>CM038216.1:208983558-209484625 GCA_021442155.1 Cymbidium sinense
CCCAAGTAGGTCTTGTAACTTACATGCTAACAATGGCGCCGTACCCACTTATGCCTTTCATACATTCATGTGTGCATGTGAAAATTGGATAAGAAACTCCTCTTTTTTACTAAATGAAAATCATGCATCATAAGCATTCAAATTTTCTTAAGTAACTCATTTAGCATTCATCATAAAGTGTGCTAAACATTCCCATTTGATGTGTATAGATATACTTAGGATTCATCCATGTGCATGTTATACATGTTGGGAAAGAAATCAAGTGATGTGTGTTTTGTGATATTAATTCACTTTACTTAATCTTAAAATGCCTTTCTTTTGAATAGATATTTGTTTAGAGTTGATCTAAACTTAGGATTAATTAAAACACATAATAAAATATTCACTAAAAAAACTAAAATATGAATCTTTTAGAAATTACTTAGGAAGGAAAGAGAGAAGTTTTTTCTTCTCTTCCCTCTCTTTACAACCTAGTAATTAATTATAGGATTCACTTGAACCTAATCAAAACAAAAAAATAAAACCCAAGATAACTAAACAACTTAAATGAAACCCCTCTTTAAGTTGAACACTCTTCACACTTAGAAAACTCTAACTTAAAGCCATAGCTAAGCATACCACACAAACATTAAAAGCACACACATAGGCTAAGTCACCACTTCTAGCTTTAGATTAGAAAGGTGCATGGTGTTTGCTTTTGTTTATGATATTTTATTTTTTAGATGTTAGGGTGTATGTGCATAGACTGAATGGTAGGGAAATCTTAGTCTAACCATTATCTTCTGCAGGGGATTGGTCAAGGGGCATTGTAATAAATAAAAATATAAATGCTTTTGCTGTGCAGGTGCTTATACCCCTAAGCACAATCCATTAGGCTAGGTGGACTTAGTCACCCATGTGTGGGGTGGTAAGTCCAATATACATGCTTGGGATTTGTATGGTTTGTTTTAGCTAATCTCTATTTTACAGGTGTTAGTTAGATTTTTATTTTTCCCTTTTCATGTAGTTTTTGGCAATTAGGATTTTGGAATGATTGTTATGGGGATTAGGATGAGCATTGGTCATAAGATCTCATATTATGTACCATGTGAAGCCTTTGGAGCATCCACATTCCAACCATCCAAAAGAAGGAACCAAAGAAGAAAGAAGAAGAAAGAAAAGAAGAATGAAGAAATGAAACTTGCCCCATAACATGAATTTTCTTACTTGATTGTAAATTAATTCATTTGTAATTGTATATAAGGGTAGAGCTACCTACCAATTTGTTTTTTTTAGGTTTATGGTGCACCATAAATGGCCTCTTATTCTTTTGCATTTTTTATAAATTGATTCATGATTTGTTTAGCTTGTGCATTAAAATGGAATCATTTTCCTAGTTTCTTCCTTACTTGATGTATGGCCGGATGATGATTAGGTTCTTAGGAAAAATAAATCTTTTACCAAATTAATCAACTCAAAAGTAAAATAAATAACTCATAACCTCACTTAAAGCCTAAGTTAAAATCAAGATAAAATAATTAGCAACCCCTTAGGATGAGTATTTCTTTTATAATATCATGCACAAAAGCATCTTATTTCACTCTTGATTGGAGGGCTTCCACCTTTGCTAGAGAAACTTGGCTTGACCTTTGAGAGCCATGGTGGAAACACACCTCCTCCCTTCTTGATTTTGGCCAATAATCTTACTTGCATGCATTAGGCATATGAATTATTAGCTTGAGTCAAATTGATTGTCCAAAATGAAAATAATATGTAATATGTTTTGCATTAGATCTAGGTCATTTTTCATGCCCTTACATGATCTAGTCTCTTAAGAGTGAGTTTACTTAGACTCTTTCTAAATAAATAATAGCCTAGCTATCTTGCATAAAGCATATGACTTGGGTACATGAATTTAAAATCATAGGAGGAGTTAGTTGGTGGCCACCCCGTGTGGTGTAAGTCTAAAGGGTGGTTTACTCTCTCTTGTGGAGGTAAACCATATACCCATTTTGCCTTAGATTTAGGTGCTTTTGGCCCCTCGCCAAAGCTCCCTAGCTTTAGGTTGAGGTTACTTCTCTGGGGGCCATAAGTATAAATCACCTCCTAGGCCTTTCCACAATCTTGTGTTGTGGAATCATAAGCCCTAAATTTCTAATGAAAAATTCAACTCAAATAAATTAAATCAATTTCAAAAATGTAAAGCCCAACTATAAGATAGTTTGAGATTCTAGCTAGGTTTCCTAGCATCGTGAGCATCTCCTACTTATCTTCATTTGGCTTTGATAATACCTCCCTCTCTTTGATCAATCCCATTTGATCTTCCAAAATAAACTAATCGATTGATAGTCCTACCTATTGCAATATTCTTTGAGAACAATGATCATTTACCTTAATCGAGTATTCTAAGGAATCCCTTCCTTAGGATGTAATTAACTATGGGGGCTTGCTATATAGAGAACTTAATGAACTTTTAAAATAAACCTTGCTTTACTTTTCATGTAAAGTAGGGGAAGAATCTCTAGTACATTGTACCATTAGTAGAGTCCTTATTGGTGATTAGTCCATTGTAGGGTAGTGACTTCTATCTTTTGAGATAATACACTTCTCCTCAATGTCTTACTCGATCACCTTATTCAGAACATCTATGGATCTACATGGTGTCCAAATGCAAAATAAAAGAAAGTATATTTGTATCTTTATTTTATCCCGTATAGACTGAAGATGGAAGTATACATTTCTTTCAAAGAAATTGAAAATTTTTCACCATAGATTTTTCTAGCTAATTGGGAGGGTTCCTCTCTCCATCTTTGGTAAATGATCATTGTCTCAAGTATCGATAGTGGATTTGTACCTTTGTATGAATCCAAGACTATCTTTCTTTCATTGGCACTTAGCTTATTTCATCCTTAAGTCAAGTTCGCCAACATCTTTGGGTTTTAGGACCTCACTGTTGGTCTTAAAACCCCGTATTCTCCAATGGGTAAAAAAATTCTAATAAAAGAAAATATTTAAAGACTTCCTCCTTATCATTTCTATGATATGGAAAGGTTCATTCTAAAACAATAAAGACAAAATAAATCCTTTATAAAAATCTTGCTTTTCAAAAAGCACTCTTTGAAAATGCACATAATAAAATATTTTGCACAAAAAATTTTCTAAATCATTTTCATCTAACAATCTTTATGATTGTTATATGTAAGATTATCTTAACAAAAATAAAATTCTAACAATCACATTTCCTAAAAGCACAAATGAGTTCCTTCATTCAATTCATTTTGGGTGAAGACTTCATTTTCAAAAGTAAGATTCCAATAATCACATTTTCTAAAAATAAATGAGCTTCTTCACTCAATTCATTTTAGTGAAGACCTCATTTTCAAAGATAAAATTTCAACAATCATGTTTTCAAAAGCACAAAATTTGAACATAAGTTTATCCATTCAATACATTCAAATATGTTGAATGGATGTTGCATCTTCAAACAAAAAAACTTTACAACTTTGAAATTCCATTCAACACATTCCACATGTGTTAAGTTGAAATTTTCACCTTTCCAAACAAAATCAAAATAAATTTTTCAAAAGCACATGTGAAACCTCTCCATTCAATTGAAGATGTTTCATTCTCAAACAAAATCAAAAAAAATAAATTATTCGAAAGCACATATAAACATCTCCATTCAATATACCCAAATTTATTGAATGAAGATTTCATTTCAAAATAAAATGACATCGCTTTGAAATCCCACTTAATAAATTCCATATATGATTAAGTTGAGATCTCCTCTTTCAAAAAATTGATTTCCATCTCACATACCATTGACCTCATTTTTTAGAATGAGCTCTCAACCCTCCATATTAGACATAAAACTTCTCTTAGACTTTAAGAGTTCCTTAGTCTTAAGACACATAGTGATTAGGTGGACACTCAACCCTTGATACTTAGAAGAGTTAGCCATAGGAATAGGTCATGCCTTAGGGGTGTTAGGAAAATTTGCCTACCCTGGAACCACTCCTCACCTCTTCCTTCAAGTCAAACTCCAAATCAATCTTATTTGATTTTCTCCAAACTCAAATCAATGCCACATGATTGAAATCCATGATTGAAACCCATGAATGAAATTCTAATTCCAAATCTTTCTTAAGTCCTTAATCTTCTAAAGGACTTAGCCTAAATCATGATCAAATCAATTCAAACTCATGAAGTTTTCTCATAACTTTTATATTCTCATTTATATTCACATACATAAATGAAATATAAATTCAAATCAATCAAACTAAATCCAAAATTCAAATTCCCAATTCAAAATCAATTTTTTTAAATCCTTAATTTCCCTCTTAAGGACTTATCCAAAATCACCTTCAAATCAATTCAAACTCATGAGATTTTCTCATAACTCATTCATATTCTCATTTATATTCACATATATAAATGAAATATAAATTCAAATCAATCAAACTAAACTCAAAACTCAAATCCAAAACTCCAAAATTTCTAAATCCTTTAAATTTCCTTAAGGATTTACATCATGATCAAATCACTTCAAATTCATGAAATTTTCTCATAAATCATTTATATTCTCATTTATATTCACATATATAAATGAAATATAAATTCAAATCAATCAAACTAAACTCAAAAATCAAATCCAAAACTCTAAAATTTTCTAAGTCATTTAAATTTCCTCTTGAAAGACTTCTCCTAGAACATGATCAAATCATTCCAAATTCATGAAATTTTCTCATGATCTATTTATATTCTCATTTATATTCGCATATATAAGTGAAATATAAATAAACAATTCCAAAAATCAAACTCAAATCCATTCAAAATCCAACCTAAGCCTTACAAGTCAAAATCTTGGACTTAGCCAAATCAACTTCAAATCAAGCCAAACTCTTGAATTTTCTTCATGATTCAATTAATCCTTCAATCATGAATCCAAATATAAATACAAACTTCAATCACTAAACCAAAACTCAATTCAAAAATTAAGCCAAAATATATTCATGTTCTTCCTTTGAATATGAAATTGTCAAATGAATCAAAACCCATTTGACTTCAAACCACTTGCAAATGGATTTATATTTCAATCATAAGTCCATATACAAGTTCAATCAAACTCAAATCAAGCTTTGACCAAGCCATTTGACCCATTTAGGCTCACTTGACCCAAAGTGACCTTAAGTACCCCTTATGAGCCAAATTTTAATCCTAACCAAATTGGATTGAATCAAACTATGCTCTCTCATCATGATCAACAATCATCATGAGATGATCAATCAATCAAATTGGGTCAAACTAAGTCAAACCTAAGGGTTTCAACACTTAGCCAAAATGAAACATAATGAGAAAAATCCACCATAGGCCAAATTGATGAAACCATTGATCTAAGTTCATTCATGAACAATGTTTTGACCAAGTCAACATTTGAGCCTAACTAGCCCAATTGCCACATGACCCAAGTTAACCCAACTTGACCTAAAAGTCAAAATCTATCAAACTTGATCTAAGCCAAATTGATTGAAACCAATGGGTCAAGTTCATTCCAAATCACTTGTTGAACTTGACCAAAGCCTCAATTGGCCAACTAGACCTAACCTAGCCCAATTGACCTTGAACCCAACTTGACCTAAAGGGTTATGTTGAGCCAAATTCAAACTTAACCAAAATTGATTGGAAACAAAGATACCAATCCACTTCATATGACTAACCAAATCTAAACCTACCCATGACCTAGCTCAAATAGGTCAAATTGGTCAACTTGACCCATTTGACCTAAATGAAGTCATATGAACCAAATTCAAACCTAAACCAAATTGAATCAAACCAAAGCCACCAAAACATTTCAAATGGTCATATGAACTTGACCCAACCCTTAGTTTGACCCAGTTTGACCAATTGGTCAACTTGACCCAAGTTGACCTAGTTTGACCTAAATGGGTCAACATGAGCCAAACCATACCAAATGAACTCCAAATCTAATGAAACTTGGCCAAACCTATTTTCTCAACATACCCAACATATCCAAATTCAAAAATCATCCAAATGACCATTTCTACACTAGGCCATAGAACAAATTTTGGTCAAATCCATGGGGCATTTGGTCAAATCCTCTTCATACCTACTTGATACTCTCTAATAGGTCAAGTAAACCTTATGGAGGTGCACCCAACCCAATGGTTTGGGTCAGCCCAACTTGACCAAGGCCCGAGCACATGGCTCCACATGGGAATCATGCTCCCATTTGAGCACATGGGGAGTTACCATTCCACTCCTAGCCCAAACCAACCATGTGCCTCTAAGATCAAACAACCCACTCCTCGTCAATTGGATCAAAATGGCAAGTGAAGCTTCCTTTGATGTCTAAGGGGAGATATACTCCCCTAATTCACTTCAATTCCAACAGCCTAATTGATTGAAGCAAAGCCAGGAGCCATTTGAGAGCCTTCCCAAGCTTCTTAGAGAGAGTTAAAATTTGCCATTTCTCAATTTCCTTAAGCAAAAATAGGGAGCTCAAGGATTTGCCAAACTTTCTCCACACACCAAACCAAGTCAATTCCCTTTGCACACTCCTGCAGGGGACCAAGTCGAGCTTGCCCAACCTCTTTCCCAAGCTCCAAAGGCAAGGGAAGATCCACTTCAATTAAGCTCACTAGGAGGAGGAGTTGGTCCATAGAACTATCCACTCAACCTCAAGAGCTAACTTTCACCAAAGCTTCGTCTCAACTAGACAAAGCTCCTCCAAGAGAATCAAGTTTTGGTGATCACCTTCGGCGAGGTATGACATTTTCTGACCATTAAACTCAATGTGGTGTGGAGCTTTGTGAAAGAAATTTTGATCCCATGGAATTTTGACCGTTAGATGTGCTTTCCATTAGGTTTAGATGGTGTGGGTTGAGTTTCAATCCAATCAAGCTTGATGCTCAAATCTTCCCTTTGAAAGTGGTCTCCATTATTCTTAAGAATAGGGATGATCTCACCATCCATCCATTTTTGGATGGACGATCGAGATTAAATCACATTTTATATCTTATTTTATCCCTCTAAAGAGGATTATTTATCATATCCTTGATCAATGGTGAGGCAAAAGATAGCGCCTACCATATGGCTACGATGTGATGTTTAAGTGGCCACTCAAAGGATGACCGTAAAGCAGGTCGTACATGCATGGCACACCATAGGATTAAATTAATTTAAATAATAATTAATCCTCTAAACTTCTAAAATTCATATCTCTAAAGAAAAATCAAAAAATATGAGGTAATTTCCAATCGAAAGATAATTCAATCTAGAATATTCTAAAATTGGTTTTAATGGATTTTGAATATTGTCTTTCTCGATTTTAGGTTTTATTGAAATCTTAATTTGCTAATTACTCCATAGTTAATCCACGATTAATCTCAAACTTCTTGAGTGTATTTTGGTGGATGACTTCCTCCCCCCTTTTTTTTTTTAGAATTTATTGGTAGCTTAATTGGGAAATTGCATGATTCCTAATCCCCTTAATGTAAAAGGATAAAGGGTTTGATTAGTGGTTTAATCTATTGTTGAAGTTGATTAAGGTCAGAATAAGCTATTTTGGCATTTCCCTAAGCTATTCCTTAAACCCCTTTTTCTTTCTTAATCCTCTTAATTAAGGGCTAATTCACTAATTACCCTCTTAATTAATTTCAAAATTCTAAAACTTTTAGAACTTAATTAATCTACTTTGGGTAGATGCTTAGGTGTTCAAGAGCCTAAGTTCATCAAAATCAAAACTCAACTCATGTGTGAGGGTGTTTTGAAATTACTTAAGTTAAACCCCTTAGCTTAATAAACCATTAATCATGAGTCAAATTGCATTAGGCCCCTTTCTTCCTTGGTGCATTGCAAATTAAAATTCTTTATGAGGTTTTATGTCATCTCATTGGCTCATAATTATTTGATTAACTATGCTAAGGTGGTGTAGGTAAGGGATAATTAACATTTTTAATTCATACCTTAACCTAATCAAAATATAAAATGAATCTAATCATCTAAAATTGAACAAAATGTCAAACATATGTGGGAATGGGTTAGTAATAGAAACTCAAATTCACATTTTCAAAATTAAATCAAATTTAAAATCAACAAAATCATATTAAATAAACTTTGATTTACTTTAAGCTTTCTTATTTCATAAGATTGTCTTTAGGATTTAATTGAAGTAAATGTGTTTACATGATTTCATTACTTTAGTTCTTCCCCAACATGCTAAATATGTGTCATATGGTTTCATGCATCCATGCTTTTCAAAATCAAATTTAAAATGAAAATGTTTCTTTATGTCAAATTGCATGTGTTGGCTAAAGTAAGAATATGAGTGGCTATTATCACTATTAAATTCAAATTATTTGAAAAAATATGGATCAATTATCAAAATTGAAAGTGTGTTACTTATATTACTTATGAGTTTGCATGTGAGTAAATTACAAGAATGTGCTTAGTGTAGGTTTTCCTTCTCTTCTTAGTATAGTTTTGAATAGGATTTGGCAAGGTGTATGGCTCATTTGAAAGAACCTAACACTTGCTTAATTCCATATCCTATTCATTCCTATACCATCACTTAAGAAGGATACCTATGCTTGCACATATAAATTACATAAAAAAAATAAATCAACAAACACTAACTTTTGCATTCTTTCTATTCCATTCATTTCTTTTGTACATATGCTTGTATTTAAGGAAAGTGGAATATTAGTCTGGACAACCTGAGGTTGTGAGGCTTTAAGTAGCCCTAAGTAGGTCTTGTCTTACCTCTGGTTTACAATGGCATCTTACTCACTTATGCCTTTCATACATTCATGTGTGCATGTGAAAGTTGGATAAGAAACCCTTTTACTACTTAATGAAAAATCATGCATCATAAAATTTCAAATTTGCTTAAGTAAATTACTTAGCATGCATCATAAAGTGTGCTAAATATTCCCATTTTCATGTATATATATGTTTAGGACTCATTCATATGCATGTTATACATGTTGGGAAAGAAGTGAAGTGATGTATATTTTGTGAATTTAGTTCATTTTACTTAATCTTAAAATGCCTTTCTTTTTGAATAGGTTTGTTTAGAGTTCATCTAAACTTAGGATCGATTAAAACACTTAATTAAAACATTCACTAAACAAAATGAAAATATGAATTCACTTTAGAAATTACTTAGGTTAGGGAAGGAAAGAGAAGTTCTCTTCTCTTTCCCTCCCTTTATAACTTAGTAATTGATTGTAGGATTCACTTAAACCCAATCAAAACATAAAATAAAATCAATCCAAAATAATTAAATCACTTAAATGAAATCCTCCTCTAAGTTTAATATGCTTCACACTTAGAAAATTCTTAACTTAAAGCCATAGCTAAGCACACAACACAAACCTCTAAAGCACACACATTAGGCTAAGTCACCACTTCTAGCTTTAGGTTTGGGCGGTGCATGATTTGAAGCTTGCTTTTATTTTGAGATATATGTTTTCGTATGGATGTTAGGGTGAATGTGCATAGAATGAATGGTAGGGCATCTTAGTCTAACCATTATCTTACAGGGGATTGTGCTTAAGGCACGTAATAAATAGAAATATAAATGATTTTCTGCAGGTGCTTATACCTAAGCATGATCCAATAGGTGGACTTAGTCACCCATGTATTGTTAAGTCCAATATACATGCTTGGGATTTGGTGGTTTGTTTAGCTATTTATTTTGTATTAGATTTACTTTTCCTTTTCATGTAATTTTGCAATTAGGATTTCAGAATGATTGTTATGGGGATTAGGATGAGCATTGGTCATAAATCTCATCTTATGCACCATGTGAAGCCTTTGGAGCATCCATATTCCTACCATCCAAAAGAAGGAATCAAAGAAGAAAGGAAAAAGGAAGAAGAAAGAAGAAAAAGAAGAATGAAGGAGTGAAGTTTGAATACCCCCATAATAATGAGTTCCTTGCTTAATTGTATATAATTCATTTGTAATCCATGTTGTAGAGAGCTCATACCCAATTTGTTTTGTATGACCACCACAATAACCTCTTATTCTTTTGCAATTAGCTTTATAAATTGATTGATGATTTGTTTAGCTTGTGCATTAAGTGGCATCCTTTTCCTAGTTTCTTCCTTGCTTTATGTATGGCATGGATGTGGATTAGGCTCTTAGGGAAAAATAAATATTTTGCCAAATCTAACAATTCAAAACTAAAATAAAGAACTCATAACCTCACCTAAATCTTAGATTAAAAATTAAGATAAAAGAATTAGCAATCCCTTAGTTGGATGTGTACTTCTTTTATAACATCATGCACAAATGTATATTTATTTTCACTCTTAATTGGAAGGCTTCCACCTTGCGTGAAACTTTTGACCTTTGAGAGCCATGGTGGAAACACACCTCCTCCCTTCTCATGATTTTGGCCAATAATCTTATTTCTCATGCATTAGCATATGAATCCTATTACTGAGTCAAAATGATTGTCCAAAATAAAATAAAATAAAAATCTGATTGCATTAGATTCAAGTCATTTAAAGCATGCCCTTACATGATAGTCTCTTTAGGGAGTGAGTTTAAGGACTTAGTCTCTTTCTAAATGAATAATAGCCTAGCATAAAGCATATGACTTGCCTACATGAATTTAAAATCATAGGAGGAGTTAGTTGGCCACCCCAGGTTGTAAGTCCAAGCGTGGTTTGTCCTCTTGTGGAGGCAAACCAAAGCCCATTTTCACCTTAGATTTTTTTAGCCCCAAAAGCTCCCTAGATTTAGGTTAGGTTGCTTCTCCCTTTGTGGGCCATAAGCCTAAATCCTCTCTTAGGCATTTCCATCATCTCTATGTGGAATCATAAGCCCTAAATTTCTAATGAAAATTCAACTTCAAATAAATTAAATCAATTTCAAAAATGTAAAGCCCAACTTTAGGATAGTTTGAGATGTTAGGTTTCCTAGCATCGTGGGCATCTCCTACTTATCTTCCTTTGGCTTTGATAATAACTCCCTCTCTTGATCAATCCCTTTGATCTTCCAAAATAAACTAATTGATAGTCCATATTAAAATCTTTGGAGATAAAGATCATTTAAATTGAGAGTATTCCTAAGGGTTCTCATTCTTTAGGATGTAATTAACTATGGGGCTTGTCCCTGTAGGGAACTTGATGAACCTAGTTTAAAATAAACCTTACTTTACATTTCCATGTAAAGTAGGGGAAGAATCTTTACTACATATGCACCCATTATCCTTAGAGTCCTTGAAGTGATTAGGTCCATTGTAGGGTAACTTCTATCTTTGAGATAGTACACCTCTCCTCAATGTCATACCGATCACCCTCAATAACATCTACAAATCTACGTGGTGTCCCAACTAAAGGCATATTTCTTCTATTTTCATTTATCCTCTCCAAAGGATAGATGAAGGCAAGAAATATTTTACCATAGATTTTCTGCACTGGGATGGTTCCTCTCTCCATCTTTGGTAAAATGATCATTGTCTTCTGTAACGATGGTGGTTTGTACTTAGTATGAACATCTTAAACCAACATCTTTCTTTCTGTTGGGCAAAAATAAAAAGATCGAAATAAAAGAAAACATTTAAAGACTTCCTCCTTATCATTTTTATGATAAGGAAAGGTTCATTCTAAAATAATAAAGACAAAATAAATTTTTCAAAAAATCTTGCTTTTCAAAAAGTACTCTTTCAAAAAATGCACATAATAAAATATTTTCCACAAAATTTTCTTAAATCACCCTCATCTAACAATTCTCATAATTTTTATATGTAGGAATCTTCAAAATAAAACTAACAATCTTTTCCAAAAGCACAAATGAACATCTTCCTTCAATTCATTTTGATGAAGATTTCATTTTCAAAATAAAATGAACAATCATCTTTCCAAAAGTCAAAATCAAAAATAAAAATAAAACTTTCAAAAAGCACACATGAACCTTGCCATTCAATACACCCACACCTATTGAATGATAGTTTCATCTTAAAACAAAACTAATTTTTTCAAAGCATGTGAACATCTTCATTCAATATACCCAAATTTATTGAATGAAGATTTCATTTCAATTAAAAATAATATCATTTGGAAATCCACTTAAACATATCCCATATATGATTAAGTTGGAATTCCCTCTTTCAAAAGCAATAATCACACAAAAAATAAAATTTTCACATTTGCAAAAATAAGACTTCCATTTCTACATATCCAAATTTGTTGAATGGAAGTCTTCTTTTCAAAAATCAAAACTTAACAATCATATTTTCCAAATTCAAACACATTTGGAACTTTATTTAGCATACTCAAATTTGCTAAGTGAAGTCTCCAAATTCAAAACCAAAAATTTTCAAACACATTTGGAACTTCATTTAGCATACTCAAATTTGCTAAGTGAAGTCTCCAAATTCAAAACCAAAATTTTCAAACACATTTGGAACTTCATTTAGCATACTCAAATTTGCTAAGTGAAGTCTCCAAATTCAAAACCAAAATTTTCAAACACATTTGGAACTTCATTTAGCATACTCAAATTTTCTAAGTGAAGTCTCCAAATTCAAAACAAAAGAATTTTCAAGCACATTTGGAACTTCATTTATGCATACTCAAATTTGCTAAGTGAAGTCTCCAAATTAAAAAAAAAAATTTCAAGCACCTTTGGAACTTCATTCTTTAGCATACCAAATTTGCTAAAGAGAAGTTTTCATTTTCAAAGCCAAATAAAAAAAAAATTTTAACACATCTTTTGGAATCTCATTTAGTATACTCAAATTTCCTAAGTGAAATTTCCATTTCACAAAATTAAATGGAACTTCATCTTTGGCATACCATATTTTCTAAAGTAAAGTCTCCACTTTCAATCAAAACCAAAAGGAAACACATTAGGATTTCCCTACATACCCAAATTTGTTGGATCCTTGTTTTAAAATAATCAAAATATCCAAAAAAAACCAATGAAACACTTTAGGATCTTCTTAGAATACTCAAATTTGCTAAGAATCCTATTTTCAAAAAAGATCTTTCAAAAACACACTTGGGTTCTTCACTTAGCATACCTAATTTTGCTAAGTGGGAATTCCATTTTTCAAATCAAATAATAATTCACAAAACTAAAATAAACAACTTTTGTTAAACACTTCACTTAGCATACCAAAATTTGCTAAGTAAGTAAAATTCCAAATCAATAAGCAAAACCAATTGACCCTTACTTTAACATACCCAAATTTGTTAAAGGAAAGGGTCCTCAAATCAAAATATAATTTCAAACATGAACCTATGGAAACATCCTTCTAAAAATATTTGAATTCATCTTTCAACATACCCAAATTTGTTGAGTTAGATTCATATTCAAAATTCCTCTTTCAATCAAATTTTAAATCTTCTCTAATCCATTTGAACCCCACTTAACACTTCCAAGATGTTGGATGTGGGTTCAAATTTTAATTCAAATTCAAAAATAAACAAAAATAGAAATCTAATCCAAGCTCATTTCTAAATTTGTAGATTCTCGACGCGATGTAGTCGCCTTTCAATTTTTGTTGATTTGAAATGGTAGGCCGAAGTTTTGTTCACTTTCCTCATGACATGGACTTGGCCTTGGACCAGCCAATTTCCAATTGGATCATACCCACCTTATCCATTTTGGCGGATTTGAGGGAGTGAGGATAACATGTACTCCCTCACAACTATGGGGACGTGGTGCGTGATCATCCGATTGATTTACCTTGATTTAGATATCTACTCATTGAAGAGGAAAGCGCAGTTCCCACGCCTTTAGTGATAGTGATATTGCCTGTGCACCCCATGGTTTCCCAAGCTACCCCAGTGAGGGCTAGCGCACAGTCTTTGGCACCCTCTAAGGGTAAGCTCCTGATTGATTGCCTCCCAGCCTTTGAGGTTGGGTCTAGTTCTCACTGCTCATCCTACTGGACACAAAGGAGAAATAAAAATTGCATGATCAAGCATCATACTAGGATTTCCGTGGAGATGGAGGTCGCTACTGTAGTAGGAGGTACCTACTTTAATCACCTGATTATGAAAACCAGTTTCATCCTCTCATAGAGAGGATGCTAGGAGGATTCATACTTCACTTCCACCAATGGTTGATCACCCCTCGCCACTTAGAGCAAGTGGTGTATGTCACCTCATCAATCTTGCACCTGTGTGGAGAGCTTATGGATGTAGAGTCGAGCTCAATTTGATTTGAGATCCATCATCCCCGAAGCATGGGAAAACATATTTGATAGGAGAGGGCTAGAGAGAGGCCCATACATCTGCTCATATCACCGAGGGAGTGGCAGGTTGTCAGCCGGGCCACACTTGTCAACTTTCCAACTCGCGCTACGTGTCGACCATACATATAACATCCTACTTACTAGGACCGCCATCACGAGGGACATCTATTTATAGAGAGTCGGTGTCTACACCACACCACTCACCCCCATCCCCATCATCACAGTTCACTTATAACATCTCCAGTTCCATCAAAGGCCATGAAGGCCATATCTGGGGAGAAGCATACCCCATTGGTGATCTGGCTATGGTCGAGGGATCCTACTCCATCTACACCACCTACTATGGAGAGGCTAAGCTCTCCTACTCAACCTTCTGCCCTAGTGGTGGTGTGGAGGGAGTGGCGACCCTGAAGCATAGTGGTCCCTTCACCAACTCCACCAGTTCAGCAGGACATGGAGATGGTAGCAGCTATTGCAGAGGTAGCAGATGATAGCCCAGCTGCATCGATGATAGTGGAACCTCCTAGGAATGTCACCCCTTTCATAGCTAGTGATAGTCAGGAGTGTGTCTCTTCTAGTGAGTACAGTCCTCATAGGATTGACTCTTCAGCAGGTGAGGTTTGGTGCCTCTCAGTTCATGATAGTGATCACATCGGTCAGTCAAAATCATTTATTCCCATTCAGATTGATTATTTTCTCTTGGAGATAGTAGCACATTATCTTGTAGAGAAGAAAGAGATTCTGGGGTATGATTGGTCAGATGAGGAGAAGATCAACCTTGATCCCAATGAAGATGATTTGTTGGGAGACTGAAGGTCTGCATGGTAGATACGGGGATCTCTCGAGCAAGAGGCCATGGAAGGTGATGAGGTTGATCAGAAAGACACAGCCCAATCAGCCTAACACCTCTGATATCAGTTGAAGAAAAAATGATGATAGATAGGATGGCTTGAGGATTTGTTGGCAGTTTTAGTACTTAAATAAGCCCAAGGCTTCATCCTACTACAACATTAGTCACCAGAGTTAGTGCATGTCTTGACCCAAGACCTTACCTTGAGCAAGTAGCACTAGCATGTATAGGAAGATAGTGGAAAGCACCTCCATACAAAAAGAAGACATCGATCCATGGTTGAGCAAACAGTGAAGGAAGCATTGGCTGGCCCGGGAGGATCATCGGTTCCAAAGGGGTAGACCCTACCAGAATTATGCAATCCATATCCCAAGGGTTTTGTGCCACCTTTCAAAAGCTTTGATGGTAGTGGAAACCTAAGGCACATATAGCACACTTGTAGTTATTGCAATGCTTGGCGTGACACTTTGCTATTCGCCTCTTTGTAGTAGCCTAGGGATTGCTTTCGATTGGTATGCTAAACTTTCCAATGGTTCAACAAAGATATTTGCTAAGTTGGAGCAACTCTTTATCAAGAGGTTTGTTGGAGCTCAGTAAAGGGTTATTGTAGGTGATCTCATTGTAGCACAACTACACCTAGGTGAGTCCCTTATTGGTTATATTCTTCGATGGCATAACCTGAGTATGAAATGCGAGCCACAATTGTTTGAGCAGCATGCCATTGAGATTCTTCTAAAGAATATCCATAGCTTGGTCACCTTCATGCTTAAGGGCTTCACTATCAAAACATTTGAGAAGCTAATCAACAAGGTGGCTAGTCTACAAGGAGAGGCCAAGCAGTTGCCTTTTCAAGACCAGTTGCCCAAAGCAAAGCCACAGAAGGTCTATGAGAAGAAGCCAGGAGCAGTGATAGTGATAGATAAGGGGAAGCAACTAGCTAGAGATCAATCCGAGAGACCACAACCTCAGCCCTTCACTTCCACCTCCTTTACCACCAGAGGCAGCCCCAGCTTCCAGTAGCCCTCCACCCGCTCCTCACCATACCACCAGCAGTAGTGGCACACATACCCGCCGCCAGGTAGCTATGATCCACCTACTCTTTTAGAGAAGCTTAACACTTTATTCATTTAAGAGGGAGGTAATCAGAAAGATCTTTAAGAATCTCTTAAAGAAGCTTGATTTTTAGCTACCAGAGCCTAGAGACTGGGAGGAAGTAGGCAAAAGTCATGATCCTAACTTTTCCCCTACCAGTATACTAGGCCATAGAGGATTGCTTTACATTCAAGGACTGCCTTGAACATAGCTTCAAGACCGGTGTTGTAGTCATCCCAAAGGAATACCTTGTGGAACAACCATCCAGTTCCATTAGGGTAATCCTTGGGGATACTTGTGATCCTTCCAAAACTAAAGAAGGTTAGGATATTTATTTATCCAAAACCTCTAAAAAAGATCATCTAGAAGATCAAGAAACTTTCCTTGTAGGTGCTTGAGTCAGCTCAAACCTCCAACATCAAGGAAGGTTTGCAAGTTGTCGGCCAACTCGGGAAAGGGGAGCTCAGACAAAGAAGCAGATGTGTCACCGGGATAGCCCAGAGTAAACCACCAATCGAGTCCAGCCTCTAGCCTACGTTGTAGCTTTCACTAACGACTTCCTCCACTTCTAGTTCTTCTTCTTACTAGTAGAACTCTTGTATCAATGGATAAGGGCATCAAATCCCTTACCCCACTCACTTTACTTAATTTCTACTTTGTACCTCCAAACAAATCCAAGAAATTGAAGAATAAAGCTAGCTTGATTTACATCTATGTCACTGATGGGTTATCTACTTCTATTTTTAATGGTAACTCATCAAGTTAAAATAACTATAATAATTTTGATCTTCATCTTTCTGATTCAGAGTTGGACTTCCCTACTCTAAATACTATGGGTTCGCCTCTTGAGATAAACTTGGAATCATCTGATTTTGAGGGTCCCATAGGAGAAGTTGTAGGTGAGCCTTAAGTGTTGATAGAACCTTCCATTACCCTACCATAAAAGATCACCGAAGTCAACCTTCATAGTAGCAAGGTTCTACCTCCTAGGGACACCTCAAGATAGGGAAACAAGTCATTGGTATGAGGATCGAGAAGCCCTCCAGGATGCTCCACCCTTGGATATGCTTGTGGGATCACCCAAGGTGGACTACAATGTCCTCTCTCATCTAAGAAAGTTGTCATCTAAGCTAAGCATAAGCGATGCCCTTGTCTTATCCAAAGAAATGAGTGAATCACTAATCAAGGCTCTCCTTGATCCTAAATATGCTTAGCTTTGCTATAGAGGGAGGCACATTATATAAAAGAAGCTCGGGATCAGCTTCATAGATGAAGTTCTTTTTTAGGGACTTGGAGCACAACCATCCCCTTTACATCACAGTTGACATGGATAGATTCATACTTATCAGAGTTCTCATGGATCCAGGTGCATCAATGAACATTATGAGTCTAAAACACTTGCCTATTTGAGGTTTGACATCTCCACACTCTGAGGAGATCAGTTGATGTTGAGTGGATTCAATGAACAAGGTGAGCGGAATTTAGGTTCCACAGTGTTACCTTTGGAGATAGGTGACTGGAAGACTGAAGCCAAGTTTTACATCATTGATTTTAATACTTTGTTCACTATGCGTAGGCCTTGGATACATCAACAAAATAATTCCATCCTCCTTCATGCATCAAGTTTAGAAAGATGGGATTGAATACCGTGTTAATGGAGATGAAAAGCCATTCTTAGTTAGAGAGGTTGAGATTAATGAGGACAACCTACTATCTTCCTCAAAACAAGTTTCTCATGAACTTGGACAAAATTCAAAAGCAAAAGAAAAGAAAATAAAAGAAAAGAAAAAAGATAAAAGAAAAGAAAAGGAAAATGAAAATCCAAGTGAACAAGAAAGGGAATTGAAGAAAAAAGATCCACATATCAAATTCCACCCACAGTTCATTCCATCATATGGACATGTGGGTAGGATTACTCAACCTCCAGAGATGAGGTAAAACAAAGGTAGTGAGGTGGAAGACCCTGGTTGGCCATCACCAATGACATCATGTTTCTTCATGGAGTACCCTACTATTCATATAGACTTGGAATCGAGGAAGAGTCTAATGTGATTAGTATACCGCCAAACCCTCTCAACAGGTTCCATTGGAGGTGACTTTCGATCCGGGAAAAGATGAGGACCAGACCTCGCAAAGCAAAGTATTCTAATCAGTTTATTTGAGACTATTAGGCGTGTGGGAACCTTAGCTAACCTCACTTACATCTCAAAAGTTGAAGGTTTAGTAGTTAAGGAAGTCCCTAAATCTTCCAAGAATATGAAGAAGGGATTCTTTTGGGATCATCATCCTCAAGCCTCAAGTTGATGTAGAACTTGAGGAGGATACATTTAAAGAATTGATAGAATTACCATTTGACTTTTACTGCTTGTGTTCATAATCTTATAAAAGTTTTAGTTCCTCATACATGGTCGAATAGAGTACTTTGAAAAATTATGGAACAATACAAGGCGGAAGCACAATCAAGAGTGGGACTAGGATTGATGGGTCATGATGAAGATTACCGCTAATTATTACCAATCATTTGAGTCGATAGGTTCTTTTCACACACCCCAACTCTTATGAGAATGTGTGTTTAGAAACCTCACATGATCCAGATGATCTACAAATCAAAGAGGCACTGTCAAATTTGAAGAGGAGATTCATTCAATAATAGACAAGCTCAAAGAAATCAACCTCAGATAAGAAACTCCACGCAACGTTCATTCTGAATGAAGAAGAAACCAATGACTTAGTTAGGCTATTGGCTGAGTTTAAAGATTGCTTTGCATGGAGTTATGAAGAGATGCCCAGATTATCTCCTAACGTAGTAGTCCACAAGCTATCAATAGATCCTGATGCTACCCCTATTAAGCAAGCTCCTAGATACATGTGATTAGAAATCGAACAAAAGGTCATTTCTGAAGTCAAGAAACTAATCGATGTTGTTTTCATTTGGAAATAGAAATATCCTACCTGGTTAGCTAGTGTCATCCTAGTTAAGAAGAAGAATGGCCATATTCACATATGCATCAATTTCAAGGACTTAAACAAGGCATGTCCTAAGGATGAGTTTCCTCTTCCAATACCAGAATTAATGGTGGACATTGCCTCATCTCACGCAGTGTTCTCTTTCATGGATGGGTAAGCTGGCTATAACCAAATCAAGATGTCTCTTGAAGATGAAAGAAACACTACTTTTCAACCTCATCAATCTTCTTATAGGGTCATGCCTTTAGGCCTTAAAAATGCTGGTGCTACATACCAATGGGCCATGACTCAAATCTCCAATGAACTCATCCATCATCAGGTTGAGTGTTATGTTGATGATCTAGTAGTCAAGAGTAGAGAAAAAGAAGACCACGTCTTTGACTTGAGAGTAGTTTTCGAATGGTTGAGATAATATAACCTCAAAATAAATCCCCTGAAGTGTGCATTTTGAGTAGCTTCAAGAAATTTCCTTAAGTTTGTTGTCCAATATCGAGGAATAGAAATAGATCCAGAGAAGATTAAAGCTATCTTAAAAATTTCACCTCCTAAGAGTTTAACTCAGATCCTTCCAAGCATGGTTGGCATATCTAAGATGATTTATCTCCAACCTATTGGTGGATGCAAGCCATTTTCAGCACTTGTCAAAAAAAATGACAAGTTAAAGTGGGATGACAAGTTCCAGCATGCCTTTGAAGACATCAACCAATATTTGGTAAAGTCACTAGTTCTAGTAGCCCCTATCCCAGGCAGGCCACTCATTCTCTACACTGATGCATTGGATGACTCTCTCGATGCTCTATTGGCCCAAGCCAATGACAAAGGGAAGGAGAACACTATCTACTACCTATCGTCTTATTACTACTGAATTGAACTATCCACCTATTGAGAAACATTGCTAGCTTTAATCTTTGCTTCCCAAAAGCTGATTTATATGCTTTCTTTCATAAGGTGAACTTGATCTTCAATAAATCCACTAGTATCTCATAACACCAACGCTATCCAAATGGCATGATGGTCCATGATTCTCTCATTTGATATCACATTTGTACCTCCTCAGGATAAAAGGATAGCACTATAATTTCTTAAGACACCCACTTCCTACTAATTCTCTACTTAGTGACAATCTCCCTAATGAACAAATCATGAACTTAGGAGAGGCTGACAATCATCGATGGGAGATATATTTTGATGGTGTAGCTTCTTTTCACAAAGGGGAAGCACCACGATCTATTTTCCCTAGAAAGGCTAGGGTAGGAATAGTTCTCCTAACTCCATACCAAGATGTGATGAGATTCTCATACTATCTTTCCAACCCCTGCACCAACTATGAAGTTGAGTATGAGGTTTTGATGGTCGGTTAGCCATCACTATCAGTGTCAAGAGCATCAACATATTTGGGGATTCTCGGTTGGTCATCAACCGATTGGATCTACCGCCTTCGATGATTACAGTTGCATGGATGTAGCTAGGAGATGCCATCGTGTCGTACAGTGGTCCTCCACCAACCACCCAACATTCTACACCCTACATTGGCCTCATGGCATTCAGTGTGGGGTACCGACATTGTGGGTCTGATTGATCCTCCATCATCCAAGAGGCATCGGTTCATCTTAGCTGCTACCTACTACTTTTCCAAGTGGGCAAAAGCCATCCCACTAGAGGTCACTGCAAGTGCTTCAGGAACCATATCATATATTTGGGGTGCCTCGATGAATTATATTGAATGGTATTGCATTCAAAAGCACCAAGATCAATGCTTCAGAAGACACATACATTAGAGATACTCCACCATCTACTACCCGAGCAAATGGCTTAGCGTAAGCATTCAACAAAACTCTCATCCAAATACTAAGGAAGACTTTGATGATAACAAGTGAAGTGGAATGAGTAGTTGGTTTGGGCCTACACCACATACCCAACCCCAACTCAATCCTATTTTCCTTAGTTTATGGGTCCGAAGCTATTCTACCTTTAGAAGTTCAACTCCCATCACTAAGGATAGCATTGGGTAGCAAGATCTCTATAGAGTAGAATGCAAAGTTACGGTTAGAAGAGCTCAAAGGTTTGGAGGAGAGTCGCCTATGGGCATGCCAGAACCTCGAGTTATACAAGGCCAAAATGATTCAAGCTCACAACAAGCTAGTCCGCCCTAGGTTTTTTGAGTAGGAGAACTTGTGTTAGTCCTAAGGAGACCAATTATTGCCCAAAAAAGATGGGAGGCAAGTTTGAATCCACTTGGGAAGGTCCCTATATCATAGAGAAGGCCTACCAAGGAGGATCTCATCAGCTTATTGATTGTAAAGGGGAACACCCGATGCTTCCAATTAATGGGCTTTATTTGAAGAAATATTACCCATAAAAATCATGTTTGAAAATAAATCTATCAATCAACAAAAATTTGATTCCATTTCATCAAAATCATCTCTTCTTTCAAAGCATTATTTATTTATCTTACGAATCCACCGTGATGTGTTTAGGGTAGGGTGTAAGAGTCCCCAGGGCATCCTATCCCTCTTTACAACACAAACACAATCTCTCTATTATTAGGTGTGAGAGAACCTAATAGGCATCTTATTTTGAATAACACAACTAAGTTAGGAGTGAGAAAACCCTAGTGACATCCTTTCTTAGTGGGCATTCCCATTTGCCATTCGTGGCACCATTTGATCAAAATCTCTTGTGTGTTTAAGGTAGGTGTAAGAGTCCCCCAGAGGCATCATATTCCTTTTAACACATGCACTACAACAAACATAAATCTGTCTCCTCAACATGCTACCTCAAGTATGTCACCCCAAAGTGGTCATTTGTTTGGAAGATGTGAGTCCAGCTTTCTTCCTAACTTGGCCATTGCAAACCAATGAGCACCTTATTAGTATAGTCTTTACTACCCGAAGCTACCTCTCATGTTAGTTTTATTTAAAAACATGTGAGTCCCCATGCTTTTTCTTGAACTAATCATCATGATCTGACTAGGTTGAGTATATTTGAGGTTTAGGATAAGTCCCCCAGAGGCTCCTTTTTTCTTTACTACATTTGAGTTGATATAAATCCACCAATGGCATTCACTCAGTAGTCGCCCTAGGTTGGATGGCACCTATCGAGCCGAAGACAGACTATCCCAGCAATCAGTTCCGCTATAGGAGGATGTGAGTCCCCAAGCTTTCTTTCTAGGCTGATTGTTGCAAACTGACAGGAACCTTAGGTTGATTCACTATGCTGACAATGACTCACCCAGTGGATACACCACTCTTAGCAGATGTGAGTCCCCATGCTTTCTCCTTGAGTTGGCCACCGAATATCTATTTGATATATGACTAGCCATGTCATCTTCTCCAAGGTTTTAGATTAAGCCCTTTGTGGCTCCATCCCCTACGGGCACTCTATTTGGATCACATCCTTTGCGACCCCATTTATACACTACCTGGGTTACTTTTGGCGGTCCCCTTTCCTAGTAGCCACTGTGGTTGGAGAATTTGTTGAGATGCATAGATTCTCCCTTGGTTCAAGAATTTGAGATAGGTCTACGCTGATATAAGCTCCTTCTCAGTTTGATTGCTCACAAACTAACAGGGTCCACGATAAACAAACTAAATAAACAAATAAAAAATATTCGCTTATAGATTAGGAATTCAAGCTCCCAAGCAAGCATCCTATCTTTAGGGCAATGTCATCAAAACTCCCTATAAGAATTACTTGACTACCTAAGTTGAGATAAGTCCCCGGGTCGGCACTCGCTCCGTTGTCACCCTTAGGTTGGGCTCATTGTCTAAAGTAGATTACCCCAGCAATCATTCCACTTTAGAAGATGTATGACTATGACACATTCTTTCATGGCATGATTATCACAAACTTATGGGAAACCCTAGGTTAGTTTTAATTTGTTGCCCAAAGTAAACGATCACCCCAATGGTCTTCTGTAGTGGAAGATGTGAGTCCCCAAACTTTCTTCCCTTCAATTGATCATTTCCAGCCAAAAGGAACTCTTTTAGTCAGATAGTTCTCCCATCGGTCGGGAAGCTACTCCCTTTGGTTCAATAAATCGAGATAGAGGTCGATATAAGCTCCTTCTTAGTGTGATCCATCTCAAACCAATGAATCCATCAAAATAAATCTAAAATGAAATTAATTTTGACTATCTTGAGTTGATTTAAGTCCCCGGCATTCACTCAATAAGGTTGGGTTCAATCTATTATCTTGTCAATAGATTACCCAACGATCTCTACGGAGGATGTAAGTCTACTATGCTTTCTTCCTAGTACGCTGTTTGCATACCAAAAGGCATCCCTTTGATTGGCTAGTCCTAATATGTGTTTAGTAGTCTACCCCTTTGGATTGGTAAAAAGTTAGGTTTAGGCCTCCATGGCTCTTACTCAGTGTAATCCATCACAAACCAACAAGGTCCATTTTAAAATCCCAAACCTAAAAATGGAAACAAATTCAACCTCTTCCCGTGGAAATTTCTGAGACTTAAATCAAATCAAACCTCTCATCCCCATGTGGATGACTTGAACCTCTTCCTTAGTGGAAGGTTCATACTCTATCCCTTAGTGGATTCCCTCCTCTTATATCTTGGATATAAGTAGAGTCACATTGCACTAAGTTTTGGATTCTTTCTATGCCTTGGGTTAGGGATAGATTGTTTCTGTTAGTGCTTATGAAATTTTGGTGTTGTTGATCATTTCGGTCAACACCAATATGTGTTCCTCCACACCATACCTATTTGGCACTTTGTTGACCTCACTTTTAGAATGAGCTCTCAACCCCTCCATCTAGGAAAGGACTTCTCTTAGACTTTAAGAGTTCCTTAGTCTTAAGACACATCTAGTGATTAGGTGGACACTCAACCCTCTGAGACTTAGAAGAGTTAGCCATGTGGAATAGGCCATGCCTTAGGGGTGTTAGAAAATTTACCTACCCTTAGTGGAACCACTCTCACCTTCCTTCCAGTCAAACTCCAAATCAATCTTATTTGATTTGCTCCAAACTCAAATCAATGCCACATGATTGAAATCCATGATTGAAACCAATGAATGAAATTCCTAATTCCAAATCTTTCTTAACTCCTTAATCTTCTTAAGGACTTAGCCTAAATCATGATCAAATCAATTCAAACTCATGAAATTTTCTCATAACTCAATTATATTCTCATTTATATTCACATATATAAATGAAATATAAATTCAAATCTCAAACTAAATCCAAAATTCAAATTCCCAATTCAAAATCATTTTTTTAAATCCTTAATTTCCCTCTTAAGTACTTATCCAAAATCACCTTCAAATCAATTCAAACTCATGAGATTTTATCATAACTTATTTATAATCTAATTTATATTCACATATATAAATGAAATATAAATTCAAATCAATCAAACTAAACTCAAAACTCAAATCTAAAACTCTCAAATTTTCTAAATCCTTTAAATTTCCTCTGATTTAGCCTAGATCATGATAAAACACTTCAAATTCATAAAATTTTCTCATGACTCATTTATATTCACATATATAAATGAAATATAAATTCAAATCAATCAAACTAAACTCAAAAGTCAAATCCAAAACTCCAAAATTTTCTAAGTCCTTTAAATATCCTCTTAAAAGACTTAGCCTAGATCATGATCAAATCATTCCAAATTCATGAAATTTTCTCATGATCCATTTATATTCTCATTTATATTCACATATATAAATGAAATATAAATTCAGACAATCAAAACCAATTCCAAAAAATTAAACTCAAATCCATTCAAAATCCAACCTAAGCCTTTCAAATCAAAATCTTGGATTTAGCCAAATTAACTTCAATTCAAGCGAAACTCTTGATTTTTCTTCATGTTTCAATCAATCCTTCAATCATGAATTCAAATATAAATACAAACTTCAATCACTAAACCAAAACTCAATTCAAAAATCAAGCCAAAATCCATTCATGTTCTTCCTTTGAATATGAAATTATCGAATGAATCAAAACTCATTTGACTTCAAACCACTTGCAAATGGATTTATATTTCAATCATAAGTCCATATACAAGTTTGATCAAACTCAAATCAAGCTTTGACCAAGCCATTTGACCCACTTAGGCTCACTTGACCCAAAGTGACCTAAAGTACCCCTTATGAGCCAAATTTTAATCCTAACCAAATTGGATTGAATCAAACTCACCTATGCCTCTCATCATTATCAACAATCATCATGAGATGATCAATCAATCAAATTGGGTCAAACCAAGTCAAACCTAAGGGTTGACCAAGTCAACACTTAGCCAAAATGAAACCTAATGTAGCCAAAATCCACCATAGGCCAAATTGACTGAAACCATTGATCTAAGTTCATTCATGAACTATGTTTGAACTTGACCAAGTCAACATTTGAGCCTAACTTAGCCAGCCACTTGACCCAAGTTAACCCAATTTGACCTAAAGGTCAAAATATCAAAACTTGATCTAAGCCAAATTGATTGAAACCAATGGGTCAAGATCATTTCCAAATCACTTATTAAACTTGACCAAAGCCTCAATTAGCCAACTAGGCCTAACCTAGCCCAATTGACCTTGAACCCAAGTTGACCTAAAGGGTCATGTTGAGCCAAATCCAAACTTAACCAAAATTGATTGGAAACAAAGATACCAAATCACTTCATATGACTAACCAAACCTGATCCTACCCATGACCTAGCTCAAATAGGTCAAATGGGTCAAATTGGTCAACTTGACCCATTTGGACTAAATGAAGTCATATGAACCAAATTCAAAACCAAATTGAATTAAACCAAAGCCACCAAAACATTTCAAATGGTCATATAAACTTGACCCAACCCTTGATTTGACCCAATTTGACAAATTAGTCAACTTGACCCAAGTTGACCCATTTTGACCTAAATGGGTCAATATGAGCCAAACCATACCAAATGAACTCCAAATCCAATGAAACTTGGCCAAAACTATTTTCTCAACATACCCAACATATCCAAATTCAAAATTAGCCAAATTACCATTCTACCCCAAGGCCATAGAATAAATTTTGGTCAAATCTATGGGGAATTTGGTCAAATCCTCTTCAAACCTACTTGATACTCTCCTAATAGGTCAAGTAAACCTTATGGAGGGTGGTGCACCCAACCCAATGGGTTTTGGTCAGTCCAACTTGACCCAAGGCCAAAACTGAGCACATGGCTCAAATTGGCCACATGGGAATCATGCTCCTACTTAATTTGAGCACATGGGGAGTTACCATTCCACTTATCACAAATTGATCATGTGCAAGCCTCTAACAGATCAAACAACCACTTCCTAAGCCCAATTAGATCAAAAGGGCAAGTGTGACCGTCAGATTGCCTAAGGGAGAGATATACTCCCCTAATTCACTTAAATTCCAATAGAGCCTAATTCGATTGAAGCATAGGAAGCCAGAGGAGCCATTTGAGAGCCTTCCCAAGCTTCTTAGAGAGAGTTAGAATTTTCCATTTATTAGTTTCCCATAAGAAAAATTAGGGGAGCTCCAAGGATTTGCCAACTTTCTCCACACACCAAACCAAGTCAATTCCCTTTGCACACTCCCTCAAGGGACCAAGTCGAGCTTGCTCAACCTCTTTCCCAAGCTCCAAAGAGAAGATCCACTTCAATCAAAATCAAGCTCACTAGGAGGAGGAGTTGGCCCATAGAGCTATCCACTCAACCTCAAGAGCTAAAACTTTCACCAAAGCTTCATCTCAACTAGACAAAGCTCCTCCAAGGTAATCGAGCACCGGTGAGGTATGACATTTTCAACCATTCAACTCAATGTGGTGTGGAGATTTGTGAAAGAAATTTTGATCCCATGGAATTTTGACTATTAGATGTGCTTGCCATTAGGTTTAGATGATGTGGGCTGAGTTTCAATCCAATTCGAGCTCGATCAAGCTCATATCTTCCTTTGAAAGTGGACGGTCTCCATTGTTCCTCAGGGAAAAATAGGAATGATCTCTGACCATCCATCCACGCATTTTAGATGGATGGCTGAGATTAAATCAAATTTTATATCTTATTTTATCCCCTCTAAACTGTGGATTAAATTTTAGCTGTTCGATCCTTGGTCAAACGGCAGAGGAAAAAGCACATAGCGTCACCGCCACATGGTGCTATGATGTGATGTTTAAGTGGCCACTCAGAGGATGACATGTGTAAAGTATGGCTGATTTAGTTGCATGCGTGGTGCACCGTAGAATTAGGGAATTAATTAAAGTTTAAATAATTCTAATTAATCCTCTAAATTTCTAAAATTCATATCTCTCTAAAGAGAAATTAGAAAAATATGAGGTAAATTGCCACTGAAAGATAATTCAATCTAGCATATTCTAAAATTGGTTTTAATGGATTTTGAGTATTGTCTTTCTCTAATTTTGGGTTTTATTAGAAATCTTAATTTGCTAATTACTCCATAATTAATCCATTGATTAATCTCAAACTTCTTGAGTGTATTTTGGGGATGACTTTTGCTTCCCCTAATTTTTTTGGGATTTATTGGTGGCTTAATTGGGAAAATTTCTAATTCATTTCCTAATTACCCCTTAATGTAATTAAGGATAATTAAGGGTTTGATTAGTGGTTTAATCCTTTATTGAAGTTGATTATGTCTGATTCAGTGAATGGGAGGCTTAGGGAATAATTTTGGGGCATTTCCCTAAGCTATTTCTTAAAACCCCTTTTCTTTCTTAATTCTCTCTTAATTAAGGCCTAATTCACTAATTACCCTCTTAATTAATTTCTTAAAATTCTAAAACTTTCCAGAACTTAATTAATCTACTTTGGGTAGATGCTTAGGTGTTCAAGAGCCTAAGTTCAATTAAAGAAATCAAAACTCAACTCATATGTGTGAGGGTTGTTTTGAAATTACTTAAGTTAAACCCCTTAGATTAATTAATCATTAATCATGAGCCAAATTGCATTAGGCCCCTTTCTTCCTAGGTGCATTACAAATTTAAATTCCTTGTGAAGTTTTATGTCATCTCATTGGCTCATAATTATTTGATTAACTATGCTAAGGTGGAGTAGGTAAGGGATAATTAACATGTTTAATTCATACCTTAACCTATTCAAAAATATAAAATGAATATAATCATCTAAAATTGAACAAAAATGTCAAACATATATGGGAATGGGTTAGAAATAGCAAACTCAATTCACATTTTCAAAATTAAATCAAATTCAAAATCAAACAAAATTTATATTAAATAAACTATGATTTACTTTAAGCTTTCTTATTTCATAAGATTGTCTTTAGGATTTAATTGAAGTGAATGTGTTTACATGATTTCATAGCTCTAGTTATTCCCCAACATGCTAAATATGTGTGTCATATGGTTTCATTTCAAAAATCAAATTTAAATGAAAATGTTTCCTTTATGTCAAATTGCATGTATTGGCTAAAGTAAAGAATATGAGTGGCTATTATCACTATTAAATAAAAATTATTTTCAAAATATATGGATCAATTATCAAAACTTAAAGTGTGTTACTTATATCTTACTTATGAGTTTGCATGTGAGTAAAATATAAGAATGTACTTAGTGTAGGTTTTCCTTTTCTTCTCTTTTAGTATAATTTTGAATAGGATTTGGCAAGGTGTATGGTTCATTTGAAAAGAACCTAACACTTGCCTAAATCCACATCCTATTCATTCTATACTATCACTTAGAAGGATAACTATGCTTGCACATATAAGTTTCATAAACAAAATAAATCAACCAACACCAACTTTTGCATTATTTCTTTTCCATTCATTTCTTTTGTACACATGCTTGTATTTAAGGAAAGTGGTATATTAGTCTGGACAACCCGAGGTTTTGAGGCTTTAAGTATAAGTAGGTGTTGTACCTTAGACCTCTGGTTAATAATGGTGTCATACTCACTTATGCCTTTCATACATTCATGTGTGCATGTGAAAGTTGGATAAGAAACCCCTTTGCTACTTAATGAAAAATCATGCATCATAAAATTTCAAATTTCCTTAAGTAAATTACCTAGCATGCATTATAAAGTGTAATCATTCCCATTTGCATGTATAGATATCTTTAGGACTCATTCATATGCATTTTATACATGTTGGGAAAGATGTGAAGTAATGTATGTTTTGTGAATTTAGTTCATTTTACTTAATCTTCAAATGCCTTTCTTTTTGAATAGGTTTGTTTAGAGTTCATCTAAACTTAGGATGGATTAAAATACTTAACTAAAACATTAACTAAACAAAACTAAAATATGAATCCACTTTAGAAATTTCTTAGGTTAGGGAAGGAAAGAGAAGTTCTCTTCTTTTCCCCTCTCTTTATAACTTAGTAATTGATTGTAGGATTCACTTAAACCCAATCAAAACATAAAATAAAATCAATCCAAAATAATTAAATAACTTAAATGAAATCCTCCTCTAAGTTGAATATGCTTCACACTTTGAAAATTCTAAACTTAAATCCATGGCTAAGCACACCACACAAACCTCTAAAGCACATACATTAGGCTAAGCCACCACTTCTAGCTTTAGGTTAGGGCGGTGCATGGTTTGATGCTTGCTTTTGTTTTGAGATATATGTTTTAGTTTGGATGTTAGGGTGAATGTACATACAATGAATGGTAGAGTGATCTTAGTCTAACCATTGTCTTCTAGGGGATTGTGCTTAAGGGCACTGTAATAAATAAAAATATAGATGTTTTTGCTGTGCAGGTGCTTATACCCTTAAGCATGATCCAATAGGCTGAGTCATCCATGTGTGGTGATAAGTCTAATATACATGCTTATGCTTGGGATTTGGTGGTTTGTTTAGCTAACCTTTGTTTTGTAGGTGTTAGATTTAGTTTTCCTTTTCATGTAATTTTGTAATTAGGATTTTGGAATGATTGTTATAGGGATTAGGATGAGCATTGGTCATAAGATCTCAACTTATGCACCATGTGAAGCCTTTGTAGCATCCACCTTCCAACCAACCAAAAGAAGGAATCAAAGAAGAAAGAAGAAAAGAAGAATGAAGGAGTGAAGTTTGAAGACCCCATAACAATGAGTTCCATGCTTAATTGTATGTAATTCATTTGTAATCCGGTTGTATAAGGGTAGAGCTACCCAATTTATTTTAGGTTTATGTGATGGTACACCATAATGGCCTCTTATTCTTTTGATTAGCTTTATTAATTGATTGATGATTTGTTTAGCTTGTGCATTAAGTGGCATCCTTTTCCTAGTTTCTTCCTCGCTTTATGTATGTCCTAGATCTGGATTAGGCACTTAGGGAAAAATAAATCTTCTACCAAATCTAATAATTGAAAACTAAAAATAAAGAACTCATAACCTCACCTAAAACTTAGACTAAAAATCAAGATAAAAGAATTAGAAACACCTTAGCTAGATGAGTACATCTTGTATAACATCATGCACAAATGCATATTATTTTCACTCTTGATTGGAGGGCTTCCACCTTTGCCGAGAAACTTGGCTTGACGAGAGCCATGGTGGAAACACACTCCTCCCTTCACTGATTTTGGCCAATAATCTTATTTCTCATGCATTAGGCATATGAATCCTATTAGCAGTCAAAATGATTGTCCAAAATGAATATAAAAAAAATCTAAATGCATTTGATTTATATAGCATGCCCTTACATGATCTAGTCTCTTTAGGGAGTGAGTTTAAGGACTTAGTCTCTTTTAAATAAATAATGCCTAGCTATCTTGCATAAAGCATATGACTTGCCTACATGAATTTAAAATAGGAGGAGTTAGTTGGTACCACCCTAGAAATAAGTCCAAGAATCGTGGTTTGTCCTCTCTTGTGGAGGCAAACCAAATGACCATTTTCGCCTTAGATTTATGTTGTGCTTTCGATCCTTGCCAAAGCTCCCTAAATTTAAGTATGAGGTTGCTTCTACCCATTGTGGGCCATAAGCATAAATCCTTACCTCTTAGGCATTTCCATAATCTTGTGTTGTGGAATCATAAGCACTAAATTTATAATGAAAAATTCAGCTCAAACAAATTAAATCAATTTCAAAAATATAAAGCCCAACCATACAATAGTTTGAGATGTTTGCTAGGTTTCCTAGCATCATGGGAATCTCCTACTTATCTTCCTTTGGCTTCGATAATAACTTCCTCTCCTTGGTCAATGCTATTTGATTTTCCAAAATAAACTAATAGATTGATAGTCCTACCTATTGAAATCTTTGGAGATGATCATTTACCTTAATCGAGAGTATTCCTAAGGGATCTCATTCCTTGGATGTAATTAACTATGGGGCTTGCCTAGAGAACTTAACGAACCCATTTAAAATAAACCTTACTATACTTTTCCATGTAAAGTAGGGAAGAATCTTTGTACATATGCAACCCATCTTTATGAGTCCTTGTCGAGGTGATTAGGTCCATTGTAGAGTTATGACTTCTATCTTCGAGATAGCACACTCTTCAATGTCATCATCACCCTCAATAAGAACATCGCATATCTATGGTGCTAAAGCGTATATTTCTATTTTCATTTATCCTCTCCGAAAGGATAGATGAAGGTGGAAATATTTCACCACAACACCCAAATTTATTAAATGGAAATCTCTCTTTTCAAAATCAATCAAAAACAAAAAATTTTCAAAATATATTTGGAATTTCATTGTAGCACATCCTATTTGCTAAAATGAAGTCTCCCTTTTCTAAAAAAAAAAAATTGGAGACACCTTTGAAATTTCATTTAGCATACTCAAATTTGCTAAGTGAAATTTTCAATTCACAAAACTTTTGCAAAACATATTTGGAACTTCATTTTTAGCATACCATATTTGCTAAAGTGAAGTCTCCACTTTCAATCAAAAAATAACTCAAAACTAAAAAGAAACACATTAGGATTCCCTTAGCATACTTAAATTTGCTAAGGATCCTACTTTTCACAAACAAATCAAAACCAAAAAGAAACTCATTAGGATTCCCTTAGCATACTTAAATTTTCTAAGGATCCTACTTTTCAAAAACAAATCAAAACCAAAAGAAACACATTAGGATTTAGCATAACCAAATTTAAGGATCCTACTTTTCAAAATCAAAATTTTCAAAAGAAACACATTAGGATTTCCTTAGCATACCCAAATTTGCTAAGGATCCTATTTTTCAAAATCAAAACATCCAAAATAAATGAAAGAATTTAGGATTTTCTTAGCATACTCAAATTTGTTAAGTGGGAATTCCAATTTTCAAAATCACCAAAGATTCACAAAGAAAACAAAGAAAAAAAAACAATTATTTTCAAACACCTCACTTAGCGTACCCAAATTTGCTAAGTGAGTCAATTCCAAAATATCAAATCAAAACAAAACCAATTGACCCTTTATTTTAACTTACTCAAATTTGTGAAAGGAAATGGTCCTCAAATCAAAATCTAATTTCAACCATGAACCTATGGAAGCGTCTTTCTAAAAATATTCGAACCCATTTTCAACATATCCAGATTTGTTGAAATTGGATTCATATCCAAAAATTCATCTTTCCAATCAAATCTCAAAATCTTCTCTAAATCTGTTTGAACCCCACTTAGCACTTCCAAGATGTTGGATGTGGGTTCAAATTTTAAATTCAAATATAAAAGTCAACAAAATAGAAATCTGATCCAAGTTTGTTTCCAACATTGCAGATTCTCAACGTCATCTCATTTTCACCTACAATTTAGTTTTCAATTTTTTAGTTGACTATAATGGAAGCATCACAGAAGTATGTGTTTACTCTCCCCTATGGCATGGACTTGGCCTTAGATCAGGCCAATCTTCCCCGTGCTGATTACACCCATCTCATCCATTTTGGTAGAGGTTTCAGGGATTACTGTGAGGGCACTCCCCTCAAGACCCAGCGGTAAGCCGGTCATTCAAATTGATTTGCCATTAGACTTTGATATCCCCTCACTAAAGAGGAAGGCAGTGATAGTTTCTATAGAAGTGCTAGTGTCAATGCCATCATCTGTGACAACACCAGTGCACCCGGTCATTTCTTGTGCTTCCCTAGTGAGGGCTAGCACCCACTCATTAGACCCTCGAATGTAAGGCTCCTCTGAGCCGAAAGATTGTCTCCCCAGCTTTTGAGGTTGGGTCTAGCTCTTACTCCACTCACCCTACCAGGACTCAAAGGAGGAACAAAAATCACATGATTAAGCACCATACACGCATCGCTAAGGAGATGAAGGCTGTTACATGATCAGTTGTGGAGGAGTTGCCCACTTCGATTTCCCTACTATTTACAGTGAACCCATTTCATCCTCTCTCTGGGTCTGACATAGAGGATGCTAGGAGGATCCCTACTTCACCTCCACCAACGGTTCAATACTAGCCCATAGTTAGCCAGAGTAGGAGGTCATATGCCGGCCTCCGTTCAGTTCTATGCCAAGTTGGAAGAGCTTATGGACATTCTAATCTAGAGCTCAATTTGACTTGAGATCTGTTATCCCCCGCAATATGGGGAAACATCTATGGCAAGAGAGGAACAGGGAGGCTTGCACTACAATTCATATCACTAGCCGAGAGAGGCGAAGGTTTGGTCGGCATTCAGTGGCCTCTTCGCTCATTGATTTTCGACGACGCTACCCATCGATCACGATAGTATTCTACTTACAGGGATGACCCATCATAAGAGATGGGTCCCTGTTCTAAGAGAGTTGGTGGTGTCTCCACCACACCACTCTACCCCCCGTCCATCATCACTTATTCATGTCGCAACATCTCCAGTTCCGCCGCAGGCCATGAAGGCCACATTTGGGGAGAAGCATACCCCGCTGGTGATCCAGCTATGGGCAAAGGATCCCATTTCATCTACACCACCTACTGTGGAGAGGCTGAACTCTCCCACTCAACCTTCTGTCCTAGTTGTGGTATGGAAGGAATGGCGACCTCGAAGCAAAGTGGTCATCCCTACACCAACACCACCAATTCAGCAAGACATAGATGGTGGTTGCTTGTAGAGGGAGAGATGACAGCACCCATGATCATAGAACCTCCTAGAAGTGTCACCCCTTTCGAGTCGATGGGGAGTGTGTCTCTTCTAGAGTATAGTCCTCATAGGATTGATTCTCCAGTAGGAGGTCCACTACCTCTTAGTACATGATAGTGATCACACCGGTTAGCCAAAATCATTCATGCTTATTTAGATTGATCATTCTCTAGAGGACATAGTGGCACATTATCTTATGGAAAAGAAAGAAATTATGGGATGCGATTGGTTTGATGAGGAGAAGATTAGCTTTGATTTCAATGAACATTATTTGTTGGGAGACTCAGTAGGGGTTTGCATGGAAGATATTAGGGGATCCCTCCTCAGAGAGAAGTAGGCTATGGAAGGTGATGAGGCCGAGCAGGAAGACACAACCCACTCGCACCAACACCTCCTAGCACAAATAAAGTAGAAAGATGAAAAGATAGATAGGATGGTGAGATAGCTTGAGGACTTATTAGCAATAGTCTCAGTGCTTCAGAAATAAGCACAAGCAGTTCATCCTACCACAGTTGAGACTAGTCAGCCAGAGTTAGTGCATGTCTTGGACCTAGCCAAGACTTTACCACCCATTGAGCAAGGTAGCACTAGCATGTATAGGAAGATAGTAGAAAGAACCTCCATACAAGAAAAAGGTATAAAGTCCATGGTTGAGTAGCAAATGATGGAAGAGTTGGCTCAAGCCCGGGGAGGATCATCAGTTCCAAAGGGTAGATCCTACCTAGAGGAATTTGATGCAATCCAATATCCCAAGGGTTTGTGCCACCTTCCTTCAAGAGTTTTGATGGTAGTTGAAACCTTAGGCAGCACATCGCCCATTTCAGAGCTAGTTATTGCAATGTCGATGGCAGTGATGCTTTGCTTTTTTGTGTCTTTGTTATTAGCCTAACAAGGATAACTTTTGATTGGTATGCTGAACTTCCCAACAATTCAGTGAAGACATTTTTTGAGTTGGAGCAACTCTTCATCAAGAGGCTTGAGCTAAAAAAAGGGTTATTATGGATGATCTCATTGTAGCACAACAACACCCAGGTAAGTCCTTTGTTGACTACATTCTTAGATGGCATAACCTGAGTATGAAATGCGAGTCATAGCTATCTGAATAGCATGTCATTAATATTCTTCTAAAGAATATCCATGGCCTGGTTGCCTTCATGCTTAAGGGCTTCACTATCAAAACTTTTGAGAGGCTATTCAATAAAGTGGCTAGTCTCCAAGGAGAGGCCAAACAGTTGTCTTTTCATGATTAGCTGCCTAAGCCAAAAAGCCATAGAAGGTCAATGAGAAGAAGTTGGGAATAGTGATAGTTGATAAGGGGAAGCAACCAGCTAGAGATCAGTTCATGAGACCATGACCTCAGCAGCCTTCGCTTCCACCTCCTCCATCACCACCACCGAGGCAGCCCTACCGATCGCCACAATAGCCTTCATGGCCTACATCATTGCCTCCTTAGCCATATCATCACTAATAGTGGCACACTTATTCGCAACTAGGTAGCTATGGTTCACCTACTCTTTTAGATAAGCTTATCAATCCTTATTCATTTAAGAGAGAGGTAATCAAGAAGATATTTAAGAACCTCTTAAAGAAGCCTAATTTTTAGCTACCCAAACCTAGGAGACCAGAGGAAATAGGCAAAATCCATAATGCTAACTTTTGTCCCTACCACTATATGATAGGTCATGTTTAGGAAGATTGATTCACCTTCAAGGACTGGCTTGAACATAGCTTTAAGACCAATGCTATAGCTATCCTGAAGAACTACCTTATGGAACAACCATCCGCCATCAAGGTAATCCTTGGGGATACTTGCAATCTCTAAAACCAAAGAAGGTTGGGATATCTCCTTATCCAAAACCTCAAAAAGATCATTCAAGATCAAGAAACTTTGTAAGTCAGCTCAAACTTCCAACATCAAGGAAGGTTTGCAAGTTACTAGTACCAACTCTGGGAAAGAGGGAGCTCAGAATAGTGGCATTGTCGGGATAGTCCAAGTAACCACCGATCATTTCAGCCTCTAGTCTACCATGCAACCAGTAGAGACTCTCTAGTTAGCTCTTCAACTTCTACTAGTAGAACTCTTATACCAGCGGATAAGGGAATCAAATCCATTATCCCTCTTACTTTACTTGACTTCTACTTTGTACCTCCTATCAAATCCAAGAAATTGAAGAATAAAGCTAGCTTGAATTACATCTGTGTCACTACTGATAGGTTATCTTCTTCTATTCCTAATGATAACTCTTCAAGTCATAATAGCTATAATAATTTTGATCTCCCTCTTTCTGATTTAGAGTCAGACTTTCCCACTCTGAACACTATGGGTTTTCCTCTTAAGATAGACTTGGAATCATTCAATTCTAAGGGTACCATAAGATAAACTGTAGGTGAGCCTGATGTGGTGGAACCTTCCATTACCCTTCCACAAGAGATCACTGAAGTCAACCTCCATAGTGGCAAGGTTCTACCTCCTAGGGTAGCACCTGAAGATAGAGGGGAACAAGACATTAGTATAGAGGGTTGAGAAGCCCCTCCATAGAATGATCCACCCTTGGATATGCTTATGGAGGATGTGCCCAAGGTGGACTACAATGTCCTCTCTCATCTAAGAAAGTTTCCATCTAAGCTAAGCATATACGATGCCCTCATCTTATCCAAAGAGATGAGGGAGTCATTAATAAAAACTCTCCTTGATCCTAAAATATGCTTAGCTTAGCTAATCACTATTGGTGAAGATGCACATTATGCAAAAAAATCCCAAGGTATCACTTTCATAGATGAAGACCTTCTTCTGGGAGATTTGGAGCACAACCGTCCCCTCTACATCACAGACATGGGCAGACTTGCAGTTCTCATCAGATGCATCAGTGAACATTATGAGTCTAAAGACTCTTTCTTATTTGAGGATTGACATCTCCACACTCGAGGAGATCAATGATGATGTTGAGAGGATTCAATGAACAAGGTGAGAGGGCTTTAGTTCCATAGTGTTACCCATGGAGATAGGTGTGGAAGATCAAGCCAAGTTTTACATAATTGATTTGAATACTTCATTCATAGCTTTGATTGGTAGGCCTTGGATACATCAGAACAAGATGATTCCATCCTTCATCCATCAATGCATCAAATTCAAAAAGGATGGGATTGAATACCGTATCAATGGGATGAGAAGTCATTTTTAGTCAGAGAGGTTGAGATTTATGAGGATGCGACCTACTATCTTTCCCAAAACACACTTTCTCATCAACTTGGACAAAATTTAAATGCAAACACAAAAGAAAATGAAGAAAAAGAGAAAGTAAAAAAAAAGAAAAGAAAAATGAAAATCCTAGTGAACAAGGAAGGGGAATTGAAGAAGAAATAGAGCCGCATATCACATTCCACCAACAGCTCATTCCATCATATGGACATGTGGGTAAGATGACTCAACCTCCACCAGGCAGAGGCAGAGGTAGAAATAGAGGTAGTTCCAGAGGTGGAAGACCCCGCGGTTGGCCATTAGCTAATAGGGTTATGTTCTAGTTCATAGGAGTACCCTTACTATTCACATAGACTTTGAATCCAACTCAAAGGATGAGTCAAATGTGATTAGAACACCAGCCAACCCCTCTCATCGGGTTCCATTGGAGGTGACTTTCAATCCAAACAATGATGAAGACCGGGCCTCCAGACAAAGCAAGTATTCGAATCAAGTTTATGTGAGACTATTAGGCAGCGCTGGCAACCTTAGCTCTAACCTCACTTTCATCTAAAAAAGCTAAAGGTTTAGTAATTAAAGAAGCCCCTAAGTCTTCCAAAGATATGAAGTCAAAGAGATTCTTTTTGGGATCATCATCCTCAAGTCCTAAAGTTGATGTAGAACTTGAGGAAGATTCATTTAAAGAATTAATGGAATTACCGCTTGACTTTTACTTTGTGTTCATAATCTTATATGGTTTGGTTCCTCGACACATGGCACAGTCGAGTATTTTGAAAAGCTATGGAACAATATAGGCAAGGAAGCATAATCAAGCGCAAGACTAGGATTCGGTATAGTGGGTAATGATAATGATTACTGCTTAGTTGTTACCAATCATTTGGAGTCTGATAAGTTCTTTTCACACAACACCAACTCTTATGAGAATGTGTGTTTAGAAACCTCAGATGATCCAGATGATCTCCAAATCAAAAATGTACCTCCAGAATTTGAAGAGGAGATTCATTCAACAATAGACAAGCTTAAAGAAATCAACCTTAGGATAGAAGAAAGTCCACGCTCGACTACATCAGTTCATTGCTGAATGAAGAAGAAACTAATTACTCAGTTAGGCTATTGACTGAGCTTAAAGACTACTTCACATGGAGTTATGAAGAGATGCTCAGATTATCTCCAAACGTAGTAGTCCACATGATAGCAATAAATCCTAACACTATCCCTATCAAGCAAGCTCCTAGATGCATTCGATTAGAAATTGAACAATAGGTTATTTTTGAAGTCAAGAAATTGATCGATCTTTGGTTTCATCGTGGATGAAAAAAGTACCTACTTGGTAGCTGTCATACCAGTTAAGAAGAAGAATGGCCAAATTCACATTTGCATCAATTTCAGGGACTTAAACAATGTGTGTCCTAAGGATGAGTTTCCTCTTCCTATAGTAAAGTTAATGGTGGACATTGTCTCATCTCATGCAATATTTTCTTTCATGGATGGGTCATCTGGCTACAATAAAATCAAAATGTCTCCTGAAGATGAAAGAAACACTGCTTTTCAAACCTTGATCGGAATCTTTTATTATAAGGTCATTCTTCGACCTTAAAATTGCTGGTGTGACATACCAACGGGCCATGACTCAAATCTTAAATGAACTCATTGATCATCAAGTTGAGTGCTATGTTGATGATCTAGTAGTCAAGAGCAGAGAAAAGGAAGACCATCTCTTTGACTTAAGAGTAGTTTTCAAACATTTAAGATAAAATAACCTCAAAATGAATCCCTTGAAGTGTGCATTTGGAGTAGCTTCAAGAAAATTCTTTGGGTTTGCTGTCTGACATCGTTGAATAGAGATAAATCCTAAAAAGATCAAAGCTATCTTAGAAATGCCATCTACTAAAAGTTTAACACAACTCAGATCATTCCAAGGATGGTCATAGAGATGCTTTATCTCCAACCTATCATGGAGATGCAAGCCATTTTCAGCACTGTCAAAAGATGCCAAGTTCAAGAGGGATGATAAGTGTCACATGCCTTTGAAGACATCAAGCAAGATTTGGTGAAGCCATGAAGCACCTATCCTAGTGCCACTCATCCTCTACCCTGTTGCATTGGATGACTTGCTCGATGCTTTGTTGGCCCAAGCCAATGATGAAGGAAAAGAGAGCGCTCTCTACTACCTCAACAATTGTCTGATCCCTACTAAAGTGAACTACCCACCTATTAAAAAACATTGCCTGGCTTTGATCTTTGCTTCCCAAAAGCAATGACATTATATGCTTTTTCATAAGGTGAACTTGATCTCTAGAACCAATCTACTACAGTATCTCATGACACGTTCAATGTTATCCTAATGGTTGGCACGATGGTCTATGATACTTTCAAGTTTGACATTATATTCATACCCAATCATATGGTGAAAGGGCAGGTACTATCAAATTTCTTAATAGCACACCTACTTTCTGTTGATTCACCACTTAGTGACGATCTCCCTGATGAACAAATCATGAACTTAGGGGAGGCCGACAACCTCCGATGGGAGATGTATTTTGACGGTGAAGCTTTTTTTCATAAAGGGGAAGCACCACGATCTATTCTCCCAAGAAAGGCAGGGGTAGGAATAGTTCTTCTAACTCCATACCATGATATGATGAGATTCTCATTCTATCTATCCAACCCCTGCACCAACAATGAAGCTGAGTTTGAGCTTTTGATTGCCAGTCTGGAGTTAGCAATCACAATCAGTGTCAAGAGCATCAACATCTATGGGGTTCTCAGTTGGTCATAAACAAAATTATCGGGTCTTACAAGGTTCTCAAACCAAACCTTCATCATTACCATGAATATACGATGAAGCTGTTGGCCCAAATTCCTGAAGTCACCATCTACAAGGTTCCCAGAGAATGTAAGATGCTTTTGGCCAAACTTGCCAAAGAATTGGCATGTCTGGAAGAAGAGTCCATTCCAATAAGGGTGCAAAATAGACATGTCCTGTCCCTTATTGATGCCAAACTCATCGAGAGACTTTCTCTTGAAGGGAGGTTGTCGTTGCCAAAATGGACAAGGAGCGGATTAGAGGCAACTGTACATAGACAATTTGAACACTAGTAAACTACCTCAAGAAAAGTCATAAGCCTATCAGGTGAAATAGGGAGCTCTCTCCTACGCTCTTGTTGATCACACCCTGTAATGCCGATCCTTTGACTAAATGTGGTTACATTATTAAGACAAACATGAAGCCCATGGAATTATAACTGAGGTGCATTCAAGTTTATGCAGAGCACATTAGTCCGGTCCGAAGATGAAGACGAAGATCAAGCTACCTGGATACTACTGGCCTTTGATGATTTTGGACTGCTTGGATGTAGCTAAGAGATGCCATCAGTGTCAGGTACACGGTGTGGTCCTCCACCAACCACCCAACATTCTACATTCTACACCGTACATTAGCCTCATGACCATTTGAGTGTTGGGTACCAACATTATGGGTCCGATTGATCCTCCTTCTTCCAAGTGTCACCAGTTCATCTTAGTTACCTACTAGTTTTCCAAGTGGGTGTGGGAAATCCCACTCAGAGAGGTCATCGCTCAACATGTGCTTCAGTTTTTTAGGAATCATATCATATATAGGTTCAAGGTGCATCGATAAATTATATTCGATAATGGTACCGCATTCAAAAGCATAAAGATTAACAGCTTCGCTAGAAGACACGGTATAGATTGGAGATACTCCACCATCTACTACCCCAGAGCAAAAGCATTCAATAAAACTCTCATCCAAATATTTAAGAAGACTCTTGATGACAACAAGCGGCAGTAGAATGAGTAGTCGGTTGAAGCCTTGTGGGCCTACCACACCACATACTGAACTCTAGCTCAATCTACCCCATTTTTCTTAGTGTATGGGTCTGAAGCCGTTCTACCTTTAGAAGTTCAACTCCCATCACTAAGGATAGCAGCAAGATCATTAGATTAGAATGCAAAGTTGTTAGAAGAGCTCAAAGGTTTGGAGGAGAGTCACTAGGCGCGAACCTCGAGTTGTACTAAGTCAAAATGATTCAAACTCACAACAAGCTGGTCCGACCTAGGTCTTTCCAAGTAGGAGAACTTGTGTTAGTCGTAAAGAGACCAATTGTTTCCCATCAAAAGATGGGAGGCAAGTTTGAACCCACTTGGGAAGGCCCCTATTCTATAGAGAAGGCCTACCAAGGAGGATCATATCAGCTCATCGATTGTAAAGGGGAACAACCGATGCTTCCAATTAATGGGCTCTATCTAAAGAAATATTGCCCATGAAATAAATCATGTTTGAAAACAATTATTAATAAAAAGAACAAAATCAAATTCCATTCATCAAATCCTTTTTTCTTTCTAAGCATTATTTTCTTATCTTGCGAATCCACCATGATGTGTTTAGGGTAGGTGTAAAGTCCCCCAACGACATCCTATCCCTCTTTCACATCACAAACATAACCTCCCGATGCTATTAAAATAGGTGTGAGAGAACCCAAGAGGCATCCTATTTTGATTAGCACAACTAAGTTAGGTATAAGAAAACCTGAGCGACATCCTTTCTTGGTGGGAATTCTCGGTTTCCATCCGTGGTGCCATTTCATCAAACTCCCCAGCATCTTTAGGATAAGTGTGAGAGAATCCAGGAGGCGTCCTATTCTTTTTAACACATGCATAAAAATAAACACATATCTTTCATCTTGGGCTATTTTGATATGAGAGCAAGCCCCTTGTGGCACTCACTCATTAGTTGCTTTAGGTCGGGTTTACATGTTACCTTGTTAGTATGTTACCCTAGTGGTCATTTATTGAAGGATGTGAGTCCCTACGCTTTCTTCCTAACTTGATCATTGCAAACCAATGAGCGCCTTATTAGTATGGTAGATTTCCTCCCAAGAAAACTACCTATGTTGATTTTGTTTAAGCAGATGTGTGTCTTTGAGCTTTCTTCTTGAACTAATCATCATGATCTAACTAGGTCGAGTATATTTGAGGTTTAGGATAAGTCCCCCAGAGGCTCCTTTCCTCTTGCCTACATTTGAGTTGATATAAGTCCTCCAACGACATTCACTCAGTAATTGCCCTAGGTCAGATGACACCTGTAGAGCCAAAGACAGACTATCCCAGCAATCAGTTCCACTATAGAAGGATGTGAGTCCCCGAGCTTTCTTCCTAGACTGATTGTTGCAAACCGATGGACACCTTAGGTTGGTTGATGTTCACTATGCTGACAGCGACTCACTTGGTGAGTATACTACTCTTGGCAGACGTGAGTCCCCGAGCTTTCTCCTTAAGTTGGACACTGAATACTTATTGGATATATGATTAGCCATGTCATCTTCTCCAAGGTGTTGGATTAAACCTCTTAGCAGCCCCTCTCCCCGCAGGCATTCTATTTGGATCACATCCTTTGTGACCCCATTTAGACACTACCTTCGTTAGCCTTGGATTGGAAGTCCCCCTTTCCTAGTAGCCACCCCTGTGGTTGAAGAATTTGTTCAATGGATGTGCAGATTCTCCCTTGGTTCAAATAAGACCAGGATATAAGCTCCTTCTCAATTTGATCCCTCAGAAACGGTCCACATTATAACAAACTAAACAAATAAATAAATTACTTTGCTGGATTAGAATTCAAGCCCCAAAGGGCCTTTTCCCAAGGATCCCTATCTGGGCGTGTCAGAACTCCCTATAGGATTTGCCTGACTACCTGAGTTGAGATAAATCCTCGGGTCGGTACTCACTCCATAGTCGCCATTAGGTCGGGTTCAATATGTTTTTCCACAAACAGGTTACCCCGACAATCATTCCGCTTTGGGAGATATAAGACTATGATGCATTCTTTCAAGCATGATCGCAAATTGATCACCTTAGTCTAGTTTGATTTGTTGCAGCAAACAACATCACCCCAAGGATCTTTGTAGTGGAAGATGTGAGTCCCCGAGCTTTCTTCCCTTAAATTGATCCTTGCAAACTGAAAGGCACTCCTTTGGTCAAATAGTTCTCCCATCAGTCAGGAAGCTACTCCCTTTGGTTCAGTAAATCTAAGATAGGTCTAGGCTGATATAAGCTCCTTCTCAGTGTGATCCATCATAAACCAACGAAATCCATTGAAATAAATATAAAAAATAAATTAATCTTGACTATCTTTGAGTTGATTTAAGTACCCCATCAACATTCACTCAATAGCCAACCCTAGGTCGGGTTTAATTTGTTGCTTAAAGTAGCCGATCACCTTAGTGGTTCCTTTTTTTGGAAGATGTGAGTCCCCGCACTTTCTTCCTAACTTGACCATTACACACCAAAAAGCACCCCTTTAGTTGGTTAGTTCTATCTTGTGGTTAGTAGACTACTCCTTTTACTGAGTCTGAGTTAGGTCTAAGCTGCCATGGCCCTACTTAGTGCAGTCCATCGCAAATCAATGGGATCCATCATAATCAAAATAAATCTAAAAATGAAATTAATCATGGCTATCTTTGAGTTGATCTAAGTACCTTAATGACATTCACTCAGTAGTCAGCCCTAGGTTGGGTTCAATCTGTTGCCTTGCAAATAGATTACCCCAGCAACCAGTCCCTACTTTGGAGAATGTAAGTCTACTCTGCTTTCTTCCTAGTATAGCCACTGCATACCGAAAGGCATCCCTTTGGTTGGCTAGTCCTACCATGTGTTTAGTAGACTATCACTTTGGACTAGTATATATGAGTTAGGTCTAGGCCTCTTTGACTCTTACTCAGTGCGATCCATCTCAAAATCCAAAATTTAGAAATCTGAAACAAATTCAACAAAACAAAATCTGAAATAAACAAAACAAAATAATCGATCAATCTAAATCAAATCTTTTGTTTCTCCTCAATAAGATGTAAATCCTTATAGTCCCCAAGCAGATGTAGAATTCTAATCCCTCAGTGGATTTCACAACCGCTCCCTTGTGGATGACTTAAACTTGCCTCTCTAGTGGAGAGTTCACTTTTCTATCCCTGTGGAGTCAAAACAAACACAAATTAAAGAAACAACAAATTTAAAAAAATGTAAATAAAACTAAAAAATAAAATAAATCTAAATATTAAAAACCTAAATAAAATAAAAACTAAACATAAATTAAAAATAAAATAAACCTAAAATAAAAAAAATAAAAACTTAAACTAAAAAAATAAACCTAAAAATAAAAAATAAAACCTAAACCTAAAAAATAAATAAAATTAAAATTAAACTAAAAAATAAATATGAACCTCACATAAACCTAAAAAATAAACTAAAATAAAAATCCTAAACTAAAATAAAAAAACATAAAATAAATAAACTAAACTAAATAAAAATAAAAAATAAACCTAAATAGAAATATAAAATAAACTAAAGAAACTAAATAAACATAAACAAACAAGTTCACTTACTTTAAAAAAAACTAACCCTAAACCCTAAACACTAAATCCTAAACCCTAAACCTAACCCTAAATCCTAAACTCAAAACTAACCTAAACCCTAAAACCATAAACCCTAAAGAAAACACTATACTAAACCCTAAACCTTAAACCCTAACCCTAAACCCTAAACCTAAATTCCTAAACCCTAAAACCCTAAACACTAAACACTAAACCCAACCCTAACCCTAAACCCTAACCGTAAAACTAACCCTAAACTCTAAACCCTAAACCCTAAAACCCTAAACTCTAAACCTTAAACCCTAAACATTAAACCCTAACCATAAAATCCTAAACCCTAAAACTTAAAATCTAGAACCCTAGACCCTAAACTATAAACCCTAAACCATAAACCCTAAACCCTAAAAACCTAAACTAAATCAAACCTAAAAATATAATAAATACAAAAACCTAAACATAAAGAAAATAACCTAAACTAAACCTAAACCTAAACCTAAACCTAAACCTAAACATAAAAATAAAATAAAATAAAAAATAAAATCTAAACTAAAATAAAATAAATAAAAACCTAACCTAAACTAAAAAATAAAATAAACCTAAAAATAAAAACCTAAATAAAATAAAAACTAAATGTAAAATAAAAATAAAATAAGCCAAACTAAAATAAAATAAAAACATAAACCTAAAAAATAAACCTAAAAATAAAACCTAAAAATAAATAATAAAACCTAAACCTAAAAAATAAAATAAAAATAAAATTAAACTAAAAAAACATAAACCTTACATAAACCTAATAAATAAACTGAATTAAAAATCCTAAACTAAATTAAATAAACATAAAATAAATAAACTAAACTAAATAAAAGTAAAAAAAATAAACCTAAATAGAAATATAAAATAAACTAAATATAATAAATAAACCTAAAAGTACAAGTTTACTCACTTTTTTTTAAAAAAAACCTAAACCCTAAACCCCAAACCCTAAACACTAAATCCTAAACCCTAAACCCTAAACCAAAACTAACCCTAAAATTAAACCCTAAAGCCTAAACACTAAACCTAAACAACCCTAAACCCAAACACTAAATCAGAACCCTAAATCCTAAACCTAAACTAAACCTAAATAACCCTAACCTAAACCTTAAACTATAAATTAAACTTAAATTTAAACCTTAAACCCTAAACCTACAATTAAACCCTAAACCCAAAACCTAAACCTTAAACCTAAACCCTAAACCTTAAACCTAAACCTAAACTCACCTAAACCTTAAACCCAAAACACTAAATCTTAAAATCAACAATGTTAGACCCTAAACCCTAAGCCTTAAATCCTAAACCCTAAACCCTAATCCTAAACTCTAAACCCTAAACCCTAAACCCTAAACCCTAAACCCTAAAAACCTAAACTAAATCAAAATTAAAAATAAAATAAATAAAACCTAAACCTAAATAAAAACTAAACTAAAACCTAAATCTAAACCTAAAATAAAATAAAATAAAAAATAAAACAAAACTAAAATAAATAAACAAAACCTAAAGTAAAGATAAAATAAACCTAAAATGAAAACCTAAATAAGAAACTAAACATAAAATAAAAATAAAATAAGGTTAAAATAAAAAAAAAAAAAAACTAAATAAAAACATAAACTTAAAAAATAAAACCTAAACCCTAATTTTTAAAAAAAATTTAAACCTAAAATAAATTAAATAAAATAGACATAAACCTAAATGAAAATAAACTAAACTAAAATAAAAAAAACCCAAACCCTAAACCCTGAACTCTAATCCCTAAACCCTAAATCCTAAAATCCTAAAAACCTAAACCTAAACTAAATAAAACCTAAAAAAATAAATAAATAAAAAAACCTAAACCTAAATAAAATAAAATAAAAACCTAAACTACAACCTAGACTTAAACCAAAACCTAAACCTAAAAAAAAAAAAAAAGTGAAAACTAGACTAAAATAAAATAAAATAAAATAAAATAAAACTAAACTAAAATAAATTAAATTAAAATTTAATCTAAACTAAAAAAATAAAATACACTTAAAAATAAAAAACCTAAATAAAATAAAAACCTAAATTAAAACCTAAACTTAAACCTAAACCTAAACCTTAAAATAAAATAAAATCAAAAGTGAAAATTAAATTAAAATAAAATAAATAAAAACCTAAACTAAAATAAAAAATAAAATAAACTTAAAAATAAAAAAACCTAAATAAAATAAAAACTAAACATAAAATAAAAATAAATTAAACCTAAAATTAAATTAAATAAAAACCTAAACCCAAAAAATAAACTTAAAAATAAAAAAATAAAACCTAAACCCTAAACTAAAAAAACACCTAAACCTAAAATAAACAATATAAAATAAACATAAACCTACCTAAAATGAACTAAACTAAAATAAATAAAACCTAAACCAAACCCTAAACCTCAAACCCTATACCCAAAACCCAAAACCCAAAGCCCTAAACTCAAAACACTAAACCAAAATTAAATAAAAACCAAAAATAAATAAAATAAAATAAACTAAACCTAAATAAAAATATAATAAAATAAAATAAAAATCTAAACTAAAACCTAAACCTAAACCAAAACCAAAACCTATAAATAAAATAAAATAAAAAATAAAACCTAAACTAAAATAAAATAAATAAAAATAAAAATTAAACTAAAACAAATTAAATTAAAATTTAATATAAACTAAAAAAAATAAAATACACCTAAAAATAGAAAACCTAAATAAAATAAAAGCCTAAACTAAAACCTAAACTTAAACTTAAACCTAAACCTTAAAATAAAATAGAATAAAAAGTGATAACTAAACTAAAATAAAATAAATCAAAGCCTAAAGTAAAATAAAAAATAAAATAAACCTAAAAATAAAAAATCTAAATAAAATAAAAACTAAACATAAAATAAAAATAAAATAAACCTAAAATTAAATTAATGAAATAAAAATAAACCTAAAAATAAAAAATAAAACCTAAACCCCAAACTAAAAAAAAATCCTAAACTTAAAATAAACAAAATAAAATAAACATAAACCTAACCTAAAATAAACTAAACAAAAATAAATAAAACCTAAACCCTAAACCCTAAAACCCTAAACACTAAACCATAAACCCTAAAAACCTAAAAAAGCAAAACCAAATAAAATAAAACCCAAAAATAAATTAAAAAAAACCTAAACCTAAATAAAAATAATAATAAAATAAAATAAAAACTAAAACAAAAACCTAAACCTAAACCTAAACCTAACAATAAAATAAAATATAAAATAAAAACTAAACTAAAATAAAATAAATAAAAAATAAAAGTAAACTAAATTAAATTAAAATCTAAACTAAACTAAAAAAAATAAAATACACCTAAATAAAATAAACATAAAATAAAAATTGAACATAAAATAAACATAAAATAAACCTAAAATAAAATAAAAAAAACTAAATAAAAACTTAAACCTAAAAAATAAACCTAGAATAATAATGAAATAAATAAAAAATAAAACCTAAACCCTAAACTAAAAAATACCTAAACTTAAAATAAACAAAATAAAATCAACATAAACCTAAACTAAAATAAACAAAACTAAAATGAATAAACCCTAAAATCTAAATCCTAAAACCTAAAACCCTAAACCCTAAACCCTAAACCCTATACCCTAGAAACCTAAAAACCTAAACCATAAACCATAAACACTAAACACTAAACCCTAAAATTAACCTTAAACACTAAACCTACAACCATAAACCCTAAACCCTAAACCCTAAAACCTTAAACCCTAAATCGTAAACCCTAAATACTAAACCCTAAAACTAAACCTTAAACCCTAAACCCTAAATCCTAAACCCTAAATCCTAAACCTTAAACACTAAAAACTTAAAAACCTAAACCTAAACTAAATAAATTCTAAACCTAAATAAAAGAAAAAAAAAAACTAAAACCTAAACTTAAACCTGAACCTAAACCTAAACCTAAACCTTAACCTAAAAATAAAATAAAATAAAAAATAAAACTAAAATAAAGAAAAACCTAAACTAAACTAAAAAATAAAACAAACCTAAAAATAAAAAACCTAAATAAAATAAAACCTAAAGATAGAATAAAAATAAAATAAACATAAAATATAAATAAAGTTAAAACTAAATAAAAACTTAAACTTAAATAATAAACCTAAAAATAAAACCTAAAATAAATAAAAAATAAAACTTAAACCTTAAACCAAAAAACAAAACTTAAACTTAAAAAAATAAAAATAAACCTAAACTAAAATAACTAAAACCTAAACCAAAACCTAAAATAAACTAAACCTAAACATAAATATAAACTAAATAAAATTAAAAACTTAAAACTTAAACCTAAATAAAAACCTAAAAAATAAGCTAAAATAAAACAAACTAAAACTTAAACCTAAAAAATAAAAATGAAAACCTAAACTTAAATCTAAAAATAAAAAATAAAACCTAAAAATAAAAAATAAAAGAAAATTAAAATTAAAATAAAAAATAAACATATACCTAATCCTAAACCTAAACTTAAAAAATAAGCTAAAATAGAAAACCTAAACTAAAATAAATAAAATATACTAAATAAAATTAAAAAATAAACCTAAATAAAAAGATAAAATAAACTAAATAAAAATAAACCTACAGATTTACTTAATTTTTTTTAAAAAAAACCCTAAACCCTAAACCCTAAACCCTAAACACTAAATCCTAAACCCAAAACCATAAACCTTAAACCCTAAAACTAACCCTAAACTCTAAATCCTAAACCTACAATCCTAAACCCTAAACCCTAAACACTAAACAAACCCTAAACCATAAATTGTAAACCCTAAACCCTAAACTAAAACCAAAACTTAAATTAAAAAACCTAAACCTAAACCTAAAACTAAATAAACTAAAACCCTAAATATAAATAAACTAAAATCAAAACCTAAATCTAAACCTAAATAAACCTAAATAAATAAACTAAAAAATAAACATAAATAAAGCTAAATAAACTAAATAATAAACATAAACCTAAACCTAAACTAAATAAACATAAACCTAAAATAAAAATAAAAACCTAAACCTAAACCTACACCTAAAAGCTAAAAAAAACCTAAACATAAACAAAAACTTAAACTAAACAAAATAAATAAAAATAAAAATAAAACCTAAACCTAAACTTAAACCTAAACATAAATAAATAAACTAAAAAAATAAATGAAACTAAATAAATAAATAAAATAAAACCTGAACCTAAACCTAAATCTAATATAAACTAAACTAAATAAACCTAAATAAACCTAAACCCAAAACCAAAATCTAAACCTAAACCTAAACCTAAACCTAAAAACCTACACCTAAAATAAACCTAAACCTAAACCTAAACTAAACTAAAAAACTAAAAACTTAAAAACCTAAACCTAAAAGCCTAAACCTAAACTAGACTAAATAAACCTAAACCTAAACCTAAACTTAAAAATAAACCTAAAACCTAAACCTAAACTAAATAAAAAAATAAAAAATAAATAAATGAAAAATAAACCTAAACCTAAACCTAAACCTAAAACTTAAACCTAAACCTAAACCTAAACCTAAACTTAAACCTAAATAAACCTAAACCTAAAACATAAACCTAAAACCTAAACTTAAACCTAAACTAAAATAAATATATAAAATAAACCAAACCTAATAAAATAAAAACCTAAATTAAAATAAACTAGACTAAAAACCTAAACCTAAATGATTAAAATAAAATAAAAACCTAAACCTAAACCTAAACCTAAACCTAAACTAAAACCTAAATAAATAAACCTAAACTAAAATAAACCTAAAAAAATTAAAATAAGACATAAACTAAACTAAAAAAAAACATAAACCTAACCCTACGCTTAAACCTAAACCAAAACCTAAAACCTAAACCTAAACCTAAACCTAAACTAAAAAAAATAAACTAAATAAAATAAATAAAACCTAAACTTAAACCTAAACCTAAACTTAAATAATAGAACCTAAACAAAAACTAAATAAACTAAAAAATAAATAAAATAAACTTAGACTAAATAAAACCTAAACCTAAACCCAAAACTTAAACTAAATAAAAATAAATAAACCTACTAAACCTAAATAAACCTAAACCTAGATAAACCTAAAACCAAAACCTAAATAAACCCTAAACCCTAAACTAAGCCTAAAACCTAAACCCCCTTAAAACACCCTAAACCTACAACCCTAAATCCTAAACTAAATATAAATCCTAAACCCTAAACACTAAACCCCAAACCCTAAACCTTAAACCCTTAAACTAACCCTAAATCCTAAACCCTAAACCCTAAACCCTAAAACCCTACGCCTTAAACCCTAAACCCTAAACCCTAAACCCTAAACCCTAAACTCTAAACCCTAAACCCCAAACCCTATACCCTAAACCCTAAACCCTAAATAAACCCTAAATCCTAAAAACCTAAAAACCTAAGAATGATGGAGGTTATGTGGTGGCTAGGAGATATCGAGAATATGATGGTGGATCCCCGAGAGGTCAGTGGTTCGATGGGAACTGGGAAACTAAAGAATGATCAATCTGATCTACTACTTCTAGAACTATGTCTTTATAGTAGAGAAAGTTTGAGTTATCTTGGGTTTTGATGCTTCATGCTCATTTTTATCTATGTCACTTGTGTTTTAGAAAACTTAGTGAGTTACTTGGTTGATGAAATAGACAAGAAGAACTGTTGTACCTAAATTTATTCTCTGTTAAGAAAAAAAAACCAAAAACCTTATACCTAAAATCAAAACCCTAAACCCTAAACCCTAAACCATAAAACACTAAACCGTTAACCCTAAACCCGAAACCATAAACTAATCATAAACCCTAAATCCTAAATCTAAAAGGTTAAAAACCTAAACCTAAACTGAATAAAACCTAAAAATAAATAAATAAATAATCCCAAACCAAAATAAAATAAAATAAAATAATAAAATAAATACCTAAACTAAAACCTAAACCTAAACCTAAACCTAAGCCTAAACTTGAAAAGAAAATAAAATAAAAATAAAAACTAAATTAAAATAAAATAAATAAAACTAAACCTAAAAGATAAACCTAAACATAAACCTAAACCTAAAAAATAAACTAAAATAAAAACCTAAACTAAGATAAATAAACTAAACTAAATAAAAATAAAAATAAACCTAAAAATTTTTTAAATTAAAATAAACTAAAATAAATAAAAAATAATCTAATTAAACCTAAACCAACTAGTTTATTTATTATAAAAAGTTTAAAAAATAAATATATAAAAATAAAATAAAAAAAAAAACCCTAACCATAAACCCTAAACCCTAAACCCTAAAACCCTAAACCCTAAACCCTAAATCCTAAACCCTAAATCCTAAAACCTACAATCCTAAACCCCAAACCCTAAAACTTAAACCCTAAACCCTAAACCCTACAAACCTAAAACCTAAACTTAAATCTAAATAAAATAAAACCTAAAAGTAAAATTAAAAAAAACATAAACTTAAATAAAATAAAATAAAATAAAAACCTAAACTAAAACCTATACTTAAACATAAGCATAAAAATAAAATAAAATAAAAATTTAAAACTAAACTAAAATAAAATAAATAAAAACCTAAACTAAACTAAAAAATAAAATAAACCTAAATAAAATGAAACCATATGTAAAATAAAAATAAACTAAACCTAAAATAAAATAAAATAAAACTTAATAAAAACATAAACCTAAAAAAAACCTGAACCCAAATCTAAAAAATAACCTAAACATAAAATGAAAAAAAATTAAATAAACTTAAACCTAAACTATGATAAACTAAACTAAAATAAATAAAACCTAACCCTAAACCTAAAATAAACTAAACCTAAGCCCTAAACTAAATAAAATAAAATAAACTAAAAATAAAGTTAAACCTAAACTAAAAAAAACCCTAAAAATAAACCTAAAATCTAAACCTAAAAAGAAAAATAAAACCTAAACCTAAACCTAAAAATAAAAAATAAAACCTAAACCTAAAATGAAAATAAGAAATAAAACTAAACTAAAAAATAAACATAAACCTAAACCTCAACCTAAAAAATAAAATAAAATGAAAACCTAAACTAAAATAAATAAAATAAACTAAATAACAAATAAAACAAGCATAAATAATCAAATACACTAAAATAAATAAAAAATAAACTAAATAAACCAAACTGCTAATTTGCATTAAAAGAACCCTAAACAACCTTAACCTACAATGACCTTAACCCTAAACCCTAAACCCTAAATCAAACCTTGGCCACCTAGGCTAAATCCTAAACTACCATAAAAAAGCTGTGCAGCCAAACCCTACCCCAAACCCTACTGCCCTAAAACCATAAACCCTAAACCCTAATCTAACCCCAACCTGACCTAACCTACTTACCCTAAACCCTAAACCTCACTACAACCCTAAACCCTAAACCACCATACAACCCTAAAACCTAAAACCTAAACCCTCAAAACCCTAAACCCTAAACCTTAAACTTATTTTCACATTTTTGGCTAAGTTGAGTTATGGTTTTGACCTCTTGCTTTTGGGTTGGCTTGGTTTTTTCAGCCTGGTGGATGCCGTCTTCTATGCCTTGTTACTCGAGTTGCTAGTGGATAAGATGATTTTTTACTCTAGCTTTATTCTATTTTCTACACTAGTTGGTTTGTTGCCTCTCCTATTGAAATCAAATTACTTTTTGCTGGTTTTTCATGGTTGGATAGGTGGCCTTCCTAGTGGGAACTGTTGTTGGTTGTTGCCTTTCTAGGCCATCTTTTGGGGAATTTACTAGTTGCTTTTTTGGGGGTTGCCTCCCTGTTCCTTATTTTTTATTGCAAGATTCTTCTTTTGCCTTGGTTTTGTGTTTGATTATTCTCTTGGGATTAGCCTCTGTTGGGTGCATTATTTGCAACACATTTTATGTTGTAATTATTCTTCCTGTTCAGTTAGTCTTTGTTGTTGAGGAAGTTTGGTTTCTTGGGCAGTCGACTGGTCATTTGTTGTTTCTTCTATGGTGGTTACGCTTCTTCTGGACCTCTCTTATGTGGAGCTTTGTTGGTTTTCTAGTTTTCATTGGTTGTTAGGGATGCTTCCTTTGTTGGTTACTTATGATGGGTTGTTCTCTGGTGGTTGCCTTATGGTTGTTTTAGTTAGCTGTTTGGTTGGAGGACTTGTAGTTATCTTTGGAATCTTGGTTGGTTGATTTTTTCCTTATTAGTCTTTTCCTTCTTTTTGGAAAATTTTCTAGAGCCTTTTGCTATGTTGGTCGAACATTTGTTGATCCTTTTTTATTAGACTTTTTGGTTTGTAGTGGTTGTTGGCTGCCTTTGTCCCCCTTTTGTGCGGTTCTTTTATCTTCCGGTTATTTGTAATGGCTACAGCTGATGTTTCCTTCAGTTGCTGGCTTCATTTTTGAGCTATTTAGTCATTTGTAGTTGTTCACCCTGGTTAGGCTTGGTGACGGCTACTTGTTTAGAATTTGGCTTGAGGGCTCCTATCTTGATTTTGTTGGATATTTCTTTATTAATTGGCATGGGCCTGGTGCTTGCTGATGGATGGTTCTGGTTTTCCCTAGTTTGGAGCTTAGATGGGTATTTGCATAATGGCGTTGTTAGTGTTCTGACTTTATTCTAGCCTCCCTCTAGGTTATTGTGAATAGTCTATTGTAGTTTTTGTTTGTCGGTTTGGCTATAAGCTAGTTATTGGCCGGTTGCTCTTTATTTAATGGTGCAAGATCTAGAACTCTACGAATTGCTGGCCTTGGATGTTTGCTTTTATCAGGTATACTGGCTTTAATGGTTTTGATGTTACTCACCTGTTCTCTCTAGTTGGTAGCATTACATATAATTATAACCCTTCTTTATGAAGTTTGGATGCTCGTATGAATTGCTGCCCCTTGAGATGATCCTAACTGAGCCCGAGCCTTCTCTTTCTCAGCTCTCTCCATTTCCTATCTTTATCATTTTTAGCTATGACTTTTGCCTTTGTAGTGTTTTGTAGATTTCTTTTACAGGTTGGAACTTTATAGAGGTAATGGTCATTACTCAGCCAACCCAAGTGTTGTTGTTGAGGATTTGCTTATTTTTCTTTCTCAAAGGAATCAAGAATTACTGCTAACTCATCCTTTTACTATTTTCAGGATTTGTTTTAGTCTTACTCTGTGTCTTTTTCTTTGATACTTTTTAGCTATTGTATTTGCCCTTTTGTTTTCTTTTTTTTACTAATGTACTTAATTGGGTTTTTCTCTTTAGGTTTCTTGTAGCTTTGAGCATAGTAGAATTTTAGAGCTTTACACCTTTTAAGGACATTGTATCTTTTCCTTTTATTGTAATAAAGTTCTAACTTTCCCAAAAAAAAAACCCAAAACCCTAAACCCAAAAACTTAAACCTAAACCCTAATCCCTAAACTCTAAACCCTAAACCCTAAACCCTAAACCCTAAACTAACCCTAAACCCTAAATCCAAAACCCTAAAAAGCTAAAAACTTAAACCTAAACCTTAAGCTTAAACTAAAATATAATTAAATAATAAAATGAAATAAAACTAAAACCTTAAGCTTAACCTAAACCTAAAAGAAAAATAAAATAAAAAATAAAAATGAAAAAAAAATAAATAAATAAAAAAATGAATAAATAAATAATTAAATAAACAAAAATAAATAAATCCAAAACCCTAAACTTAAAAAATAAACCTTAAAATAAAAACTAAAACTTATGGAACAGTGTCTTTATAGTAGAGACGGTTCTAGTTATAAAAGGTTTTTGATTTGCTCTATGCGTGCTCATTTTTTATCTACGTGGTCACTTATGTTGTAGAAAACTTGGTGTGTTACTTGGCTGATGAAATCAAAAAGAAGAAATGTTGAATCTGAATTTATTTTTTGTTTAAAAGAATAACTACAAACCCTAAACCCTAAACAAAAACCTGAACCTTAACCTTAAACCCTAAACCCTAAAAACCAAACCATAAACCCCAAACCCTAAACACCAAACCCCAAACCCTAAACCCTAAACCTTAAACCATAAAACCATAAACTCAAACCCTAAACCCAATAACCTAAACCCTAAACAAAAAACCCTAAACCTTAAACCCTAAATTACTAAACTCTCTCGGCCGCGACGCTCTCTGGCACATTCGTGTTCCCTTGCATTTGCCTTGCGGCTTGGCCGAGTTTCGATCCTTCTCGATCCTAATTTCTAGATTTTTGGTCTCTTTTTAGCCGCTTATGTGACTGTCCCTTGCTCATTCAATGGCAGACGCACTGCTTTTCGCACAACCGTGCTCTTCAAACTTGGAAGCTTCATTTACAAGGTATTATGGATCGACTCCATCCTACTCCACTCTGTTAAGTCTTTCAAGGATGCATTATCACGGTTAGAACACTTCCTCTAATGCTTTGTCAATTTGATCTCAACATCTTTTCTTTTGGAATGCACAATGTGCTCGGATCTTGACGTGGAAAAGTTGGCAAAGTCTTTTGAATTCTCTTTAGTTGGTAAATTTTCCTTATGTCGCCCGACTCTTGATAACATCTGATTCCTTTTTCATAGCCTAAAGCTCTCGGCATTTTCACTATTGGATTGATTGATCCTAGGCATATCCTTATTCAACTATCTAATGACTTAGATTACTCAAGAGTTTTTGCTCGTCGCTCCTACTTTGTGTATAATTGTCAAATGAGGCTTTTGAAATGGTCTCCTTTTTTGATGTTAAAGAGGAATCCCCAATTGTTCCTTTATGGCTAGCTTTTCCAAACATGAGAATACATTACGTTACCCATCAAGTTCTCTTTGCGGTTGGGGCTCTCGTTGGTCGGCCCCTTCAAATTGATCAGACCCGCAAGATCACGCCATCGGTTGCTCATATTTTCATTGAGATTGATATTACCAAAAGTATCCTAAGAAGTTTGGATCACTCGAGAAATTTGGGTATAATCAAAGTGGAATTTGAAAATTTCCCTATTTTTGTACACATTGTAAGATCCATGGTCATGATCACTCTGAATGCTTTGTTTCGCATCCTCATATTAAAAAGAATAAATTGCTGGATCCTAATCCCTCTCTAGCAAATGAAAAAACTAATAAATTTGCTTATGTGCCTACAGTCACTCAAAATGGAACTCACCCTCCTACCCCCACTCTTTTATTATCTACAGATTTGCCTATTGGAGAGCCATCTGATCTTGGTAAAAATAATGCTTATGAGGTTTGTGAGGAGGCTAATGATAACTTACTTAACATTGCCTCTAACTGTAATAATTTGGCCTCTCAAGACAATACCTTGATTCATATGAACCCTAATGGTTATTTGAATGGGAATTTCAAGTTGGATCAAAATCTCAAAACTAATTCTAGAATTGTTTTGAAAAATATTGATACTTTGGTGATAGACTAAAATATGAAAAGTAATCCTAAAAATGAACATGAAATTTATGCTATTAATGGTGTCACAACCTATCCTTCTATTACCCTTCAGAGTGATACACATGCTAAATTTCTCAACCCAATTGACCTGAAGAAGGGAAATCACCATTAGGATTGCTTTGATAGATACTGGTCCTACTCTAAATACCATAAACCACTCTCTTCCGGATGGAGATACTTTGGACATAGATAGACCTTTTCAAACTGTTATTAAAAAAAATCCTTAAAACTAGAATGTTCACTAATAGCTCCACTAGAACCACTAGATCTTCTCTAACTTCCCATAAATAATTGTTTCAAGTTTTCTCTTCTCCTTGCTTTTTATTTTTTTAGTTATCCTTTTTTCTTTCCTTCTAATTTATTATGATCAATTTTCTTATTTGGAATGTTCGGGATATTGGGACTCTCATTGTCCGCAATAGTATTAGAAGCCTTTGTCGTACTCATAACATAGCCTTACTTATTGTTATTGAACCATTCATACACTCTTCTAAGATTACCCTTATTGCTAGAATGCTGGGCTTTCAAAATTTCTTTTATAATATTAGTAATAAAATTTGGTGCTTTTGGAATAATTTAATCAACATCTATCCTTGATGATCTCCAATTGCTTAATGTTCAAATCTCATTGGGTGAATTTTACGCTCTTGGTTCCTTTACTATGCATCTTGTAATAGAGTAGGAACATCCTTTGGGATAACTTAAGAACCTTTGCCTCCTCACAACAAACCACAGTTGGTTGGGGTGACTTCAACACTATTCTCTTCCTCGAAAAGAATGGGGTTGCTCTCTTAACATCCACTCTATGGAAGACTTTTCTAATGATTCTTGATTGCAATCGATTGATAGTTTTCAAGCTCTCTGACTCGGTATGGCTTGATAGGACCCTCTTTAATTCCCTTTGGATCAATCAATGGCCCCTCACTGAGCATTTGAGCGAACTTTGTACCATGCTCGCTTTTAATTTCTATCAAAACTCCTTCCGATTGCAATATTTTCCCCCACCTCTTTTAGATTCCAAAATATGTGGATCCAACATAGTGATTTCATTAATGTTGTTTCCATTAATTGGATGGCCCCTATTCATCCGGACAATTCCGTTAAAAGCATGATTCAGCTTTGGCTTAAGCTTAAAAGACTTAAACAAAACCTAAATTTGTGGAAGAAGCATCATTTTAAAAATCTTTTTGACAATCTCAAAATATGGAACAATTAGTTTGGTACCTTGAAGATGTTGTGTTAACTGACTCTCATAAGCTTGATGATTTGAAGGCAGCTAAAGATAACTTGATTAATTATCATAATATGAAGGAAACCCTCTTGGCAAGGAAAGCTAGCAAACATATTGCTGGTGGTGATAGAAATACAAGGTATTTTCATGCTCTTTTCAAAAAAAAAGAAAGCCTTAAACTCTATTAAAAATGGAGCACTGATAATAATGAAATTAAAGATTCTATCACACAACATTTTAAAAACTTATTAAACAACAACCATTCCATAGAAGACCTCTCCAGCACACACCTGATCCCCTCAATGATTACTAATGATGACAACCACTTGCTCACTTTGCATCCTACGAAAGCTGAGATTGGTAGTATTCTCAATAGCATGAACCATTCTATTGGCCACGATGGCTACATGACTCAATTCTTTCAACATTGTTGGCCTATTATTAAGTCTGACCTTGTTGATGCTGTTGTTGATTTTTTTGATGGTAACCCTTTACCTAGATATTTTTCTAGCACTTCCATTGTTCTCATTCCCAAAACTAATAATCCTGATTCTTGGGGCGATTTTAGACCTATCAGTCTTTGCACCTTCTTTCATAAACTCATTGCTAAATTAATTGCTAATAGGATTAGTCTGCTGCCTAAAATTATTTCCCCTAACCAAACTGGCTTCATTAAAGGTAGAGCTATATCTGATAACATACTTCTAGCCCAAGAGCTAATTCATGACATTGATGTTCCTACCAGAGGTGGCAACATCCTCTTCAAACTGGACATCTCTAAAGCATTTGACAACCTCTCTTGGGATTTGCTCTTTCAACTTCTTTATTTGCTTAGGTTTTCAGATATCTTCATTCGCCTCAGCAAAAATTATATTACCAATGTTTGGTTCTCCATTATCATGAATGGTGAGTCCCTAGGTTTCTTTACTTTGCTGCATGGCTTGAGACAAGGAGATCCCCTTTCACCCTCTCTTTTTATTATTATTGTTGAATACCTTTCGAGGAGCCTGAATGATCTTTTCTACAAAAATCTTAACATGTTTTTTAGAAGTCAAGGTTGTCTTTCTGTTTCTCATCTTAGTTTTCATGACTTTATAATCTTTAGCAATGCCTCTATTCACATTAAAACTATTAAGATCCTTTTAAATAAATTTTGCAAAGCGGCCTCTTTCTAAATGAAGGAAAATGTTGTTTCATTCCTTCCTCTAAAATCCTAGTAATAGGATCAACCAAATCTTGAGAATTACTAATTTTTTTAGCAACAACTTCCTATTAATTATCTTGGTGCTCGCTTTTTTAAAGGTCAGAAAAGATCTCATCTTTTTGATGAGATAATCTAAAAAATTTCTAATAAAATTTCTATTTGGGAATTACATTTACTCTCTTTCGATGGTAGGCTCACTTTGATTAAGCACCCTTAACTCCATGCCTTTATACCTCATTCAAACCATTTGTGACCAATTATCATTAGATTGGGTGCCTCTAAACAAATTTTTTTGGGGCTCTAATAACTCCTCTAAAAGAATGCAATGGACCTCTTAGTATAAAAGTTATGGCACTATAGCTAAAGGGGGTCTTGGTTGTAAGCCAATCAAAGAAGCTATCACTACCTTTTCCTATAAACTTTGGTGGAATTTTAGGAGTAACAATAGTCTTTGGGCTAATTTCATGACTGCTAAATATTGCCAGGGTAAGCAGCCTCTCATTTGCTCCTATAAACCGGGAGACTCTCCTATTTGGAAAACTTTGTTCCATCAAATGGGATGCGAATCATTAATTTCACGGGATCAACTCGGCTCCTCTTTCTTTTGGCAAGATAATTGGGTGGAGGTGGGTCCATTGATGACTTACTTTCTACCCACTCCACTGCTGCTATTAAAGTGAACTCTTTCTGGCAGAATAATATGTGGAACAATAGTAAGCTGACTGATTATATTCTTTCCTTTCTATTAAAACTACTATTCCTATCATTCCTAGCAATCAAGATCATATCCTTTTTAGGCTTTCACATAATGGTGATTTTAACTTTAAAAATGTTTGGATTCACATTAAAGAAGCTCATGATTTTTCCAATGTATTTTTAAAACTATGGAATAACACTATCCCTACTTCTTATTAAGTTCTTACTTGGCATATTTTGAAAAACTTCATCCCTGTTAACTCCTTGTTGTGGGGGTAAAGGTTTTCAATTACCTTCAAAATGCCAATCTTTCACATTGAGAATGTGATCATGTTTTTTAGCAGGCCATTGCTTCTAAACTTTGGATTTAGTATGATGACCTCTTTAACATTGTCATTATAATGGCTCCTTAACTTTATATCTTGAAGTTTATTTTGACAACACTATTAAAGGTCACATTAAAGTCATAGCACTATCACTCTTATTTGGTTCATATGGATGGACGAAATGATGCAAAACATGGGATCCCTATGAACCACATGAGGATAATTGAATTAAAACAAAATTCATGACTTATTCAATCTCATTAACTACAAATAATTCAAGGTTGTAAATTTGTGGCCAATAAACTGGGTTTTAACTTGTGGGATCAACACTATAAAGATGACAAGATTGTCTATTGGGTAAAACCTCATACTAATACTATTAAATTAACAATGGCTCTGTCTCTCATAAGGTTGGTATGGTGGCATTTTGAAACCAATGGTAAAGTCCTATGTACTTTTTTGCTTACCCCAATTCTTGCTCGTTCCCTTTCGAGCTCATGGTAGTGTATAAAGCTCTTGAGATTTTCCTTCAAAAGGTTGGCTCAATATTTGGATTGAGGTGGATGCCCTTCACTGATTGATCTTTTGACTTCCACCAAATTGGGCTGTAATTGTACTATCTTCTCAAGAAAACTAGAGCTCTCCTTACCCAACTCAATTTTAAAATCACTCATGTATGGCGTGAGGGTAATGCATGTGTTGATTACCTGGCCAATCTGGGTGCTAGATTGGATGGAATAAATTTCTTTGATAAACTAACACTACCTAAACATTTGTGTGGCTTCATTAATCTAGACAATATTGGGCTCCCTTATCTCAAAATTAATCTAACCTATTGGATTGACCTGGTTCAATTGCATGATCATGATCTTTCTACTTAATGTTGTTATTTCTTTGGTATTTGCTGATGCATCATCCTGATATCCCTTGCTGCTTATTTGTTGATCTTTGTGGCATGTGCTGTTGGTTTAATTGTCATAACTTTAATTAGGAGCTTACTTCTTCTGTTGCTTTTACTGTTAATGTATTACTGTTCCTTTGGAATTTATTAATGCATCATCCTATTACTCCTTGTTGGTCCTTTGCTGAGCTATGTGGCATCTACTATTGGTTTAATTATCCCAACCTTGTTTGGGGTCTTCTGCATCGGTAAGATGTTTCTCTTGGAGGGAGATGTATTTAATGCTCAATTTTCTGCTGTATTTTTTTATCAACAGGGACAAATTTCTTTCCTTTTTCTGGAATTATATTCTGGGACCCTTGCCTCAATGTCTAACTGCTATACTTCTGTATAACTTTATGGTTGACCCTAATTTATCTGATATTCTTCCCTATTTTGGTAGTAGCCTCTCCTATGCTCCATAACCTTACCTCCACAACCTGTAAGGAGAGATCTTGTAATATCCTTGCTATCATAACTCCTTCTCTATAGAATTGGAATTATTTCTTGAATTCCAATATTACTGATGTTGTGGGATTAGCTACTAGCCTCATATTATGTGTCTTGATGGATATCAAAGATGACTTTTCTTTGAACCACTTAATAAACTATGTTGTACCATTGCTTTCTTTATCTTATGTAGGTGCAATATCTGTGTTGATGTTTTCACTATTGGTTGTTGGATTTTTGGGCCTTTTGTCCTATAGGCCTCTATTGAGGTTGTTGACTGCATGGCTTTTGCTTTTCTGCTTGATTTTCTTGTTAGCAATAGGGCTTTTGCTGATCTTTACATGTTTGTGGTCTTTCTAAACCATCGCTAATTTTACATCTATAGCCTGCACCACTTCATCTATCTGGGTTTTATCTTATCTTATCTATTTTGAATGGATGGTTTTATGGCCAACTATTACTTTCTATCTTGGTTGTTGGTTAACTGGATCATTGAATCTTATGTCCAGAATGCTGCTACTGGGTTTTCCATCATGTTCAACAGGGTGCTTTTGGAGTTATTTTGTCGCTTGCTTTGGCTAACCTCATATACCCATCCCGAGAGAGAAATTACAATTTCTCATTTATTTTTTTATCTCATTGCAGATTAGACTTACTTATTGGCTTTTAGTTTGTCTCGAGGATGTGGGCTTAGGCAAGATCATCCTTGAAGGATATTTATGTTCATTTTCCTTTGAACCCTTTTTTGTTTCTATTTTACATCTCATTTTAATGGAGTTTTATATGGTGGGTGTAATAATTGTATTATTGTTTCCACTTTTGTAATTTTGGGTCCTTTGTCCAACTTTTGTTGGCTATTTCTTGGCTTTTGATTTTATTATCGTTAACATCCCGCTAACTTCATCTGCTACTATTTTTTCCATCCTCGTTGAGCTAGTCTTGGCCATTCTATCTGGGAAATAACTTATGCATTGTCTATTTTGAATGGGTGATTTTATGGCCAACTTGCTTTTATTTTCTTTCTTGGTTGTTGGATGATCTGGTTCATTGAGTCTTATGTCCAGCAAGTTGCTACTGGGGTTGCTTATCATGTTCAGCAGGGTGCTTTTGGAGTTGTTTTGCTGATTATTTTGGCTAACCTCATATACCCAACCTGCCAGGAGAGAAACTGCAATTTCCTGTTCAATTTTATTATTTCATTGAAGGTTTGGACTTACTTAATGGCTTATCTGTTTGACTTTACTGAGGATGTGGGTCTAACTGCTAGCCTGATCATCTTTATCTGGAAGGATTTTTCTATTGATTATCTTTTGAACCCATTTTGTTTCTATTTTACATCTATGCTTTTTAATGGAGTTTTATATGGTGGGTGTAATAATTGTATTTTTGTTTCCACTTGGCTTTTTTGATTTTCGGTCCTTTGTCCAGGTTGTCTTTGTGGTTGTTGGTCGCTTTTGCCTTTTAATTTTCGATTTTTGCTATTAACATCCCTGTGATCTCTCTCTCGCTATTTTATCCCTCTTGGTTCTATTATTGTATCAGTGATTATGCTTTTGCTTTACTTGATTTTAACGTATGTACGCTTAATTACTCTAAATGGTTGGACTTATGCCGCCTTGTGACCGCTGCGAACCGACTATTGAGTTTGTCGCTAAGCAGCCGCGGGTGTTTTCTCGATTGTCTTTATTGGAATTGTTTGTGGTGGGGAGCACCCTTTTTTTTTTTCTAATCTGTATTCCCATCTCTTCTCGATAGACTCGCAATTCCTATGGTAATTTGGGGGTATGTTGTCTTCCTTACACTTGTCGGTTTCTAACTTCGCAACAAGGAGGTTGTTAACATCTGCATTACATTCATTGGACTTCCTTTTCCGGGAAATATCCTTGGGTTGTTTACTGGGCTATTTACCATGACTATATATTTATTATTGTCATATATGTTTGGGATGGAGTTAATACCATGCTTTTCTATTTTCCTGGCTAGTTTTCAGCAGGTATTACATCTGATCTTTTATTGCTTCTTACCTTTGACCTTTTTGTTGTTTCCGTGGTGGGTCTTCTTGGTCTCATTAAACCCTTAGATCTAGTTAAAAATATGGTTTGACCTGAAAATGATGGCTTTCTTTCATTTGTGTTGGGATTATCATGCCATGGGGCCTAATATGATGACATATATTTTGCATGGGATCCCCTTATCCATTCTGCTCTTTGCTGCTCTTTTTTCTACTCTGTATAACTTTGCTTATGTTTGCAAGTAATAAGGCTCAAAAGATCTTCTTCAAATGGCTGCTATACAGGTTTGTTGGCTATGATGGCTCTGATGATTTCACTCCCCTTTGGTTTGGTAGTAGCTCTTGTGATGTAACCCTCTAAGTTTGATGCTCATATTTGCATCCCCAACTTGGTGTGATTGAGTCTGAGCATTCTCTATCACACTTCTTTACTATCATTCTCAGATTATGCTATTTTCAGTTATCATTTTGTATGTATTACCTTAACTGCTCTAACTTCTTTCTGTTTACAATTTTGGAGGTGCTTCTCTCTTGTCCTCTTGCAGGTTTGCTCCATAGTGTCATGCATTCTCACATCCTGTAGAGCATTGGCTCTAATCTTCCATTGGCTTCTTATGTTAATCAATTTGTATCTTTTGTTTGCTTTATTTTGCTTTTGGTCAGACTTAGATAGGTGATTTACTCTAGTCGATTGTAGTTGAGTAGTTCTGAGTTTATCCCCTCTAAGGACCTTTTGTGGCAATAAAATTCCCCTATATGGGGTATCCCAAAAAAAAAAAAAACCCAAAACTCTAAACTCCAAACCCTAAACCCAAAAAAAACCCAAACCCAAAACTCTAAGCCCTAAACCATAAACCTACAACCCTAAACCCTAAACCTACAACCATAAACCCTAAACCCTAAATCTTAAGAAACCTTAAACCTTAAACCCTAAAACCTTAAACCCTAAACCCTAAACCCTAAACCCTAAATCCTAACAAACCCTAAACCCTAAACCCTAAATCATAAAACCTAAACCATAAAGCCCAAACACTAAACCCTAAACCCTAAACCCTAAACCCTAAAACCTAACACTAAACCATAAACCCCAAAACCCTAAACCTTAAAACCCTAAACCATAAACCCTAAAGCTAAAGTAATACGTAACTGAACGAAGTATAAATAAATTTAAAATTAAAAACTTAAACCTAAATAAAATAAAATAAAAATATAAAATAAAAACCTAAACTAAAACCTAAACATAAACCTAAAAAATAATTTAAATTAAACTAATAGAAAATAAACTAAAATAAAATAAATAAAACTTAAACTAAATTAAAAATAAAATATACCTAAGAATAAAAACCTAAATAAAATAAAAACTAAAAAATAAAAAATAAAATAAACCTAAAATAAACCAAAATAAAATCAAATAAAAGTAAAATAAAACCCAAAAATAAACTTTATAATGCTAAACCCTAAACCCTAAACCTTAAATCCTAAACTTAAACCCTAAACTCTAAGCTAAACACTAAACCTACAACCCTAAACTAACCTAAAACCTTAAACCAACTAAAATAACAACTAAAATAAACTTAAACTAAAATCCTAAAATATAAATCTAAATAAACCTAAACTAAATCCTAAACTAAACTAAACCAAACTAAAACCCTAAACCTAAACTATAAACCCTAAACCCTAAACTAAACCCTAAACCCTAAACCCTAAAACTAAACTAAAGTAAACCTAAACCTAAATAAAGAACCCTAAACCAAACCTCATTAAACCCTAAACCTAAACCCTAAACCTAAACCTAAACCTAAACTAAACCCTAAACCCTACACTTAAACCTAAAATACTAAACCCTAAACTTAAAATACTAAAATAAACTAAAACCTAAACTTAACCCTTAACCCTAAACCATAAAAGCATAAACCCTAAACCCTAAACCCTAAAAATAAAAATTAAGCCTAAATGAAAATAATAAAATAAAATAAATTAGAATGATTAAAAAATAAACCAAATAAATTTAGACTTACTTGTTTACTTAATTTAAAGTAACCCTAAACCCTAAACTGTAAACCCTAAATCCTAAACCCTAAATCCTAAACCCTAAACCTTAAACCCTAAATTATAAACCCAAACCCTAAACCCTAAACACTAAAACCTAAAGCCTAATCACTAAACCCTAACCCGAAACCCTAATCCCCAAAACCCTAAACCCTAAAACCCAAAACCCAAAACCAAAAAAACCTAACAACTAAGACCTAAACTAAATAAATACTAAAAATAAAATAAATAAAAAAACTTAAACCTAAATAAAATATAAAAATAAAATAAAATAAAAACCTATACAAAAACCTAAACCTAAACTTGAAAATGAAATAAAATAAACTAATAAAAATAAACTAAAATAAAATAAATAAAACCCAAACTAAATTAAAAAATAAAATAATCCTAAGAATAGAAAACCTAAATAAAATAAAAACTAAATGTAAAATAAAAATAAAATAAACTTAAAACAAAATAAAATAACACATAAATTAAAACCCTAAACCTTAAATCCTAAACCCTAAACCTTAAATCCTAAACCTTAAACCTCCTAACTCTAAGCTCTAAACCTAAACCTATAACCTAAACCTAAACCCTAAACTAATCCTAAAACCCAAAATCAGAACCTAACCCCTACAACCCTAAACCTAAACCTAAACTAAACTTTAAATCTAAACCCTAAACCCTAAACCTAAACTATCAACAACCCTAAACTCAAACTAAACTAAACCTAAACTAAAATACTAAACTAAACCTATAACCTAAACCTAAAGCTAAACACTAAACCTAAACCTAAACACTAAACTAACCTAAACTTAAACTAAACTAAAAGTATTATCCCTAAAATTTATATAAACTTAAATATTAAACTTAAACTTAAACTTAAACCTTAAACTTAAACTTAAACCTTAAACCACTATCATGGATTAAAAACCAAAACCTAACCTAAAACCATAATAATAAAATAAACTTAAATAATTAAAAAATAAACTAAATAAACCTAAATACTAATCTAAACTAAACCTAAACTAAACTTAAAAACCTAAAGCAAAACCCTAAACCATAAATCCTAAACCCTAAACCTTAAACCCTAAATGCTAAAACTAACACTAAACCCTAAACTTACAAACCTAAACCTACAATCCCAAACTACAAACCTACAACCCTAAACCCTAAACAACCCTAAACTATCAAACCCTAAATCCTAAACCCTAAATAACTCTGAACCCTTAAACCCTAAACACTAAACCTTAAACCTTAAACCCAAACCCTAAACCCTAAACCTTGCGCCCTAAAATCCTAAACCCTAAACCCTTAACCTTAAACCCTAAAAACCCTAAACCCTAAAAATGAAATAAACAAAAATAAATTAATAAATAAAATAAATAAATAAACTTAAATAAAAATAAAATAAAATAATAAAATGAAATAAAATTAAAACCTGAAGTTTAACCTAAACCTAAAAAAGAAAATAAAATAAAAATAAAACTAAATTGAAATAAAATAAATAAAACTTAAACTAAAAATAAAACTGAAATAAAATAAAAATTATACCTAAAATAAAAATAAAATAAACATAAAATAAAATAAAATAAAAACCTAAACCTAAAAAATAAACCTAAAAATAAAACCTAAAGTAAAAATAAAATAAACCTAAACCTAAACTAAAATAACTAAAACTTAAAACTAAACCTAAAATAAACAAAACCTAAATGAAAACCTAAACTAAATAAAATAAAATAAACTAAAAATAAACTTAAACCAAAACTAAAAAATAAAACTTAAAAATAAACCTAAAATAAAAACATAAAACCTAAACCTAAGAAAATAAAATAAAAACCTAAACCAAAACTTAAAATTAAAAAATAAAACCTAAACCTAAAATATAAAATAAAAATAAAACTAAACTAAAAACTAAACCTAAAACTAAATAATAAACTAAACCCTAAACCCTAAACAAAAATAAATAAACTTAAACTAAATAAAAATAAAAATAAACCTTAATAAAAATAGAAAATAAAATAAACTAAAATAAATCAAAAATAAACTAAATAAAATAAATATACCTAAACCTACCTATTTACTTAATTTGGAAAAAATAAAAATAAAATGAAAAACCTAACCTAAACCCTAAATCCTAAAACTAAACCCTAAACCCTAAACTAACCCTAAACCCTAAACTCTAAACCCTATCCCTAATCCTAAACTCTAACCCCTAAAAACCTAAAATGTAAACCTAAAACTAACCCTAAACCCTAAAACATAAAAAAGCTAAACGCTAACCCTAAACCATAAAACCATAAACCCTAAACCCTAGAAACCTAAAAACCTAAACTTAAACTAAATAAAACTATACAAATTAATAAATCAAATAAAATAAAAATAAGAACATAAACTAAAACTTAAACCTAAACCCAAAAATAAAATAAAATAAACTAATTGAAATAAACTAAAATAAAATATATAAACACTTAAACAAAACTAAAAAATAAAAGAAACATAAGAATAACAAAGCTAAATAAAATGAAATCTAAACGTAAAATAAAATTAAAATAAACCTAAAATAAAATAAATTAAAAACTAAAAAAAACATAAACTGAAAAAATAAACCTTAAAATAAAACCTAAAAGTTATGGAATTGTCTTACAAGAGAATTCTATTCTAAGGTTTTAATTTTCTATGCGTTCATTTTTTATCTACGTCGATATTTCAGAAAACTTGGTGTTACTTGGTTGATGAAATCAAAAGGAAGAAATGTTGAATCAACTATTAAATAAAACTACAAACCCTAAACCCTAAATAAAACCCGACCCTAACCCTAAACCCTAAACCTAAACCCTAAAACCAAACTTAAACCCTAACTAAACCCTAAAAAAATAAACTAAACCCTAAACCATAAACCTTAAACCCTAAACCTTAAAATGCCAAACTCTAAACCCTAAACCCTATAACCTAAACCCTAAACACTAAACACTAAACACTAAACCCTAAACACAAAACCTAAACTTAAGCCTAAGTCATACACCTAAAACCCTAAATAAACCATAAACCCTAAACCCTAAACCTAAACCAAGAAACCTAAACTTAAACTAAAACTTAAACCTAAACCCTAAACTAAACTCTAAAACCCTAAACCTAAAACCCTAAATAAAACCTAAACCCTAAACCCAAAATCAAACCTAAACTATAAACCTAAAATAAAACCCTAAACCCTAAACCCTAAACCTAACCCTAAACCATAAACCCCAAAACCCTAAATCTTAAAACCCTAAACCATAAACCCCAAAGCATAAACCCTAAAAACCTAAAAACCTAAACCTAAACTAAATAAATTCTAAAAATTAAAAAAACCTAAACTTAAATAAAATAAATTAAAAATATAAAATAAAAACCTAAAAAAAAACCTAAACATAAACCTTAAAAATAATATAAAGTAAACTAATAAAAATAAAATAAAATAAAATAAATAAAACTTAAAATAAATTAAAAAATAATAAACCTAAGAATAAAAAACTGAAATAAAATAAAAGCTAAACTTAAAATAAAAACAAAATAAACCTAAAATAAACCAAAAATAAAATAAAATAAAAGCAAAAATAAAAACCCAAAACCTTATATGCTAAACCCTAAACCCTAAACCTTAAATCCTAAACCTTAAACCTTAAACTCTAAGTAAACTTAAACCTAAACCCTAAACCTTAACTAAACCTAAACTAATAACCCTAAACCTAAAAAACCTAAAACCTAAACCTTTAAACTAATAAAACCCTAAACCTAACCTAAACTAATAATAAATAAACCCTAACTAAATAACTAAACTAAACCTAAACCCTAAACCTAAACCCTAAACCTAAACCTAAACCTAAACCCTAAAACTAAACTAAATTCTAATTAAACTCCTAAACTAAACCTCAAACTTAAACTAAAACTAAACCCTAAACTCAGAAACCTAAACCTAAACCTCAAATCTCAAACTCTATAAACCTAAACTAAACTTAAACCTAAAACCCTAAACCTTAAAACCTAAACCTAAATAAACATTAACCTAAACTAAACTATAAAGTATAAACCCTAAAACCTTAAACCTTAAACCCTAAACCCTAAAAATAAAAAATAAACCTAAATAAAGATATTAAATAAAATAAATTAAAATAATTAAAAAAATAAACTAAACAAACTTAAACCTATTGGTTTATTGAATTTTAAAAAAAAACCCTAAACCCTAAACCCTAAACCCTAAACACTAAATCCTAAACCCTAAACCCTAAACCCTAAATCGTAAACCCTAAGCCCTAAACCCTAAACACTAAACCCTAACCCCTAAAACCAAACCCTAAACCCTAATCCCCAAAACCTTAAACCCCAAAACCCAAAACCCAAAACCTTAAAAACCTAAAACCAAAACCTAAACTAAAAAAATACTATAAGTAAAAAAAATAAAAAAACCTAAACCAAAATAAAATAAAAAATAAGATAAAATAAAAACCTAAACTAAAACTTAAACTTAAACCTGAAAATGATATAAAATAAACTAATAAAAATAAACTAAAATAAAATAAATAAAACCCAAACTAAACTAAAAAATAAAATAATCTTAAAAATAGAAAACCTAAATAAAATAAAAATTAAATGTAAAATAAAAATAAAATAAAACTAAAATAAAATAAAATAAAATCTAAATAAAATCCCTAAACCTTAAACCCTAAACCCTAAACCTTAAACCCTAAACCTTATATCATAAACCTTAAACCGTAAACTCTAAGCCCTAAACCCTAAACCTACAACCCTAAACCCCTAAACCCTAATCCCTAAAAGCCAAAACCCAAAACACTTAACCCCCCTACAACACTAAACCCTAAACCTTAAACCCTAAACTATAAATCCTAAACTTTAAAGTCTAAACCCTAAATCATAAATAACCCTAAACCCTCAAACCCAAAACCCTAAAACCTAAACCCAAACCATAAACCCTAAACCTTATACCCTAAACCCTAAAAACCCTAAACCCTAAAGCCTAAACACTAAACCCTAAACCTTAAACACTAAACTAACCTAAACTCTAACCCTAATAACTAAAACCTTATACCTTAAACTTAAACTTTAAACTTAAACATAAACCTTAAACCTTAAACTTGAACTTAAACCTTAAACCACCATCCGATCGTGGATCAGAAGAAAAAACCCTAAAACCTTAACCCCTAAATGCTAATAATGAAAAATAAACTTAGATAAAAATAAAATAAATAAAATAAACTAAAATAATTAAAAAACTAAACTAAATAAACCCCAAACCCAAAACATTGAGTCCTAAACCCTAAACCCTAAGCCCTAAACTCTAAAAGTAACCCTAAACCCTAAACCCTAACCCATAAGAAACTTTAAACCTTAAACCCTAAAACCTTAAACCCTAAACCCTAAACTCTAAACCCTAAGTCCTAAATAAATCCTAAACCCTAAACCCTAAACCCTAAATCATAAACCCTAAACCCTAAACCCTAACCCTAAACAATAAACCCCAAAACCCTAAACCTTAAAACCCTAAACCATAAACCCTAATGCATAAACCCTAAAAACCTAAAAAGCTAAACCTAAACTAAATAAATTCTAAAAATTAAAAAAAACCTAAACCTAATTAAAATAAAATAAAAATATAAAATAAAACCCTAAACTAAAACCAAAACCTACACCAAAAATATAATATAAATTTCACTAATAAAAATAAAATAAAATTAATTTAATAAAACTTAGACATAATTAAAAAAAATAAATCTAAGAATAAAAAAACCTAAATAAAATAAAAACTAAACGTAAAATAAAAATGAAATAAACCTTAAATAAAATATAATAAATGTGAAAATAGAAATCCAAAACCTTAAACCTTATACGCTATACCCAAAACCCTAAACCTTAAATCCTATACTTGAACCCTAAACTCTAAGCCCTAAATGCTAAACCTACAACCCTAAACCCTTAACCCTAAATCTTAAACTAACAACCCTAAACCCTAAACCCTAAACCTTAAACCCTAAAAAACCCTAAACCTTAAACACTAAAATCCTAAGCCCTAAACCCTAAATCTTAAACCTTAAACCCTAAATCCTAAACTAATTTTGAACCCTAAACCCCTTAAACCCCTTACAACTTGAAACCATAAACCCTACAACCCTACAACCCTAAACCCTAAACCCTATACCCTAAAAACTAAACTCTAAATTCTAAACCATAAACTCAACCTAAATAGTAAACCTAAACCTAAGTAACTTAAACCTTCAAATTCTAAACCTAAACCTAAAGTTTAATCCTAAGTTCTAAACCTAAATCCTAAACTTAAACCCTAAACTCTAAACCTTAAAATGTTAAACCTAAACCTAAACTCTAAACCCTAAACCTTAACTAACCCTAAACCATAGTATAAACCTAAAACCTTAAACCTAAACTTAAACCCTAAAATAAACCTAAATAAAAATAATAAAATAAAATAAATTAAAATAATTAAAAAATAAACTAAATAAACTTAAACCTAGTGGTTTACTTAATTTAAAAAAAAACCTTAACCCTAAATCCTAAACCCTAAATCCTAAACCCTAAATCCTAAACCCTAAACCCTAAACCCTAAACCCTAAATCTAAATCCTAAACCCTAAAGACTAAACCCTAAACCTTAAACCCTAAACCCTAAACCCTAACCCTAAACCTTAATCCCCAAAACCCAAAACCCTAAGCAATAAAACCCAAAACCCAAAACCTTAAAAACCTAAAAACCAAAACCTAAACTAAATAAATTTTAAAAATAAAATAAATAAAAAAGCTTAAACTTAAATAAAATAAAAAATAAAATAAAATAAAAACTTAAACTAAAATTTAAACCTAAACCTAAACCTAAAAATGATATAATAAAATAAACTAATAAAATAAACTAAAATAAAATAAATAAAAAAACCCAAGCTAAACTAAAATAAAATAATCCTAAGAATAGAAAACATAAATAAAATAAAAATTGAATGTAAAATATAAATAAAATAAACCTAAAATAAAATAAAATAAAAACTAAATAAAATCCTAAACCTAAACCTTAAATCCTAAACTAAACTTAAGCTCCTAAACCATAAACCTAAACCTAACCCTAAACTAAACCACTAAACCCTAACTTAAAACCTAAAACCTAAAACCTCCCTCTAACCCTAAACCCTAAACCCTAAACTTAAATCTTGACCCTAAACCTAAACCCTAAACTTTAAATCCTAAACCCTAAGCCCTAAACCCTAAACCATAAACAACCCTAAAGCCTCAAACCCTAAATCCTAAACCCTAAACCCAAACCCTAAACCCTAAACCCTATACCCTAAACCTAATTAAAATAAAATAAAAATATAAAATAAAACCCTAAACTAAAACCAAAACCTACACCAAAAATATAATATAAATTTCACTAATAAAAAATAAAATAAATTAAAATAAACTTAGACATAATTAAAAAAAATAAATCTAAGAATAAAAAAACCTAAATAAAATAAAAACTAAACGTAAAATAAAAATGAAATAAACCTTAAATAAAATATAATAAATGTGAAAATAAACCAAACCTAAACTATACCCAAACCCTAAACCTTAAATCCTATACTTGAACCCTAAACTCTAAGCCCTAAATGCTAAACCTACAACCCTAAACCCTTAACCCTAAATCTTAAACTAACAACCCTAAACCCTAAACCTAAACCTAAACCCTAAACCCTAAACACTAAAATCAAGTCTAAACCAAATCTAAACCTAAACCCTAAATCTAAACCACTAACCTAAACCCCTTAAACCCCTAACAACTTGAAACCATAAACCCTACAACCCTACAACCCTAAACCTAAACTCTAAAAATAAAACTAAACTTAAATCCTAAACTATAAACTAACCAAATATAAACCCTAAACCTAACCTAAACCTAAATCCTAAACCCTAAACCTCTAATCTTTCTAAACCTAAATCCTAAACCCTAAACTAAACCTAAACCTTAAAATGCTAAACCCTAAACCCTAAACCCTAAACTCTAAACCTAACCCTTAACTCCTAAACCATAAAAGTATAAACTAAAACCTTAAACCTAAACCCTAAACCTAAAATAAAAAATAAACCTAAATAAAATAAAAATAAAATAAATTAAAATAATTAAAAAATAAACTAAATAAACTTAAAACCTTTTTAAAACCCTAACCCTAATCCTAAACCCTAAATCCTAAACCCTAAATCCTAAACCCAAAACCTTAAACCCTAAACCCTAAATAAACTATAAATCCTAAACCCTAGAGCCTAAGTCCTAAACCTTAAACCCTAAACCTAAACCCTAACTCCTAAACCTTAATCCCAAAACCCAAAACCCTAAGTAATAAAACCCAAACCCAAAAAAAACCTTAAAACCTAAAACCAAAAACCTAAACTAAATAAATTTTAAAATAAAATAAATAAAAACTTAAACTTAAATAAAATAAAAATAAAATAAAACTTAAACTAAAATTTAAACCTAAACCTAAACCTAAAATGATATAATAAAATAAACTAATAAAATAAACTAAAATAAAATAAATAAAACCTAAGCTAAAAATAAAATAATCCTAAGAATAGAAAACATAAATAAAATAAAAATTGAATGTAAAATATAAATAAAATAAACCTAAAATAAAATAAAATAAAAACTAAATAAAAATCCTAAACCTTAAACCCTAAACCTTAAATCCTAAACCTTAAACCATAAACTCTAAGCCCTAAACCGTAAACCTACAACCCTAAACTCTTAACCCTAAACCCTAAACCACTAAACCCTAATCCTTAAAACCTAAAACCCAAAACCCTTAATCCCCCTACAACCCTAAACCCTAAACCCTAAACTTTAAATCCTGGACCCTAAACCCTAAACCCTAAACTTTAAATCCTAAACCCTAAGCCCTAAACCCTAAACCATAAACAACCCTAAAGCCTCAAACCCTAAATCCTAAACCCTAAACCCAAACCCTAAACCCTAAACCCTATACCCTAAACTAAAATAAAATAAAATATAAAATAAAACCCTAAACTAAAACTAAACCTACACCAAAAATATAAATATAAATTAAATAAAATAAAATAAAATTAATTTAATAAAACTTAGACATAATTAAAAATAAATAAGAATAAAAAAACCTAAATAAAATAAAAAACTAAAATAAAATAAAATAAATAAACCTAAATAAAATATAATAAATGTAAAATAAATCCAAACCTTAAACCTTATAACCCAAAACCCTAAACCTTAAATCCTATACTTAATAAACCCTAAGCCTAAATGCTAAACCTAAACCCTAAACCTTAACCCTAAATCTTAAACTAACAAACCCTAAACCCTAAACCCTAAACCGTAAACCCTAAACCCTAAACCTTAAAAACCCTAAACTAACCCTAAATCTAAATCTTAAACCCTAAACCCTAAATCCTAAACTAAAAACTAAACCTTAAACTCTAAACTAAACTATAAACTAAACTAAACCTAAACCCTAAACTCCTATACCTAAAACTAACCTAAATTTAAACTATAAACTAACTAAAACCCTAAACCTAAATCTAAACCTTCAAACCTAAACCCTAAATAACTAAACCCTAAAAACCTAAACTAAACTAAACCTAAACCTTAAAAAAACCCTAAACTTAAACTAAACTAAACCTAACTAACTAAACCATAAAATAAAACCTAAACCCTAAACCAAACCTAAAATAAAAAATAAACCTAAAAAATAATAAATAAAATAAATTAAAATAATTAATAAATAATAACTTAAACCTAAATTTAAACTAACTAAATAAACCCTAAATCCTAAACTAAATAAAACCCTAAACCTAAACCTAAACCTAAATCAAAATCCTAAACCCTAAAGACTAAACCCTAAACCTAAACCTAAACCCTAAACCAACCCTAAACTTAATCCCAAACCCAAAACCTAAAAAAAAACCCAAAAAACCCAAACCTTAAAACCTAAAACTAAAACTAAACTAAATAAATTTTAAAAATAAAATAAATAAAAAAACTTAAACTTAAATAAAATAAAAAATAAAATAAAATAAAAACTTAAACTAAAATTTAAACCTAAACCTAAACCTAAAAATGATATAATAAAATAAACTAATAAAAATAAACTAAAATAAAATAAATAAAACCTGCTAAACTAAAAAATAAAATAATCCTAAGAATAAAAACATAAATAAAATAAAATTAATGTAAAATATAAATAAAATAAACCTAAAATAAAATAAAATAAACTAAATAAAAATCCTAAACCTTAAACCCTAAACCTTAAATCCTAAACCTTAAACTATAAACTTAAGTCCTAAAACCTAAACCCTAAACCCTAACCTAAACCCTAAACCACTAAACCTAATCCTAAAACCTAAAACCAAAACCCTAAACCCTAAACCTAAACCCTAAACTAAACATAAACCTAAACATAAACCCTAAACTAACTTAAACCCTAAACCTAAAATAAACCATAAAATAAACCCTAAACCTAAACCCTAAACCTAAACCCTAAACCTAAACCTAAACCCTAAACCTAACCTAAACCTAATTAAAATAAAATAAAATATAAACCCTAAACTAAAACCAAAACCTACACTAAAATATAATATAAACCTAATAAAATAAATAAAATTAATTAATAAAACTACTAATTAAAAAAATAAATCTAAGAATAAAAAACCTAAATAAAATAAAACTAAACGTAAAATAAAATAATAAATTTAAATAAATATATAAATAAAATAAAATAAAACCTTAAACCTTATAATACCTAAACCCTAAACCTAAATCTATCTTGAACCCTAAACTTAAGCTCTAAAAAAACTACAACCTAAACCTTAACCCTAAATCTTAAACTAACAACCCTAAACCCTAAACTAAACCTAAACCCTAAAACCCTAAACCTTAAACACTAAACCTAAACCTAAACCCTAAATCTAAACCCTAAACCTAAATCCTAAACCACTAACTAAACCTTAAACCCTAACTAAACCATAAACCTAAACCCTAAAACCTAAACCCTAAACCTAAACTAAACTAAACTCTAAATTTAAACTATAAACTAAATAAATAAAACCTAAACCCTAATAACCTAAACCTAAACTAAACCCTAAACCTAAACTAATCCTAAGCTTAAACCTAAATAATAAATAAACCTAAATAAAATGTTAAATAAACCTAAACTAAATTAAACCTTAACCTAACTAAACTATAAAATAAAATAAACCTAAAATAAACCTAAAAAAATAAAAAAAATAAACCTAAATAAAAAATAATAAATAAAATAAATTAAAATAATTAAAATAAATAAAACTTAAACCTAAATTTACTTAATTTAAAACCTAACCTAAATCTAAACCCTAAATCCTAAACCCTAAATCCTAAAACTAAACCCTAAACCCTAAACCTAAATCAAAACCTAAACCCTAAAGACTAAACCCTAAACCTTAAACCTAAACCCTAAACCCAACCCTAAACCTTAATCCCCAAAACCTAAACCCTAAAATAAAAACCCAAAACCCAAAACCTTAAAACCTAAACCAAACCTAAACTAAATAAATTTTAAAAAATAAAATAAATAAAATTTTAAACTTAAATAAAATAAAATAAATAAATAAAATAAACTATAAACCTAAACCTAAACTATGATATAATAAATAAACTAAAAATAAACTAAAATAAAATAAATAAAACCTTAAACTAAAAATAAAATAATCCTAAGAATAGAAAACATAAATAAAATAAAAATTGAATGTAAAATATAAATAAAATAAACCTAAAATAAAATAAAATAAAAACTAAATAAAAATCCTAAACCTTAAACCCTAAACCTTAAATCCTAAACCTAAACCAAACTCTAAGCTAAACCTAAACCTACCTAAACTTAACCCTAAACCCTAAACCCTAAACCTTAAACCTAAAACCCAAACCTAAACCAAAACCCTAAACCCTAAACCCTAAACTAAATCCTAAACTAAACCTAAACCTAAACTAAATCCTAAACCTAAGCTCTAAACCTAAAACTATAAATAACCTAAACTCAAACCTAAATCCTAAACCTAAACCCAAACCTCTAAACCCTAAACTAACCTAAACCCTAAAATAAAATAAAAATATAATAAAAACCCTAAACTAAAACTAAAACCTAAAAAATATATATAAATTTCACTAAAAAAATAAAATAAAATTACTAAAAACTAAACTAAAAAAAATAAATCTAAGAATAAAAAAACCTAAATAAAATAAAAACTAAACGTAAAATAAAAATGAAATAAACCTTAAATAAAATATAATAAATGTGAAAATAGAAATCCAAAACCTTAAACCTTATACGCTATACCCAAAACCCTAAACCTTAAATCCTATACTTGAACCCTAAACTCTAAGCCCTAAATGCTAAACCTACAACCCTAAACCCTTAACCCTAAATCTTAAACTAACAACCCTAAACCCTAAACCCTAAACCTTAAACCCTAAAAAACCCTAAACCTTAAACACTAAAATCCTAAGCCCTAAACCCTAAATCTTAAACCCTAAACCCTAAATACTAACTAAACCCTAAACTCTAACTAAAACCATAAACTTAAACTCTAACTAAACCTAAACATACCTAAAAAAAAACTCTAAACCTAAACCAAAACTAACCTCTAAACCCTAAACCTAAATAAAACTTAAACCCTAACTTAAACCTAAACCCTAAACCCTAAACTAAATAAACCCTAAACCTAAACCTAAACCCTAAACCTAACTAACCCTAAAATAAAAGCATAAACCCTAAACCTTAAACCCTAAACCCTAAACTAAAATAAAATAAACCTAAATAAAATAATAAATAATAAATAAATAATTAAAATAAACCAAACCTAATTTAAACTTAACCTAAATAAACCTAAATCTAAACCCTAAAAACCCTAAACCCTAAATAAATCTAAACCCTAAAGACTAAACCTAAACCTTAAACCTAAACCCTAAACCCTAACCTTAAACCTAATCCCTAAAACCCAAAAAACCCCAAAATAAAACCCAAAACCCAAAACCTTAAAAACCTAAAAACCAAAACCTAAACTAAATAAATTTTAAAAATAAAATAAATAAAAAAGCTTAAACTTAAATAAAATAAAAAATAAAATAAAATAAAAACTTAAACTAAAATTTAAACCTAAACCTAAACCTAAAAATGATATAATAAAATAAACTAATAAAAATAAACTAAAATAAAATAAATAAAACCCAAGCTAAACTAAAAAATAAAATAATCCTAAGAATAGAAAACATAAATAAAATAAAAATTGAATGTAAAATATAAATAAAATAAACCTAAAATAAAATAAAATAAAAACTAAATAAAAATCCTAAACCTTAAACCCTAAACCTAAATCCTAAACTATAAACTATAAACTAAACTAAACCTACAACCCTAAACTTAACTAAACCCTAAACCTAAACCCTAACTTAAAACCTAAAAAAAACCTTAAACACAAACCTAAACCTAAACTAAACCTAAACTGACTAAACCTAAACTAAACTTAAATAAACCTAAGCTCTAAACCTAAACTATAAACAACCCTAAAGCTCAAACCCTAAATAAACCTAAACCAAACCTAAACCTAAACCTATAAACCTTAAAGACTAAACCTAAAGAAAATAAACTAAACTAAACACTAAACCTAAAAATAACTAAAAGATTATACCTTAAACTTAAACTTTATACTAAACTTAAACCTTAAACTAAACTTAAACTTAAACTAAACCAAAATGTGGAAAAATAAAACCTTAACCCATAAACCCTAATAATAAAAATAAAACATAAATAAAAACAAAATAAATAATATAAACTAAAATAAATAAAAAATAAACTAAATAAATTCCAATCCTTAAACACTGAATCCTAAACCCTAAACCCTAAACACTAAACTCTAAAAATAACCCTAAACCTAAACCCTAAACCCTAAATCCTAAACAAACCATAAACCCTAAACGCTAAAACTAACCCTAAACCCTAAACTTATAACCCTAAACCTACAATCCCAAACTATAAACCTACAACCTTAAACCCAAAAGAACCCTAAATCGTCAAACCCTAAATTCTAAACCCTAAATAATCCTAAACCCTAAACCCTAAACCCTAAACCCTAAACCTTAAACCCAAACCCAAACCCTAAACCACGCGCCCTAAAATCCTAAACCCTAAACCTTAACCCTAAACCCTAAACCCTAAAACCCTAAACCCTAAACCCTAAAATGAAATAAAATAAATAAATAAAAAAATAAATAAATAAATGAACTTAAACAAAAATAAAATAAAATAATAAAATGAAATAAAATTAAAACCTTAAGCTTAACTTAAACCTAAAAAGAAAATAAATTTAAAAATAAAAAACTAAATTAAAATAAAATAAAATAAAAACCTGCACTAAACTAAAAAATTAAAAACTGAAATAAAATAAAAACTAAAAACATAAAAACCTAAAGCTAAACAAAATAAAAAAACATAAACCTACTTAAAATAAAAAAAGCAAATTAAAAAACATGTAAATGAAAACCTAAACATAACAAAATAATAAGATAAAATAAATATAAACCTAAAATAAACTAAAAAATAACATTAACCTAAGGATAAAAAACCAAAATAAAATAAAAACTAAACATAAAATACAAATAAAATAAACCTAAAATAAAATAAATAATAAATAAAAAATCTAAACCTTAAACCCTAAACCCTAAACCTTAAAACCTAAACCCTAAATCCTAAAACCTAAACCCTAAACCTTATACCTACAACCCTAAACCCAAAATCATAAAAACCCTAAACCTTAAACCCTAAACCAAAAACCTAAACCCTAAACTAACTAATCTTAAACTTAAAAATCGCTATAACTAAATATTAAAATTAAACTAACCCTAAACCTAAACCTAAATACTACCTTAAACCCTAATAAAACTAAAAAACTTAAAAACTATAAACTAAACACTAAAAACCTAAACCTTACCCTATACCCTAAACTCCCATATCCTAAACCTAAACCTAGTAACTAAATAATTAAAATTAACCTAACTTAAATCAGTTCTAAACTCCTAAACTAAACCTAAACCCTAAATCATAAAAAAACTTAAATAACCTAACTTAACTAACTAAATAAACTAAATACTCCTAAACTAAAACCTAAACCTAAACCTAAACTAAAATAAAAACTATAAACCCTAAACTTAAACCTAAACTAAATAAACCTAACCTAAACCCTAACCTAAACCCTAAACTAACAACCTAAACCTAAACTTAAACCTTAAAACTAAACTTTAAACTAAAACCTAAACCCAACTAACCTAAACCTAAATCTAAATCCTTAAACCTAAGTCTAAAACCTAAAACCTAACAAACCTAACCTAAACTAAACACTAAACCTAAACCTAAAACTAAACTCTAAATTATAAACCCTAAACCCTAAACCCCAAATAGTAAACCCTAAACCCTAAGCAACCTTAAACCCTCAAACCCTAAAATAAAACCCTAAACCCTTAACCCTAAGCCCTAAACCCTAAACCCTAAATCCTAAACCCAAAACCTTAAAAACCCTAAACCCTAAACCATAAAGCTTAACCCTAAACCCTAAACCATAAATGCATAAACCCTAAAACCTTAAACCCTAAACCCTAAACCCTAAAAATAAAAAACAAACCTAAATAAAAATATTAAAATAAAATAAATTAAAATAATTAAAAAATAAACTAAACAAACTTAAACCTACTGGATTACTTAATTTTTTTTAAAAAAACCTAAACCCTAAATCCTAAACCTTAAATCCTAAACACTAAACCCTAAACCCTAAATTATAACTAAACCCTAAACTCTAAACACTAAATCCTAAACCCTAAACCCAAAAATCAAATTGTAAACCCAAATCCCCAAAACCTTAACCCCTAAAACCAAAAATCTAAAACCATAAAAACCTAAAACCAAAACCTAAACTAGATAAATACTATAAATAAATAAATAAATAAACCTAAACCTAAATAAAATAAAAAATAAGATAAAATAAAAACATAAACTAAACCCTAAACCTAAACCTGAAAATGATATAAAATAAATTAATAAAAATAAACTAAAATAAAATAAGTAAAACCCAAACTAAATTATAAAATAAAATAATCGTGAAAATAGAAAACCTAAATAAAATAAAAACTAAATGTCAAATAAAAATAAAATAAACCTAAAATTAAACAAAATAAAACCTAAATAAAATCCCTAAACTTTAAACCCTAAACCCTAAACCTTAAACCCTAAACCTTAAATCCTAAACCTTAAACTGTAAACTCTAAGCCCTAAACCCTAAACATACAAGCCTAAACCCCTAATCCCTAATCCCTAAAACCCAAAACCCTAAACCCTTAACCCGCCTACAACCCTAAACCCTAAACCCTAAACCCTAAACTATAAATCCTAAACTTTAAAGCCTAAACCTTAAACTATAAACACCCCTAAATCCTCAAACCCTAAACCCTAAACCCTAAACCCTAAACCTTATACCCAAAACCATAAAAACCCTAAACCCTAAAGCCTAAACACTAAACCTTAACCTTAAACACTAAACCCTAACCCAAAACCTTAAACCTAAAGCTTAACTTAAAACCTATAATTTTAAACTTAAACTTAAACTTAAACTTAAACCTTAAACCTAAACTTGCTTAAATTAACCACCATTCATCATGGATCAAAGAAAAAATAAAACATTAACCCTAAATCCTAATAATAAAAATAAACTTAAATAAAATAAATAAATTAAAATAATAAAAAAATAAACTAAATAAACCCCAAACCCAAAACATTGAGCCCTAAACCCTAAACCCAATGCCCTAAACTCTAAAAGTAACCCTAAACACTAAACCCTAAACCTTAAGAATCCTTAAACCTTAAACCCTAAAACCTTAAACCCTAAACCCTAAACCCTAAACTCTAAACTCTAAATCCTAAACAAACCCTAAATTCTAAACCCTAAAACCTAAACCCTAAATCGTAACCCCTAAACCATAAACCTTAAACCTTAAACCCTAAACCCTAAACCCTAAACCCTAACCCTAAACCATAAACCCCAAATCCCTAAACCTTAAAACCCTAAACCATAAACCCTAAAAACCTAAAAACCTAAACCTAAACTAAATAAATTCTAAAAGTTAAAAAAACCTAAATCTAATTAAAATAAAATAAAAATATCAAACAAAAACCTAAATTAAAACTAAAACATAAATCTAAAATATAATATACATTTCACTAATAAAAATAAAATAAAATTAAATTAATAAAACTTAAACTAAATTAAAAAATAAAATAAACCTAAGAATAAAAAACCTAAATAAAATAAAAACTAAACATAAAATAAAGATGAAATAAACCTAAAATAAACCTAAAATAAAAATGAAAATAAAAACCCAAAACCTTAAACCTTATATGCTAAACCCTAAACCCTAAACCTTAAATCCTAAACCTTAAACCTTAAACTCTAAGCTCTAAACACTAAACTTACAACCCTAAACCCTAAACCCTAAACCTTAACCAACAACCATAAACCCTAAACCTTAAACCCTAAAAAACCCTAAACCTTTAACCCTAAAATCCAAAACCCTAAACCCTAAATCCTAAACCCTAAACCCAAAATCCTATACTAATTTTAAACCCTAAACCCTAAAACCCAAAACCCCCTACAACCTAAACACAATAACCCTAAACCCTAAACCCTACAACCCTAAACCCTAAACCCTAAATCCTAAAAACTAAAGTCTAAATTCTAAACCCTAAACCCTAAGCCATAAACCCTAAACCCTAAACCCTAAATCCTAAACCTAAACCATAAAACCCTAAACCTTAACCTAAACCTTAAACTAAAAGTATAAACCCTAAAACCTTAAACCCTAAACCTAAACCTTAAAATAAAAAACAAACCTAAATAAAAATAATATAATAAAATAAATTAAAATAATAAAAAAATAAACTAAACAAACTTAAATCAACTAGTTTATTTAATTTAAAAAAAACCCTAAACTCTAAACCCTAAATCCTAAACCATAAATCCTAAACCCTAAACCCTAAATCAGAAACCATAAACTAAAACCCTAAACCCTAAAACCAAACCCTAAACCCTAATCCCAAAACCTTAAAACCCAAAACCCAAAACCCAAAATCTTAAAAACCTAAGACCAAAACCTAAACTAAGTAAATACTATAAATAAAGAAACCTAAACCTAAATAAAATAAAAATTAAGATAAAATAAAAACCTAAACTAAAACCTAAACCTAAACATGAAAATGATATAAAATAAACTAATAAAAATAAAATAAAATAAAATAAATAAAACCCAAATTAAATTAAAAAATAAAATAATCCTAAGAATAGAAAACCTAAATAAAATAAAAACTAAATGTAAAATAAAAATAAAATAAAACTAAAATAAAATAAAATAAAACCTAAATAAAATCCCTAAACCTTAAACCCTAAACCTTATATCCTAAACCTTAAACCGTAAACTTTAAGCCCTAAACCCTAAACCTACAACCCTAAACCTCTAAACCCTAATCCCTAAAACCCAAAACCCAAAACCTTAACCCCCCTACAACACTAAACCCTAAACCCTAAACCTAAACTATAAATCCTAAACTTTAAAGCCTAAACCCTAAACCATAAATAACCCTAAACCCTCAAACCCTAAACCCTTAACCCTAAACCCTAAACCTAAACCCTAAACCCTAAACCCTAAACCTTATAACCTAAACCCTAAAAACCCTAAACCCTAAAGCGTAAACACTAAACCTTAAACCTTAAACACTAAATCCTAACCCTAAACCCTAAACCCTAAAAGCATTAACCCTAAAACCTTATACCTTAAACTTAAACATTAAACTTAAACTTAAACCTTAAACCTTAAACTTGAACTTAAACCTTAAACCACCATCATGGATCGAAAGAAAAAACCCTAAAACATTAACCCCTAAATCCTAATAATAAAAAATAAACTTAAATAAAAATAAAATAAATAAAATAAATTAAAATAATTAAAAAAATAAACTAAATAAACCCCAAACCCAAAACATTGAGTCCTAAACCCTAAACCCTAAGCTCTAAACTCTAAAAGTAACCTACTAAACTAAACTTTAGAAACCTTAAACCTTAAACCCTAAAACCTTAAACCCTAAAACCATAAACCCTAAACTCTAAACCCTAAATCCTAAACAAACCCTAAACCCTAAACCCTAAACCCTAAATCAAACCCTAAACCATAAACCCTAAACCCTAAACCCTAAACCCTAAACCCTAACCCTAAACCATAAACCCCAAAACCCTAAACCTTAAAACCCTAAACCATAAACCCTAATGCATAAACCCTAAAAACCTAAAAACCTAAACCTAAACTAAATAAATTCTAAAAATTAAAAAAACCTAAACCTATTTAAAATAAAATAAAAATATAAAACAAAAACCTAAACTAAAACCAAAACCTAAACCTAAAATATAATATAAATTTCACTAATAAAAATAAAATAAAATTAAATTAATAAAACTTAAACTAAATTAAAAATAAAATAAACCTAAGAATAAAAAAACCTAAATAAAATAAAAACTAAATGTAAAATAAAAATGAAATAAACCTAAAATAAAATAAAATAAATGCAAAAATAAAAATCCAAAACCTTAAACCTTATACGCTAAACCCTAAACCCTAAACCTTAAATCTTAAACTTAAACCCTAAACCCTAAGCCCTAAATTCTAAACCTACAACACTAAACCCTTAACCCTAAACCTTAAACCAACAACCCTAAACACTAAACCCTAAACCTTAAACCCTAAAACCCTAAACCCTAAACACTAAACCCTAAAATCCTAAACCCTAAACCCTAAATCCTAAACCATAAACCCTTAATCCTAAACTAATTTTGAACCCTAAACCCTAAACCCTAAACCCTTAATCCCCTTATAACCTGAAACCATAAACCCTACAACCCTAAACCCTAAACCCTATACCCTAAAAACTAAACTCTAAATTCTAAACCCTAAACCCCAAATAGTAAACCCTAAACCCTAAGCAACCCTAAACCTTCAAATCCTAAACCCTAAACCCTAAAACCTAATCCCTAAGAACTAAAACCTAAACCTAAACCTAAACTTAAAAGTAAAAATAAAATAATATAAAAAATAAAAGGTAAACTAAACTAAAATAAATAAAACCCTAAACTGAACTAAAAAAATAAACCTAAATCTAAAAGCCCTAATATAATAAAAACTAAACATAAATTAAGACTAAAATAAACCTAAAATGAAATAAAATAAAAACTAAAAAAACCTAAACCTATGAGTAAAACATAAAAATAAATAAGAAAACCTAAACCTAAAATAAAGAAAATCAAATAAACCTAAACAAAAATAAATAAAACCTAAACCTAAACCTAAACCTAAAATAAACTAAACTTAAACCCTAAAGTAAATAAAATAAAATAAACTAAAAATAAACCTAAACCTAATCTAAAAAATAAAACCTAAAATAAAAACTTAAAACCTAAACCTTAACCTAAAATTATAAATAGAAAATAAACCCTAAAATTGAAAAATAAAATAAAATTAAAACTAAACTAAAATAAGCATAAACCTAAACCTAAACCTAAAAATAAACTAAAATAGAAAACTTAAACTAAAATAAATAAACCAAAAATAAATAAACTAAACTAAATAAAATAAAAATAAATTTAAACAAAATAAAAAATAAAATAAACTAAAATAAATAAACTAAATAAACCTAAACCTATCGATTTACTTATTTAAAGAAAAAACCCTAAAAGCTAAACCATAAACCCTAAACCCTGAACCTATAACCCTAAATCGTAAAACCTAAACCCTAAAAAACCCTAATCACTAAACCCTAAACCCTAAACCCTAACTAACCCTAAACCCTAAATCCTAAACCCTAAAACCCTAAACCCTAAAGCCTAAACACTAAACCCTAAACTAACCCTAAACCCTAAGCTAACCCTAAACCCTTAAAATCCTAATCCCTAAACCCTAAACCCCAAACCTTAAATCTTAAAAACCTAAAAACTTGAACCTAAACTAAATAAAACCTACTAATAAAATAAATTAAATAGACCTGAACCTAAATAAAATAAAAAATTCAAAATAAAATAAAAATCTTAATCTAAAATTTAACCTAAATGTAAAAATAAAAATAATAGAAATAAACTGAAATAAAAGAAATAAAAATCTAAAATAAATTAAAAAAAATAAAATAACCTAAGAATAAAAAACATAAATAAAATAAAAACTAAACATAAAATATAAATAAAATAAACCTAAAATAAAATAAATCAAAAATAAAATATAATAAAAACTAAATAAAAACCTAAACCTAACAATAAATAAAAAATAAAAACTGAACCCAAAACTGAAAAAAAACCTAAACCTAAAATAAAAATAAAATAAATAAGATAAAATAAACCTAAAGCTAAACTAAAATAAATCAAACTAAAATAAACTTAACCTAAAACTAAACTTAAAATATACTAAACCTAAACCTAAACCTAAACAAAATAAAATAAAATAAACTAAAACCTAAAGTAAAGAAATAAAACCTAAAAATAAACCTAAAACAAAAACCTAAATCATAAACCTAAATAAATAAAATAAAAACCAAAACCTAAACATAAAAATAAAAAATAAAACCCAAACCTAAAAAAATAGAAATAAAACTCAACTAAAAAATAAACCTAAATTAAAAAAAACTAAAATTTAAAACCTAAACTAAAATAATTAAACCTAAAATAAATAAACTAAACTAAATAAAAATATAAAATAAACCAAAATAAAAATGAAAAATAAAATAAACTCAAATAAATAAAAAGTAAATTAAATAAACTAAATAAACCTAAACCAACTGATTTACTTAATTAAAGAAAACCCTAAACCCTAAACCATAAACCCTAAACCCTAAACCCTAAAACCCTAAACCCTAATCCCAAAACCCTAAAACCCTAAAACCCTAAACTCTAAACCATAAACCCTAAACCCTAAGCCCTAAAACGTACAACCCTAAACCCTAATCCCTAAACTAACCCTAAACTAACCTTAAACCCTAAAAATGGGCAAAAAATTGATGGTAAGAACATCACCACAACCAAGTTCGGCCAGATCGCATGGAGGGGGTGAAAACATTATCGCAGGTGGTGGTGGGGAGGAGCATATGGTGATGGTTACAAGGTGGTGATCATAATAACCATGGTGGTGGTGAGGTCGGATCTCTGGGGAACCGAGAAATTGAAGAACTATCGATCCAATTATGCCATGGAACTGCGGTCTTTATAGAGATGGTTCTAGAGTTTTGATTTATCAGATGCGTCATTTTTTATCTATGTCGTCACTTGTATCGTAAAAAACTTGGTGAGCTATTTGGTTGATGAAATCAAAAAGAAGAAATGTTGAATCTGAATTTGTTCTCTATTTAAAAAAAAAGTTCAAAACCATAAACCCTATACTAAAACCTGAATCCTAGACCTTAAACCTAAACCCTAAACCCTAAAGCTTAAACCCTAAAAACCCTAAATCCTAAACCTTAAACCTTAAACCCTAAACCCTAAAAATTTTATTACCTAAACGCTAAACCCTAAGCCCTAAACTCTAAAACCTAGACCCTACTCCCTAAACCATAAACCCTAAATCCTAAATCCTAAACCCTAAACCTTAAACCCCAAGCCATAAATCCTAAACCCTAAAAGCTAAAACCTAAACCTAAATAAAATAAAACCTAAAATAAAATAAATAAATAAACCTAAACTAATATAAAATTTTAAAAAAATAGAATAAATACCTAAAGTAAATCATAAACATAAACCTAAACCTAAACCTAAAAAGAAAATAAAATAAAAAATAAAAATAAAATAAAATTTTAAAAACAAAACCTAAACTAATCTAAAAAAATAAGAATCCTAAATAAAATAATAACTTAACAAAAAATAAAAATAAAATAAACCTAAAATAAAATAAAATAAAATAAAAACTAAATAAAAACCTAAACTTAAAAAATACACCTAAAAGTAAATAAAAAATAAAACCTAAACCCCAAACAAAAAAACTAAACCTAAAATAAAAATAAAATAAATAAAATAAATAAGCCTAAACCTAAACTAAAATAAAATAAACAAAAATAAATAAAATCGAAACCTAAACCTAAACCTAGACCTAAACCAAATAAAATAAAATAAACTAAAAATAAACCTAAACCTAAACTAAAAAATAAAACCTCAAACCTAAATTTAAAAAAATTAAATAAATTTAACCAAAACCTAAAAATAAAAAATAAAAACTAAACTTAAAAATAAAATAAAAATAAAACTAAACTAAAAAATAAACCTAAACCTAAACCAAAACCTAAAAAATAAATTTACATAAAAACCCTAAACTAAAATAAATAAAACTAATATAAATAAACTAAACTAAATAAAAATAAAAAGTAAACCTAAATAAAGAAATTAAAATAAACTAAAAAAATAAACTAAATAAACTAAATAAACCTAAACCTACCGGTTTACTTAATTAAAAACCACTAAACCCAAAATCTTAAACCCTAAATCCTAAACTCTAATTCCAAAACCCGAAACCCTCAACCTTAAACCCTAAAACTAACCCTAATCCCTAAACCCTAAATCGACAACCCTAATCCTACAAACCTAAACCTTAAACCGTAAACCCTAAACCCTAAAAAACCTTAAACCATAAAAAACCATAAACCATAAACCCTAAATAAAGAAAACTAAATAAACCTAAACCCACCGATTTACTTAATTAAAAAAACCCTAAAGCCTAAACCTTAAACCCTAAACCATAAACCCTAAAACTAACACTAAACCGTAAACCCTAAACCCACAACCTTAAACCCTAAACACTAAACCTTAAATGCATGTAATTCTAAAACTAAAGAATGGCGATCAAATGCTTTCTTATGGAACTGCGGTTCTACATTGAGAGCTTTAGTTAAGTTTTAATTTTCTCTCCGTGTGCTCATTTTTTATCAATGTCATTGCTTATGTCTTAGAAAATTGGGTGTATTACTTGGTCGATGAAATAAAAAAGAAGAAATCAATTTTTTCTCGCTAAAAAAATCATAAACCCTAAATCAGAAACCCTAAACCCTAAACCCTTAACCCTATACCCTAAACCCTAAACCCCAAAGCCTTAAATCCTAAACCCTAAACCTTAAAACCTAAACCCAAACCTTTAACCCTAAACCACAAACCCTAAACCCTAAATCATAAACCCTAAGCCCCAAACCCTCAACAAACCCTTAACCGTAAACCCTAAAACCTAAACTAAATAAAACCTAAAAATAAAATAAATAAAAAACCTAAACCAAAATAAAGTAAGAAAATAAAATAAAATAAAAACCTAAACTAAAACCTAAACCTAACCTAAATTAATTAAAAAAAACTAAAATAAAATAAATAAAAACCTAAACTAAACTTAAAAATAAAAAACTTAAATAAAATAAAAACTAAACCTAAAATAAAAATAAAATAAACCAAAAATAAAATAAAATAAAAACTAAATAAAAACCTAAAACTAAAAAATAAAGCTAAAAATAAATAAAATATAAAACCTAAACTCTAAACTAAAAAAAAACATAATCTTGAAATAAAAAAAATAAACCTAAACCTAAACCTAAAATAAAATAAATATTAACCTAAACCTAAAACCTAAACCCTAAATAAAATAAAACAAACTAAGAATAAACTTAAACATAAAATAAAACATAATACCTAAAAATAAACTTAAAATAAACACCTAAAACCTAAACCTAAAAAAATTAAATAAAAACCTAAACCTAAACCTAAAAATTAAAAATAAAACTTAAACCTAATATATAAAATAAAAATAAAACTGAACTAAAAAATAAACCTAAATCTAAACCTAAACCTAAAAAATAAACTAAAATTAATAAAATAAACTAAATGAAAAATAATAATAATAAAAATATAAAATAAAAAAATAAAAAAAATAAACTAATTAAACTAAATAAACCTAAACTTATAAGTTTTCCTAATTATAAAAAATAAAAAATAAAAAATAGAAACAAATATAAAAAACCCTAAACCCTATACTTACAACCCTAAACCCCAAACCGTAATCCCTAAAATCCTAAACCCTAAACCCTAAACACTAAACCCTAAAACCCTAAACCTCAAACCCTAAACCCTAAACCCTAAACCCCAAAACATACAACCCTAAACCCTAAATCCCTAACCTTAAAACCATAAACCTTAAACCCTAAAACCTAAAACTTAGGAACCTAAACCTAAGCTGGAAAACCTAAAAATAAAATAAATAAAAAAACCTAAATCTAAATATAATTAAAACTATAATAAATTAAAACCTAAATCAAACCTAAACCTAAATTTAAAATAAATTAAAATAAAAATATAAACTAAACTAAAATAAAATAAATAAAATCCAAACTAAACTAATAAATAAAATAGACCTAAAAAATAAAAAACCTAAATAAAATAAAAATAAACCCTAAACCCTAAATCCTAAAAACTAAAGTCTAAATTCTAAACCCTAAACCCTAAGCCATAAACCCTAAACCCTAAACCCTAAATCCTAAACCCTAAACCATAAAAACCCTAAACCTTAACCCTAAACCTTAAACCATAAAAGCATAAACCCTAAAACCTTAAACCCTAAACCCTAAACCTTAAAATAAAAAACAAACCTAAATAAAAATAATATAATAAAATAAATTAAAATAATAAAAAAATAAACTAAACAAACTTAAATCAACTAGTTTATTTAATTTAAAAAAAACCCTAAACTCTAAACCCTAAATCCTAAACCATAAATCCTAAACCCTAAACCCTAAATCGTAAACCATAAACCGTAAACCCTAAACCCTAAAACCAAACCCTAAACCCTAATCCCAAAACCTTAAAACCCAAAACCCAAAACCCAAAATCTTAAAAACCTAAGACCAAAACCTAAACTAAGTAAATACTATAAATAAAGAAACCTAAACCTAAATAAAATAAAAATTAAGATAAAATAAAAATCTAAACTAAAACCTAAACCTAAACGTGAAAATGATATAAAATAAACTAATAAAAATAAAATAAAATAAAATAAATAAAACCCAAATTAAATTAAAAAATAAAATAATCCTAAGAATAGAAAACCTAAATAAAATAAAAACTAAATGTAAAATAAAAAATAAAATAAAACTAAAATAAAATAAAATAAAACCTAAATAAAATCCCTAAACCTTAAACCCTAAACCTTATATCCTAAACCTTAAACCGTAAACTTTAAGCCCTAAACCCTAAACCTACAACCCTAAACCTCTAAACCCTAATCACTAAAACCCAAAACCCAAAACCCTTAACCCCCCTACAACACTAAACCCTAAACCCTAAACCCTAAACTATAAATCCTAAACTTTAAAGCCTAAACCCTAAACCATAAATAACCCTAAACCCTCAAACCCTAAACCCTTAACCCTAAACCCTAAACCTAAACCCTAAACCCTAAACCCTAAACCTTATACCCTAAACCCTAAAACCTAAACCCTAAAGCGTGAAACACTAAACCTAAACCTTAAACACTAAATCCTAACCCTAAACCCTAAAACCTAAAAGCATTAACCCTAAAACCTTATACCTTAAACTTAAACATTAAACTTAAACATAAACCTTAAACCTTAAACTTGAACTTAAACCTTAAACCAACGTCCGATCATGGATCGAAGAAAACCCTAAAACCTTAACCCCTAAACCCTAATAATGAAAAATAAATTTAAATAAAAATAAAATAAATAAAATAAAATAAAATAATTAAAAAAATAAACTAAATAAACCCCAAACCCAAAACATTGAGTCCTAAACCCTAAACCCTAAGCTCTAAACTCTAAAAGTAACCCTAAACCCTAAACCCTAAACTTTTAGAAACCTTAAACCTTAAACCCTAAAACCTTAAACCCTAAACCATAAACCCTAAACTCTAAACCCTAAATCCTAAACAAACCCTAAACCCTAAACCCTAAACCCTAAATCGTAAACCCTAAACCATAAACCCTAAACACTAAACCCTAAACCCTAAACTAACCCTAAACCATAAACCCCAAAACCCTAAACCTTAAAACCCTAAACCATTAACCTAATGTATAAACCCTAAAACCTACAAAACCTAAACCTAAACTAAATAAATTCTAAAAATTAAAAAAACCTAAACCTATTTAAAATAAAATAAAAATATACAACAAAAACCTAAACTAAAACCAAAACCTAATCCTAAAATATAATATAAATTTTACTAATAAAAATAAAATAAAATTAAATTAATAAAACTTAAACTAAATTAAAGATAAAATAAACCTAAGAATAAAAAAACCTAAATAAAATAAAAACTAAATGTAAAATAAAAATGAATTAAACCTAAAATAAAATAAGATAAATGCAAAAATAAAAATCCAAAACCTTAAACCTTATACGCTAAACCCTAAACCCTAAACCTTAAATCTTAAACTTAAACCCTAAACCCTAAGCCCTAAATTCTAAACCTACAACACTAAACCCTTAACCCTAAACCTTAAACCAACAACCCTAAACACTAAACTCCTTAAACCCTAAAAAAACCCTAAACTAAACACTAAACCTAAACCTAAACTAAACTAAATCCTAAACTATAAACCTTAATCCTAAACCCTAAACCCTAAACCCTAAACCCTAAACCCTTAAACCCCTTATAACCTAAAACCATAAACCCTACAACCCTAAACCCTAAACCCTAAACCCTAAAAACTAAACTCTAAATTCTAAACCTTAAACCCTAAACCCCAAATAGTAAACCCTAAACCCTAAGCAACCCTAAACCCTCAAATCCTAAACCCTAAACCCTAAACCCTAATCCCTAAGCCCTAAACCCTAAACCTAAACCTAAACTTAAAAGTAAAAATAAAATAATATAAAAAATAAAAGGTAAACTAAACTAAAATAAATAAAACCCTAAACAACTAAAAAAATAAACCTAAATCTAAAAGCCCTAATATAATAAAACTAAACATAAATTAAGACTAAAATAAACCTAAAATGAAATAAAATAAAACTAAAAACCTAAACCTATGAGTAAAACATAAAATAAATAAGAAAACCTAAACCTAAAATAAAGAAAATCAAATAAACCTAAACAAAAATAAATAAAACCTAAACCTAAACCTAAACCTAAAATAAACTAAACTTAAACCCTAAAGTAAATAAAATAAAATAAACTAAAAATAAACCTAAACCTAATCTAAAAAATAAAACCTAAAATAAAAACTTAAAACCTAAACCTTAACCTAAAATTATAAATAGAAAATAAACCCTAAAATTGAAAAATAAAATAAAATTAAAACTAAACTAAAAATAAGCATAAACCTAAACCTAAACCTAAAAAATAAACTAAAATAGAAAACTTAAACTAAAATAAATAAACCAAAAATAAATAAACTAAACTAAATAAAAATAAAAATAAATTTAAACAAAAATAAAAAATAAAATAAACTAAAATAAATAAACTAAATAAACCTAAACCTATCGATTTACTTATTTAAAGAAAAAACCCTAAAAGCTAAACCATAAACCCTAAACCCTGAACCTATAACCCTAAATCGTAAAACCTAAACCCTAAAACCTCACTAAACCTAAACCCTAAACCCTAAACCCTAACCCTAAACCCTAAATCCTAAACCCTAAAACCCTAAACCCTAAAGCCTAAACACTAAACCCTAAACTAACCCTAAACCCTAAGCTAACCCTAAACCCTCAAAATCCTAAACCCTAAACCCTAAACCCCAAACCCTAAACCTTAAGAACCTAAAAACTTAAACCTAAACTAAATAAAACCTACTAATAAAATAAATTAAAGACTAACCTAAATAAAATAAAAATTCAAAATAAAATAAAAATCTTAATCTAAAATCTAAACCTAAATGTAAAAATAAAAATAATAGAAATAAACTAAAATAAAAGAAATAAAAATCTAAAATAAATTAAAAAAAATAAAATAACCTAAGAATAAGAAACATAAATAAAATAAAAACTAAACATAAAATATAAATAAAATAAACCTAAAATAAAATAAATCAAAATAAAATATAATAAAACTAAATAAAACCTAAACCTAACAATAAATAAAAATAAAACTGAACCCAAAACTGAAAAAAAAACTTAAGCCTAAAATAAAAATAAAATAAAAAATATAAAATAAACCTAAACCTAAACTAAAATAAATCAAACTAAAATAAACTAAACCTAAAACTAAACTTAAAATAAACTAAACCTTAACCTAAACCTAAACAAAATAAAATAAAATAAACTAAAACCTAAAGTAAAGAAATAAAACCTAAAAATAAACCTAAAATAAAAACCTAAATCATAAATGTAAATAAATAAAATAAAAACCAGAACCTAAACATAAAAAAAAACCTAAACCTAAAAAAATAGAAATAAAAACTCAGCTAAAAATAAACCTAACTTAAAAAAAACCTAAAATTTAAAAGCTAAACTAAAATAATTAAACCTAAAATAAATAAACTAAACTAAATAAAATATAAAATAAACCAAAATAAAATGAAAAATAAAATAAACTCAAATAAATAAAAGTAAATTAAATAAACTAAATAAACCTAAACCAACCGATGATTTAATTAAAGAAAACCCTAAACCCTAAACCATAAACCCTAAACCCTAAACCCTAAAACCCTAAACCCTAATCCCAAAACCCTAAAACCCTAAAACCCTAAACTCTAAACCATAAACCCTAAACCCTAAGCCCTAAAACGTACAACCCTAAACCCTAATCCCTAAACTAACCCTAAACTAACCTTAAACCCTAAAAATGGGCAAAAAATTGATGGTAAGAACATCACCGTCAACCAGGTTCAGTCCAGATCTGGCGATGGAGGCGAAGGTAGAGGCAACGATTATCGCAGTGGTGGTGGGGGATCTAGAGGTGCTGGTGGATATGGTGATGGTGGTCAGAGCAATGGTGGTTATGGAGGAGAGAGGAGCGATGGAGGTTACAACCATGGTGGTGGTGGAGGGAGAGATCAGGGATATGATGGTGGATCATAATACTCGAGAGGCTGGATTGGTTCTGATGGGAACTGGAGAAATTGAAGAACTATCGATCCAATTTACTGCTTATGGAACTGTGTCTTTATAGTAGAGATGGTTCTAGAGTTTTGATTTATCGGCATTTTTTATCTATGTGTCACTTGTATCAGAAAAAACTTGGTGAGCTATTTGGTTGATGAAATCAAAAAGAAGAAATGTTGAATCTGAATTTGTTCTCTATTTAAAAAAAAAGTTCAAAACCATAAACCCTATACTAAAACCTGAATCCTAGACCTTAAACCTAAACCCTAAAACCTAAAGCTTAAACCCTAAAACCCTAAATCCTAAACCTAAACCTTAAACCCTAAACCCTAAAAAATTTTATTACCTAAACGCTAAACCCTAAGCCCTAAACTCTAAAACCTAGACCCTACTCCCTAAACCATAAACCCTAAATCCTAAATCCTAAACCCTAAACCTTAAACCCCAAGCCATAAATCCTAAACCCTAAAAAGCTAAAAACCTAAACCTAAATAAAATAAAACCTAAAAATAAAATAAATAAATAAACCTAAACCAATATAAAATTTTAAAAAAATAGAATAAATACCTAAAGTAAATCATAAACATAAACCTAAACCTAAACCTAAAAAGAAAATAAAATAAAAAATAAAAATAAAATAAAATTTTAAAAACAAAACCTAAACTAATCTAAAAAAATAAGAATCCTAAATAAAATAATAACTTAACAAAAAATAAAATAAAATAAACCTAAAATAAAATAAAATAAAATAAAACTAAATAAAACCTAAACTTAAAAAATACACCTAAAAGTAAATAAAAATAAAACCTAAACCCCAAAAAAAAAAACTAAACCTAAAATAAAATAAAATAAATAAAATAAATAAGCCTAAACCTAAACTAAAATAAAATAAACAAAAATAAATAAAACTGAAACCTAAACCTAAACCTAGACCTAAACCAAATAAAATAAAATAAACTAAAAATAAACCTAAACCTAAACTAAAAAATAAAACCTCAAACCTAAATTTAAAAAAATTAAATAAATTTAACCAAACCCAAAAAATAAAAATAAAACTAAACTTAAAAATAAAATAAAAATAAAACTAAACTAAAAAAATAAACCTAAACCTAAACCAAAACCTAAAAAATAAATTTACATAAAAACCTAAACTAAAATAATTAAAACAACTATAAATAAACTAAACTAAATAAAAATAAAAAGTAAGCCTAAATAAAAAAATTAAAATAAACTAAAATAAATAAAAAATAAACTAAATAAACTAAATAAACCTAAACCTACCGATTTACTTAATTAAAACCACTAAACCCAAAATCCTAAACCCTAAACCCTAACCTCTAAATCCAAAACCCGAAACCCTAAACCTTAAACCCTAAAACTAACCCTAATCCCTAAACCCTAAATTGACAACCCTAATCCTACAAACCTAAACACTAAACTATAAACCCTAAACCCTAAAAAACCTTAAACCATAAAAAACCATAAACCATAAACCCTAAATTAAGAAAATTAAATAAACCTAAACCCACCGATGCATTTAATTAAAAAACCCTAAAGCCTAAACCTTAAACCCTAAACCATAAACCCTAAAACTAACACTAAACCGTAAACCCTAAACCCACAACCTTAAACCCTAAACACTAAACCTTAAATGTAATTCTAAAACTAAAGAATGTGACAAATCTTTATGGAACTGTGTCTTTACATTAGAGACAGTTTTAGTTATCTGAGGTTTTTAATTTTCTCTCCGTGTGCTCATTTTTTATCAATGTCATTGCTTATGTCTTAGAAAATTGGGTGTATTACTTGGTCGATGAAATAAAAAAGAAGAAATGTTGAATCTGAATTTTTTCTCTGCTAAAAAAAATCATAAACCCTAAACTGTAAACCCTAAACCCTAAACCCTAAACCCTAAACCCTAAACCCTAAACCCCAAAGCCTTAAATCCTAAACCCTAAACCTTAAAACCTAAACCCAAAACCTTTAACCCTAAACCACAAACCCTAAACCCTAAATCATAAACCCTAAGCCCCAAACCCTCAACAAACCCTTAACCGTAAACCCTAAAAACCTAAAAACCTAAACTAAATAAAACCTAAAAATAAAATAAATAAAAAAACCTAAACCAAAATAAAGTAAGAAAATAAAATAAAAGAAAAACGTAAACTAAAACCTAAACCTAACCTAAATTAATTAAAAAAAATAAAACCTAAACTAAAATAAAATAAATAAAAACCTAAACTAAACTTAAAAATAAATAACTTAAATAAAATAAAAACTAAACCTAAAATAAAAATAAAATAAACCAAAAATAAAATAAAATAAAAACTAAATAAAACCTAAAACTAAAAAATAAAGCTAAAAATAAATAAAATATAAAACCTAAACTCTAAACTAAAAAAAAACATAATCCTGAAATAAAAAAAATAAACCTAAACCTAAACCTAAAATAAAATAAATATTAACCTAAACCTAAAACCTAAACCCTAAATAAAATAAAACAAACTAAGAATAAACTTAAACATAAAATAAAACATAATACCTAAAAAATAAACTTAAAATAAACACCTAAAACCTAAACCTAAAAAAAATTAAATAAAACCTAAACCTAAACCTAAAATTAAAAATAAAACTTAAACCTAATATATAAAATAAAATAAACTAACTAAAAAATAAACCTAAATCTAAACCTAAACCTAAAAAATAAACTAAAATTAATAAAATAAACTAAATGAAAAATAATAATAATAAAAATATAAAATAAAAAAATAAAAAAATAAACTAATTAAACTAAATAAACCTAAACATATAAGTTTACCTAATTATAAAAAATAAAAAATAAAAAATAGAAACAAATAAAAACCCTAAACCCTATACTTACAACCTTAAACCCCAAACCCTAATCCCTAAAATCCTAAACCCTAAACCCTAAACACTAAACCCTAAAACCCTAAACCTCAAACCCTAAACCCTAAACCCTAAACCCCAAAACATACAACCCTAAACCCTAAATCCCTAACCTTAAACCATAAACCTTAAACCCTAAAAACCTAAAAACTTAGGAACCTAAACCTAAGCTAGATAAAACCTAAAAATAAAATAAATAAAAAAAACCTAAATCTAAATATAATTAAAAACTAAAATAAATTAAAAACCTAAACTAAACCTAAACCTAAATTTAAAAATAAATTAAAATAAAAAATATAAACTAAACTAAAATAAAATAAATAAAAATCCAAACTAAACTAATAAATAAAATAGACCTAAAAATAAAAAACCTAAATAAAATAAAAAATAAACCCTAAACCCTAAATCCTAAACCCTAAAAACTAAAGTCTAAATTCTAAACCCTAAACCCTAAGCCATAAACCCTAAACCCTAAACCCTAAATCCTAAACCCTAAACCATAAAAACCCTAAACCTTAACCCTAAACCTTAAACCATAAAAGCATAAACCCTAAAACCTTAAACCCTAAACCCTAAACCTTAAAATAAAAACAAACCTAAATAAAAATAATATAATAAAATAAATTAAAATAATAAAAAAATAAACTAAACAAACTTAAATCAACTAGTTTATTTAATTTAAAACCCTAAACTCTAAAACCCTAAATGAAACCATAAATCCTAAACCCTAAACCCTAAATCGTAAACCATAAACCGTAAACCCTAAACCCTAAAACCAAACCCTAAACCCTAATCCCAAAACCTTAAAACCCAAAACCCAAAACCCAAAATCTTAAAAACCTAAGACCAAAACCTAAACTAAGTAAATACTATAAATAAAGAAACCTAAACCTAAATAAAATAAAATTAAGATAAAATAAAATCTAAACTAAAACCTAAACCTAAACGTGAAAATGATATAAAATAAACTAATAAAATAAAATAAAATAAAATAAATAAAACCCAAATTAAATTAAAATAAAATAATCCTAAGAATAGAAAACCTAAATAAAATAAAAACTAAATGTAAAATAAAAATAAAATAAACCTAAAATAAAATAAAATAAAACCTAAATAAAATCCTAAACCTTAAACCCTAAACCTTATATCCTAAACCTTAAACCAAACTTAAGCCCTAAACCCTAAACCTACAACCCTAAACTCTAAACCTAATCACTAAAACCCAAAACCCAAAACCCTAATACAACCCTAAACCCTAAACCCTAAACCCTAAACTATAAATCCTAAACTTTAAAGCCTAAACCCTAAACCATAAATAACCCTAAACCCTCAAACCCTAAACCCTAAACCCTAAACCCTAAACCTAAACCCTAAACCCTAAACCTTATACCCTAAACCCTAAAACTTAAACCCTAAAGTAAAACACTAAACCTAAACCTTAAACACTAAATCTAACCCTAAACTCCTAAACCTAAAGATAAACCCTAAAACCTTATACCTTAAACTTAAACATTAAACTTAAACATAAACCCAAACCTTAAACTTGAAACTTACCAACGTCCATCATGGATCTAAGAAAACCCTAAAACATAAACCTAAACCTAAACTTAAAAAATAAACTATAATAAAAAACCTAAAATAAATAAACTAAACTAAATAAAAATAAAAAATAAACCTGAATAAAAATAAAAAATAAAATAAGCTAAAATAAATAAAAAATAAACTAAATAAACAAAATAAACCTAGCCTACTAGTTTACTTAACTTTTTTTATAAAAAAACCCTAAACCCTAAACCCTAAAACTAACCCTAAACCCTAAACACTAAATCTATAACCCTAAACCCTAAACTAACACTAAACCCTAAACCCTAAATCTTAAACCTAAACCCTAAACCATAAACCCTTAAGTAAACCTAAACCCAAAACCCTAAAATGCTAAAAACCTAAACCTAAACTAAATAAAAAATAAAAATAAGATAAATAAATAAACCTAAACCAAAATAAAATAAAATTAAATAAAATAAAAACCTAAACTGAAACCAAACCAAAACCTAAACCTAAAAAGAAAATAAAAAAATAAAAACTAAACTAAAATAAAATAAATAAAAACCTAAACTAAATAAAAAATTAAAAACCTAAATAAAATAAAAACTAAACCTAAATAAAAATAAAATAAACATAAAATAAAATAAAATAAAAACTAAATAAAATCTCAACTTAAAAATATACCTAAAAATAACTAAAAAATAAAACCAAAACCCTAAACAAAAAAAATATAAACCTAATATAAAAATAAATTTAACCAAAACCCAAAACTAAAATAAATTAAACTAAAATAAATAAAACTTAAACCTTAACCTAAAATAAACTAAACCTAAACCTAAATCTAAAACCTAAATAAAATTAAATAAACTTACAAGAAATCAAAACCTAAACTACAAAAATATAACCTAAAATAATACTAAAATAAAAACCTAAAACCTTAACCTAAAAAAATAAAGAAAAACCTAAACCTATACCTAAAAGTAATAGATGGTGGTGGTGGTGTTGGAGGGAAATATCGGGTATATGGTGGTGAAACCCGCTACTCGAGAGGCCATAGTGGTTTTAATGGGAACTGGATAAACTGAAGAACGTCGATCCAATCTGCTGCTTATGGAACTGGATCTTAAAGTAGAGACGGTTTTAGTTATCTAGGTGTTTTGATTTGCTCTACGCATGCTCATTTTTGATCTATGTCATTACTTGTGTCTTAGAAAAGTTGGTGTGTTACTTGGTTGATGAAATCAAAAAGAAGAAATATTGAATCTAAATTTGTTCCCTCTTAAAAAAAACCAAAAATCCAAAACCATAAACTAAAACTTGAACCCTAGACCTAAAACTTAAACCCTAAATCATAAACCCTAAACCCTAAATCCTAAACCCTAAACCCTAAAACCCTAAACCCTAAAACCATAAACCCTATACCCTAAACCCTAAAAACCTAAAAACCAAAACCTAAACTACATATAACCTAAACAATAATTTAAATAAAAAATGTAAACCTAGATAAAATAAAATAATAAAATAAAATAAAAACCTAAACTAAGACCTAAACCTAAACCTGAAAATAAAATAAAATAAAATATAAAAATAAACTAAATAAAATATAGAAGAACCAAAACTAAACTAAAAAATAAAATAAAACTAAGTATAAAAAACCTTAATAAATTTAAAACTAAACATAAAATAAAAATAAAAAAAATACCTAAAATAAAGTAAAATAGAAACTAAATAGAAACCTAAATCAAAAAAATAAACCTAAAAGTAAAACCTAAAAATAAATAAAAATAAAACCTAAACCCTAAAATAAAAAAAGACCAAAACTTAAAAGAAAAATAAAATAAACAAAATAAAATAAACCTAAACCCAAGTTAAAATCAATAAAACCTAAACCTAAACCTAAAATAAATTAAACCTAAACCTAAACTTAAACTAAATAAAATTAAATAAACTACAAATGAATCTAAACCTAAACTAAAAAAAAATCTAAAAAAACCTAAAATAAAAACCTAAAACCATATCCTAAAAAAAGAAAATTAAAACTAAACCTAAACCTAAAAAAAACATAGACCTAAATAATAAATTAAAAATAAAACTCAACTAAAAAATAAACCTAAACTTAAACCTAAACCTATAAAATAAACTAAAATAAAAAACCTAAACTAAAATAAATAAACCTTAAATAAATAAACTAAAATAAATAAAAGTAAAAAATAAACCTAAATAAAAATAAAGAATAAAATTAACTAAAATAAATAAAAAATAAACTAAATAAACCTAAACCTACTAGTTTACTTAATTTAAAAAAAAAACCTAAACACTAAATCCTAAACCTTAAACCTTAAACACTAAAAATTAAACCCTAAACCCTAAACCTACAAACCTAAACTCTAAACCTTAAACCCTAATCCTAAACCCTAAACCCTAAAAGCATAAACCTTAAAATGCTAAACCCTAAACCCTACTCCCTAACCCTAAACCCTAAACCCTAAACTATAAATGCCAAAACTTAAACCCAAACGTGAAGTAACAAAAAAAAATTAAAAATAAACCTAAACCCTAAAACCTAATAAGCTTAAATCAAACCCTTAAGAATGAGCAGAACTTTGACGACAGGAATGTAACCATCAACAAGGCTCAATCTTGATCTAGCGGTGGAGGTGAAGGCAAAGGCAGTGGTTATCGCAATAATGCTGGGGGATCTGGAGGTGTTGGTGGATAGGGAGGTGGTGGTCGGACTAGTGGTGGTTATGGAAGTGGGAGGAGTGATGGAGGTTACAACTGTGGTGGTGGCAAAGGGAGAGATCGAGGATATGATGGCAGATCATGCAACTTGAATGGCCGGGGTGGTTTTTATGGGAACTGGAGAAACTATAGAACAACCGATCTGATCTACTGCTTATGGAACTATGTCTTTATAGTAGAGACAGTTCTAGTTATCTAGGGTTTTTGATTTGCTCTATGCATGTTCATTTTTTATTTATGTCATCGCTTATGTCTTAAAAAACTTAGTGTGTTATTTGGTTGATGAAATCGAATAGAAGAAATGTTGAAACTGAATTTGTTCTCTCTTAAAAAAACCAAAAACCCTAAATCCTAAATTAAAACCTGAACCTTAGACCTAAAACTTGAACCCTAAACCCTAAATGCTAAAACCTTAAACCCTGAACCCTAAACCATAAAACCTAGGCCCTAAAGCCTAAACCCTAAACCTTAAGGCCTAAACCCTAAACCCGAAACCAACCCTCAACCAACCCTATACCCTAAACCCTAAAAAGCTAAAAACCTAAACCTAAACTAAATAAAACCTAAAAATAAATTAAAAAAAATCCTTAACCAAAATAAAAAAAATAAAAACCTAAACCTAAACCTAAAAAGAAAATAAAATAAAAAATAAAAAACTAAACTAAAATAAAATAAATAAAAAAACCTAAATAAAATAAAAACTAAACCTAAATAAAAATAAAATAATCCTAAAATAAAATAAAATTAAAACTAAATAAAAATATAAACCAAACAAATAAACCTAAAAGTAAATAAAAAATAAAACCTAAACCATAAACTAAAAAAACCTAAACTTAAAATAAAATTAAAATAAACATAAACCTAAACTAAAATAAGTTAAACTAAAATAAATAAACCTAAACCTAAACCTAAAATAAACTAAACTTAAACCTAAACCTAAACTCTAAAAAAATTAAATAAACTTAAAGTAAATGTAAACCTAAACTAAAAAATATAACCTAAAAATAAACCCAAAACTAAACCTAAAAAAATAAAATAAATACCTAAACCTAAACAAAAAATAAAAAATAAAATATAGGCTTCAGAAATAAAATAAAAATAAAAATAAACCTAAATCTAAACCTAAACATAAGAAATAATCTAAAATAGAAAACCTAAACTAAAATAAATAAACCTAAAATAAATAAACTAAACTAAACAAACTAAATAAAAATAAAAAATATAATAAACTAAAATAAATAAAATATAAACTAAATAAACTTAAACCTATAAATTTACTTAATTTTTAAAAAATAAAAATTAAAAAAAAACCCCTAACCTTAAACCCAAAATACTAAAATGAACCCTAAACCCTAAACCCTAAACCCTGAACCCTGAACTCTAAACCCTAAACCCTAAACCCTAAACTGTAAACCCTAAATTCTAAAATTCTAAACCATAAACCCCAAACCCCTAAACCCAAAACACTAAATCTTAAAATTCTAAACCCTAAAACCTAAACCCTAAACCCTACAAGAAACCCTAAAATATACAATCCTAAACCCTAAACCCCAAACCATAAACACTAAACCCTAAACCCTAAAAACATCAAAAGCTAAACCTAAAATAAATAAAACCTAAAAATAAAATAAATAAAAGACCTAAACCTAACTAAAATAAAATTTAGAAAAAATAAAAATATAAACTAAAACATAAACCTAAACCTAAACCTAAATTTAAAAATAAAAATAAATAAAAAATAAAAACTTAATCCTAAATATAAAATAAACCTAAAAACAAAAAAACCTAAATAAAATAAAAACTAAAAATAAAATAGAAATAAAATAAACCTAAAATAAAATAAAATAAAACTAAATAAAAAAACATTAACCTAAAAATAAACCTGAAAACCTAAAATAAAAATAAAAAACCTAGACCCTAAACTAAAAAAAACCTAAACCTAAAATAAACATAATAAATTAAACCTAAACCTAAACTAAAATAAATGAAAATAAAATAAATAAAACCTAAACCTAAAATAAACTAAATCTAAACCCTAAACTAAATAAAATAAAATAAACTAAAAAATAAAACCTAAAAGTAAACCTAAAATAAAAACCATAAACCTAAACCTAAAAAAAAATTAAGACATAAAGCTAAACATACACCTAAAAAATAAAATAAAAAGAAAACTATACTAAAAAATAAACATAAACCTAAACTTAAAAAATAAACTAAAATAAAAAAATGTAAACTAAAATAAATAAACCTAAAAAAATAAACCAACCTAAAAATAAACCTAAATAAAAATAAAAAATGAAGTAAACTAAAATAAATACAAAATAAACAAAATAAACATAAACCTACGGGTTTACTTAATTTTTTTTTTTTAAAAAATAACCTAAAGCCCTAAACCCTAAATCCTAAACCCTTAACCCTAAACACTAAAGCTAACCGTGACCTTAAACACTAAACCTACAGCCCTAAACCCTAAACCTTGAACCATAAAACCCTAAACCCCTAAACCCTAAACTAACCCTAAACCGTAAACCTTAAACCTTAAACCTTAAAACCCTAAACCCTAAAGCCTAAACCCTAAACCTAAACCCTATACCCTATACTAACCCTAAACCCTAAGCTAACCCTAACCCTAAACCCTAAACATTAAAAACACTAAACCCTTAAGCCTAAACACTAAACCCTAAACCCTAAACCCTAAACCCTAACCCTAAACCCTAAAACCCTAAACCCTAAAACCTAAAAACCTAAACCTATACTAAATCAAACCTAAAAATAATATATATAAAAAATATCAATAAAACAAAAAATAAAATAAAATAAAAACCTAAAATAAAACCAAAACCTAAACCTAAACCTAAAAATAAAATAAAAAAATAAAAATAAACTAAAATAAAATAAAGAAAAACATAAACAAAATAAAAAATAAGATAAAACTAAGAATAGAAATCCTTAATAAAATTAAAAATAAACGTAAAATAAAATTAAAATAATATAAAAACTAAATAATGACCTAAACCTAAAAAATAAACCTAAAAATAAATCTTAAACACTAAACTAAAAAAAACCTAAGCCTAAAATAAATAAAAAATAATCCAAATAAAATAAACTTAAACCTAAACAAAAATAAACTAAACTAAAATAAATAAAACCTAAACCTAAACCTAAAATAAACTAAACCTAAACATGAAACTAAACTAAATAAAATAAAATAAACTTATAATAAACCTAAACCTAAACTAAAAAATAAAACCTAAAAATAAACCTAAAATGAAAACCTAAAACCTAAACCTAAAAAAAAAAAAAAAAAATAAATAAGTAAACCTAAACCTAAAAATAAAAAGTAAAACCTAAACCTAAAAAATAAAATAAAAATAAAACTTAATTAAAAAATAAACCTAAACCTAAAAAATAAACTAAAATAAAATACCTAAATGAAAATAAATAAACCTAAAATAAATAAACTAAAATAAATAAAAATAAATAAAAATAAAAAATAAACCTAAATAAAAATAAAAAATAAAGTAAACTAAAATAAATAAAAAAATAAACTAAATAAATTAAATAAACCTAAACCTATTAGTTTATTTAATTTAAATTAAAACATTAAACCATAAATCCTAAACCCTAAACCCTAAGCCCTAAAATTAACTCTAAACCTTAAACCCTAAACCAACAACCTTAAATCATAAACCCTAAATCCTAAACCTTAAACCCTAATCCTAAACTCTAAACCCTAAAAGCATAAGCCCTAAAACCCTAAACCCTAAACCCGAAACCCTACACCCTAAACCCTACACCCTAAAACCTAACCCAAAACCCTAAACGTTAAACTCTAAACCCTAAACCTAAATCTAAAGAAATAAAATAAATTAAAAAATAAACATAAACCCTAAGAATGGGAAGAACCTTGATAGCCGAAACGTCATCATCAAGTAAGGTTAGTCTAGATCTGGCCATGGAGGCGAAGGCCGAGGCGGCGGTTATCATAGTGGTGGTGGGAGATCTGGAGGTGTTGGCGGATATGGAGGTGGTGGTCAGATCAATGGTGGTTATGGAGGCGGGAGGAGTGACATAGGTTACAACCGTAGTGGTGGCGGAGGTAGAGATCAGGGATATGATGGTGGATCTTGCTACTTGAAAGTTGAGGTGGTTTTGATGGGAACTAGAGAAATTGAAGAAGGGTCGATCCGATCTGTTGCTTACAGAACTATCTTTGTAGTGGAGATGATTCTAGTTATCTAGGGTTTTTAATTTGCTCTATGCTAATTTCTATCTATCGCCGCTATGTCTTAGAACTTGGTGTGTTACTTGATGAAATTGAAAAGAAGAAATGTTGAATCTAAATTTATTTTCTCTTAAAAAATCAAAATAAACCCTAAACTAAACTAACACCAAACACTAAACTAAATACTAACTTAAAACCCTAAACCCTAAACTCTAAACCCTAAAACTAACTATAAACCCTAAACCCTAATCCTACAACCCTAAACCCTAAACCCTAAACCCTAAAAAACCATAAACCCCAAACCTTAAATACTAAACTCTAAACCATAAATGCTAAACCTAAAACACTAACCCTAACCCTAAACCCTAAACCCTAAAACCTAAACCAAAACCCTAAACTTACCCTAAACACTAACCCTAAAACCCTAAACCCTAAAAACCCTAAACCCTAAAGCTAAACCCTAAACCCTAAACCCAAAGTTAACCCTAAACCCTTAAAACTCTAAACCCTAAAGTTTAAACACTAAACCCTAAACCTAAACCCTAAACCATATATCCTAAACCCTAAAAACCTAAAAACCTAAAAACCTAAACCTAAATTAAATAAAGCCTAAAAAATCTTAAGCCTAGATAAAATAAAAATAATAATAAAATAAAAACCTAAACTGAACTAAACTAAAAAAATAACATAAAATTAAGAATGAAAAAGCTTAATAAAATTAAAACTAAACGTAAAATAAAAATAAAATAAACCTAAAATAAAATAAAATAAAAACTAAATAATAACCTAAACCTAAAAAATAAACCTAAAAATAAATAAAAATTAAAACCTAAACCCTAAACTAAAAGAAACTAAACTTATAATAAAAATAAAATATAGAATATAAAATAAACCTAAACCTAAACTAAAAGAAACTAAACTAAAATCTATAAAACCTAAACCTTAACCTAAACTTAAACCTAAACTAAATAAAATAAATTAAACTAAAAATAAATATAAACCTAAACTAAAAAATAAAACCTAAAAATAAACTAGCAGAGAATCCCTAAAAATGTTGATGTTTTGGGTGCTTAGAGTAATGATTAACTCCAGATTGGCAATCAGAGCCTCATATTCAGCTTCGTTGTTGGTGCAAGGATTGGATAGATGATACAAAAATCTCATAACATCATAGTCTAAAGTTATGATAACTAATCCTACCCCTGTCTTTCCTAGAATAGTAGATTATGGTTGTTCTCCTCTTTGAGAGGAAGACGCACCATCAAAGTACATCTCCCAACTGTGAATGCTAGTATCTCCTAAGTTCATGATTTATTCATCAGGAAGATATTCATTGAGCGGAGAGTCAACAGGAAGTAGGTGTGCTGCTAAGAAATCCTCTAGTGCTTGTCCTTTCACCGTACAGATGGGTGCAAAGGTAATGACCAACTATGAGAAGATCATGGACCATCATGCTAACCGTCTGGATAGCATCGGTCGTGTCACTAGATACTATAGTGGATTGGTCCTAGAGATTAAGTTTACCTTATGAGGAAGCATGTAGTGTTGTAGCTTTTGGATGCAAAGATTAAAGCTAGATAATGCTTCTTAATGGGTGGATAATCAGCCTTAGTAGGGATTAGACAGTGATTGAGGTAGTAGAGTGCATTTTCCTTCCCTTCATCATTATCTTGGGCCAACAAAGCACAAAAGGAGTCATCTAACACAATAGTGTAAAGTATGAGCAGCTTGCCTAGGATAGGGGCTGCTAGAATCGATGGTGACATTATGTAATGCTTGATTCCTTCAAAGGCATGCTCACACTTATCATCCCACTTGAACTTGGCATCCTTCTTGACAAGTGCTGAGAATGGCTGACATCTTCCTGATAGGTTGGATATAAAGCATCTTAGATATGCCAACCGCCCTTAAAATGATCTGAGTTGAGTTAAACTTTTAAGAGTTATCATTTCTAATATCATCTTGATCATCTCTGGATCAATTTTGATTCCCTGGTGTTAGACAACAAATCAAAGGAATTTCCTTGAAGCTACTCTGAATGCACACTTCTCGGGGTTCATTTGGAGGTTAAATTTTCTTAACTGTTCGAAAATTACTCTGAAGTCAAAGAGATGGTCTTCCTTTTCTCTACTTTTGACCACGAGATCATCGACATAGCACTCAACTTGATGATGAATGAGTTCATCAAAAAATTGAGTAGTATGTAGCAGATTGGCTAAAGCCATGACCTTATAGCAATAAATTTTGATCGGGGTTATAAAAGTACTATTTCTTTCATCTTCAGGTGCCATCTTTATTTGGTTATATCTAGATAAGCCATCTATGAAAGAGAAGACTGCATGAGATGAGGAAATATTTACTATCAGCTCCAGGATTGGTAGTGAAAATTCATCTTTCGGACATACATTTTTTAAATCCCTAAAATCGATGCATATATAAATTTGGCCATTCTTTTTTTTAACTAGGATAACACTGGCTAACCAGGTAGGGTATTTTTCTTCCTGGATGAAACTAGCATCGATCAATTTCTTGACTTTAGAAATGACCTGTTGTTCTATGTCTAATCGCATGCATCTAGGCGCTTGCTTTATAGGGTTAGTAGTAGGTCTATTGGTAGTTTATGGACTGCTACGTCAGGAGCCAATCCAGGAATCTCTTCATAACTCCATGCAAAGCAGTCCTTAAACTCAGTAAATAGCCTAACTAAGTCATTAGTTTCAATTTCATTCAACAAAGAATTGATGTATGTTCAACATGGATCTTCTTTGATTCCTATGTCAATTTCATTGAGCTCGTAGATGGTTGACTTGATCTCTTCTTCAAACTCTAGTGGTGCATCTTTGAATTCAAAATCATTTGGATCATTTGAAGTTTCTAAGCACAGCTCCTCATCTGAGTTAATGTGATTTGGAAAGAATCAATCTAATTCCAAATGATTGACTAGACCCACTATACTGAATCTTAATCTCGGTCTTGATTGAGAGCTTTTGCATTTTTCTTCCATATTCTTTCAAAGTAGTCTGACCTATGCTTTGACCAAGTATATGGGATTAACCCTTTCTTTGCTAAAGTATGAACACAAGACAAGTACCAATCAAAAGGCAATTCTATTAAATCTTTATATGAATCATCCTCAAGTTCTACATCAATTTCATGACTTGAGGATGATGCTCCCTGAAAGAACCTTTGAGTCTTCACACCTGTGGATGACTTAGGGGCTTCCTTAACTATCAAACCTTCAACTTTTTGAGAGAAAAGTGGAGTTAGAGCTAAGGTTCCTAACTGAAGCCTAATTGTTTCACATATAGACTTGGATACACTTATGCTTTACTTTGGAGCTAGATCTTCATCGCTATTTGGCTCAAGTATCACCTCCAAGGGAATCTACTACTGAGAAGAGCTAGCTGGTGTGCTAACCATATAAGACTTATCCTATGAACTAGATTCTAAGTCTATATGGATAGTAGGCCTACTCCTGGTAACTTGGACATATATTCTATTATGTGGCCAAAAAAGAGGTTTTCCACCCCTGGGACTACCACTAAACTGGCCTCTTCCTCTGCTTGGTGGAGGTCAGGTCATCCTACCCATATGTCCTAATGGAGTAATGAACTGTGGCTGGAATTTAATGTCATGCTATACTTCCTCCTCCAAGTGTCCCTTTTATTTTCTTTATCATTTTCTCTTTTCTATTTTTTCTTTTTCTCTTCCTTTTTCTTTTTCTTTTACTTATTTTTATTTTTAAACTTTGGCCAAGTTCGTACGAATAGACTTGTTGATTTTGAGGGAGGTAGTAAGCCGCATCCTCATATATGTCGACCTTGTGAACTGTAAATAAGTTGAGATCTCCTTTGACACAATAGACGATCCCACATCTAATAAACTTCATACACTAATGTAGAGAGGATGGAACTATGTTGTTCTCATGTATGCATAATCTCCCAAACAAATCATTAAAAGATGTATCTAAGTCTATAATGTGAAACTTGGCTTCGGTCTTCCAATCATCTATCTGCATGGGCAACATTATGGAGCCTAAGGACTGTTGACCTCACTTTTGGAGTGTGGATTCAATCTTCCCATCTTAAACTTAGGAGTCTTCTAGACATTAAGATTTCCCTAGTCCTAAGACAACTCTAACAATTAGGTAAACAATTAACCTAAGCCTAAAGACTTAGAAAAGTTAACTATAGGATTAGGTTATGCTTTAGGGATTAGGATAATCCCCATACCCTACAACTCAAATCCAATCCATATTCACCTTCTCAAACCAAACCTCAAGTTTAGTTCAAACATCAAATTCAAATCCAAATCCAAACCCAAATTCCAAAACCAAATGATTGAAGCCCATGATCAAATCCAAACTTGAAACCCTTCTTAAACCATATGACCTATCCCATGGACTTAGCCAAATCTTAATCCAAATCAATCCAAAATCAGTTGATTTTCTCATAATAAATTTATATCTTCAATTATCTTCCTAAATATAAATCAAATCTCCATTCAAATGATCAAAAGTAAATCAAACTAAATCAAATTAAATCAAAACCCTTCTTAAGCCATATGACCTAACCCATGGACTTAGCCAAATCTTAATCCAAATCAAGTCAAACTCAATTGATTTTCTAACAAATCAATCATATTCTAAATCATCTTCACAAATTTAAATAAAATATACATTTAAATCATCAAAACTAAATCAAACCAAATTGAAATCCAAAGCTATGCCACATGACCAAACTCCATTGACTTAGCCAAATTCCTTCATTACAAAACCCAAATTAAATTGATTTTCCCATGAATCAATCATACATTCAATCATATTCACAAATATAAATGAAATATACAATCATAAAGCCAAACTAAAATCAACCCAAGTGAAACCCAACTTAACCCTTTTGACTTGAAATGTTCAAATGAATGAAAACCATTTCAACCCAAGCCAATTGCAATTGAATTTATATATCAATCCCAAATCCATATATAAACTCAACTAAATCAAACTCAACCTAAAATCAAGCCAACTAAACTCAGTTGGTCCACTTGACCCAAAATGGCCAATTTGACCTATTTGAGCCATGTTATTGTCCTACCCAAATTGGATTGAACCAAGCCCATCAAAACCTCCCATCATGATTATTGATCACCCTATGTTGATCAATTATCACATATTAGGTTAAACTAAGTCAACTTGGTCATTTGACCAAGTCAACCCCTTAACCCATATGAACCCAAACTAGCCAAATTGCAACCTAAGCCAAATCCCTTGAAACCAATGATTCATACCAAATCAAAATCAATATTTGAATATGACTTGGCCTTCAATTGAGTCAAACCAAACCCAATTGGCCCTCTTGACCCAAGTTGACCCAAATTGATCTAAAAGACCAAATTTCATCAAATCAAAATATAAACCAAATTGATTGCAACCAATGGCTCAAGTTCATTCTAAATTGATTGTTGAACTTGACCAAAGCTAAGATTGGACCCAATTGACCTACTTAGCTCAAATTGACCTAAAGGTTCAAGTTGGCCTAAATCAAAACTAAATCCAAATTAATTGAAACTAAAGCCTACAATCATCTTCAATTGGTCAACTAAACCCAAACCAACACCCAACCCAAGCCAATTTGGCCAATTTGGTCAAATCAATCAACTTAACCCATTTGACCAAAATGAATTCAAATGAGCCAAAATCAAATCTAAGCCAAACTGAACCAAACCAATTGAACCAAAATATCCTAAATGATCATATGAACTTGTCCTAACCATTGGTTTGACCCAATTTGACCTAAATGAGTCAAATTGAGCCAAACTAACCAAACTAACTCCAATTAACTTGAAATTTGGGCTAACCCACTTTTGGCTCATTTCAAATCTGCCCAAATCTATTCCAATGCCAAATGATCATTCTACCCTTGGGTCAAGGGCATCACATGAGATAAATCACCAATGTAAGTGGTCATTTCCATTCTTTGGCCACTTGGTACTCTCCCAATGGTCCACCTTATCAATCTTTGAGCACTTGAGCTCCGGTATGCTTCAAAAATTGATCCACAGGCAAAAATGGGTTGGACCTTTTTGAAGAAAAGTTGCATCTCATGTGATCTTGACCGTTGGATCCCCTCCGATTGATGTCGTGTAGTTGTGGGATCCTTTTGGAGTTGATCCGAGCTCAGGTAAGCTCAAATCAAGTGAGCATTAGCGGACAAACTCCAATCTCCCTCACTCTATGATGTTAGATCACACACCGTCCGTTCTGCATGATCAGAATAGATGTCGTGATTAGATTTCTGGATCAATCTGATTTAATCTTACTAAGCTGTGGGATTAATTGTAATGGTCCAATCTTATATCAGATGGTGGACGAGAAAGCATCTGCATTCGCCATATAGACACTAAGTCATATAAGTTTTAAGTAGCCAATCTCACATTGCCACGTGGAAAGTGCGTCGCGTCAGCATGCCACATGGTGCCAATAGGATTAGCCTTTCATTAGGCTTAATTAATCATTTTTAATGGTTGAAACTTCTAAAAATCATAAAAAAATCATAGGGAAAAAAATTCAAATAAATACTCATTTTAAAGGTATTTCATAGGATAATTAATTAAAAATAATTTTAACTAATTTTGAATAGTAATTAATGTTTAATTAAGTTTATTTATTAGTAATTACTCATTAATTCCTTGAGAAATTAATCCCAATTTTTGTGGATTAATTTAATGGGATGACCTGTGCCTCCCATGATTTTCTTGGGATTTATTGCTCACTTAATTAGGAAAATTGACTAATTAAACCTTAACTTATTTTTTAAGTTAATTAATGATTAATTAATCCCATGAACAATATAGAATTTGTTAATTAAGTTTTTTAATCATTGTTCAACAGTAAGTGAACTAAGGAATAGGGTTGGGACTCCTTTCCCTAAGTTCATTTCACCCTATTTTAAAATGAAATTAATTAAGATTTTACTAATTAATTAAATCACTTAATCAAATTGAAATCATGATTAGTCCACATGTGTGGAAAAACCTTAAGAGTAATTAATTAAGTCTCTTAATCTAATTAATTATTAATCATGAGCCAATTGCATTAGGCCCCTTTTATTTCCTACGATCATTGCAAGTTTATTTTCTATGCATATCATGTTGGCTCATAATTATTTAGTTAATTACTAAGGGTAAGGGTAATTAATTCATCTAATTAAAAGTCCAACTAAATTAACCCATAAAATCAACTTAATTACATTTCCTTAAATTAAATCAAATCACTAATGTGGGGGAATGGGTTTAAATCAACATGTAATGATTTCTCTTCTCCTCGTTAAATCAAATCAAATCCAAAACTTAATTAATAAAGAAGCTTTGGTTTGCTTTAAATAATCTTATTTGATTTGATAGTCTTTAAGAACTAGTTTGGTTGAATGAATCACATGCTTATATTTGATTGTCCTCTTTCCAATCATGTTAAATTTGGTATGTCATTTGAATTCATGCATCCATCTTTCAAAATCAAGTAAAATAAAATGGATTTCCTATATGTAAGCTTGCATGTGTTGATTTAATTTAATATATGCGTGGCTGTTATCACTATTAAATCAAAATGTATTTTTCAAAAGCTTATAAATGAATAATAATATGTGTTATGATGCTAGTTATAAATACATAACAATGCATATTCTTATAGCCTAAGTGCATGAATGTTGAGCTATGTTTCCTCTATTCATGTGTTGATTTATATAAGATTGAATGTTGATGGGTATATAGTGTAGACATCCTAGGAACACGAGGCTTTAGCTAGCCCCAAGAAGGTCATTTGATTACCTCATTTCCCTGGTTTATTACATGGTTGATGAAATCAAAAAAGAAATGTTGTATCTGAATTTGTTCTCTATTAAAAAAAAACCAAAAACCCAAAATGTTGTATCTGGTTTGTTACATGGTTGATGAAATCGAAAATAAGCAAAAATAGAAAACCTAAACTAAAATAAATAAACCTAAAATAAATAAAAAACTAAATAAAAATAAGAAATCAACCTAAATAAAAAAAATAAAATAAACTAAAATAAATAAAAAATAAACTAAATAAACTAATAAACCTAAACCTACATGTTTACTTAATTTTTTTTTAAAAAAAAACCCTAAACCCTAAACCCTAAATCCTAAACCCTAAACCCTAAAACTAACCCTAAACCTTCAACCCTAAACCTATAAACCTAAACATACAACCTTAAACCCTAAACTCTAAACTAACCCTAAACCCTAAGCTAAAAAAAAATGTAAACCTAAAATACACAAAATAAAATAAACATAAACCTAAAATGAAATAAATAAAACTAAACCTAAACCCTAACCTAAATAAAATAAAATAAACTAAAAATAAATCTAAACTTAAACTAAAAAAATTTAAAATAAACCTAAAATAAAAGCCTAAAACCTAAAGCTAAAAAAATAAAATAAAAATAAAAACCTAAACCTAAATAATAAAATAAAAATAAAACTAAACAAAAAATAAACATTAACCTAAAAAATAAGCTAAAATAAAAAAACCTAAATTAAAATAAATAAACCTAGAATAAATAAACTAAACTAAATAAACATAAAAAATAAACATAAATAAAAATAAAAAATAAAATGGACTAAAATAAATAAAAAATAAACTAAGAAAACTAAACCTAAACTAATATAAACTAATAAATTTAAACTCTAAAACCCTAACCTAAATCTAAAACACTAAAACTAAACTAACTTAAACTAACCTAAACCCTAAATCCAAACCCTAAACCCCAACCTAAACTCCTAAACTTAAACCTAAACTAAACCTAATCCTCTAATGCTAACCTAAAACCCTAAATCTAAACTAAAGCCAAATAAACCCTAAACCTAAACAAAACTCTATCCTAAACCTTAACCTAAAACCCTAAATCCTAAAATTCTAAACTTTAAACCCTAAACCCTAAATCCTAAAACCTAAAAACCTAAACTTAAACTAAATTAAACCTAAAAATAAAATAAATAAAAAATTGGAACCTAAATAAATAAACCTAAACTAAACCCAAAACCTAAACCTAAAGTTAAAATAAAATAAACTAATAAAAATAAACTAAAATAAAATTAAATAAAACCTAAACTAAACTAAAAAAAATAAAATAAAGCTAAAAATAAAAACCTAATAAAATAAAAACTAAACGTTAAAAAAAACAAACCTAAAATAAAATAAAATAAAAATTAAATAAAAACCTAAACCTAAAAAATAAACCTTAAAATAAAGCCTAAAAAAATTAAAAATAAAACCTAAACCCTAAACTAAAAAAAACCTAAACTAAAAATAAAAATAAAATAAATACAATAAAATATATAAAGCTAAACTAAAATAAATAAAACCTAAACCTAAAATAAACTAAACATAAACCTAAACCTAAACTAAATAAAATAAAATAAACTAAAAATAAACCTAAACCTAAACTAAAATATAAAACTTAAAAATAAATCTAAAACCTAAACCTAAAAGATAAAGTATAAACCTACATCTAAACCTAAAAAGACAAAATATAACCTAAACCTAAAAAATAAAATAAAAATAAAACTGAACTAAAAATAAACCTAAACAAAAAAAACTAAAATAAAAAACCTAAATTAAAATAAATAAACCTAAAATAAATAAGCTAAAATAAATAAAATTTAAAAATAAGCCTCAATAAAACTAAAAAATAAAATAAAATCAAATAAATAATAAGTAAACTAAATAAACTTAAACTTAACGATTTACTTAATTTAGAAAAAAGACCTAAAACCTATATCCTAAACCCTAAACCCTAAACCCTAAAACTAACCCTAAACCCTAAACCCAAAAACCCTAAACCCTAAACCCTAAACCCTAAACCCTAAACCCTAAACCTTAAACCCTAAAAGCCTAAACCTAAACCCTAAAACCTTCAACCCTAAACCCTAAATCCCAAACCCTAAACCCTAAACCCTAAACTAACCCTAAACTCTAAACCCTAAACTAACCCTAAACTCTAAACCATAAACTAACCCTAAACACTAAAAATGAGCATAACCTTGATGGCATGAACATCACCGGCCAGTCCTAGATGTGGCTGGAGGAAGGCGAGGTGGATCTAGAGGTGGATATGGAGGTGGTCGAGCGTGGTGGTTATGGAGGTGGGAGGAGCAACGAAGCATCCAACCGTGGTGGTGATGGAGGGAGAGATTGAGGATATGATGGAGGATCACGGTGCTCTAGGTGGGGTGGTTCTTCAAGAAACCGTGAACGGCCATCCGATCTACCGCTATGAAATCAGGTTCCATAGAAATAGTTCTACTTATCTAAGGTTTTTGGTTTGCTCTTGGGTGCTCATTTTTTATCTATGTCATCGCTTGTTTCTTAGAAAACTTGGGGTGCTAATTGATTGATGAAATCGAAAAGATGAAATGTTGAATCTGAATTTATTTTCTATTAAGAAAAAAAACCTTAAACCCTAAACCATAAACCCTAAACTAAAACTTAAACCCTAAACCTAAAACTTAAACCCTAAAACTTAAACCCCAAACCTTAAACCCTAAACCCTAAACCCTAAACCCTAAACTAACCCTAAAGCTTAAACTCTAAACCCTAAAAAGCTAAAAACCTAAACCTAAACTAAATAAAACCTAAAAATAAAATAAATAAAAAAACTTAAACCAAAATAGAATAAAACAATAAAATAAAATAAAAACCTAAACTAAATCCTAAACCTAAACCTAAACCTAAACCTAAAAAGAAAATAAAATAAAAAATTAAAACTAAAATAAAATAAAATAAATAAAAACCTAAACTAAACTTTAAAATAAAAAACCTTAATAAAATTAAAACAAAACCTAAAATGAAAATAAAATAAACCTAAACTAAAATAAAATAAAAACTAAATAAAAACCTAAACCTAACATATAAAACTAAAAATAAAACCTAAAAATAAATAAAAAATTAAACCTAAATAATAAACTAAAAAAAGCCTAAACCTAAAATAAAAATAAAATAAACCTAAACCTAAACTAAACTAAATTAAACTAAAATAAATAAAACTTAAACCTAAACCTAAAATAAACTAAACCTAAACTTAAACCTAAATTAAATAAAATAAAGTAAACTAAAAATAAACATAAACCTAAACTAAAAAATAAATCCAAATATTATACTTAAAATAAAAACCTAAAACCTAAACCTAAAAAAATAAAATAAAAACCTAAACCTAAACCTAAAAATAAAAAACAAAATTTAAACCCAAAAAATAAAATAAAAATTAAACTCAACTAGAAATAAATCATAACCTAAAAAATAAACTAAAATAGAAAATTCTAAATTAAAAGAAGTAAACTTAAAATAAATAAACTAAACTAAATGAAAATAAAAAACAAACCTAAATAAAACTAAAAAGTAAAATATACTCAAATAAATAAGAAATAAACTAAATAAACTTAAGCCTACCAGTTTACTGAATTGTTTTTAAAAGAAAGCCTAAACCCTAAATATTAAACCCTAAACCTTAAACCCTATACCCTAAAACTAACCCTAAACCCTAAACCCTAAACCTTAAACCTACAACCCTAATCCTACAACCCTAAACCCCAAACCTTAAATCCTAAAACCCTAAATCCTAAACCCTAAACCCTAAATCCTAAACCCTAAATCGTAAACCATAAAACCTAAACCTAAACCCTAAAACCCTAAACCCTAAACCCTAAACCCTAAACCCTAAACCCTAAACCCTAAAACCTACAACCCTAAACCCCAAACCTAAACTAACCCTAAAACTTAAGCTAATCCTAAACCCTAAACCCTAAACTAATCATAAACCCTAAGAATGGGTAGAACCTTGATGGCAAGAACATCACTATCAACTATGCTCAGTCTAGATTTGGAGGTTGAGGCAAAGGTGGAGGCAGAGGTTATCACAGTGGTGGTGGGGATCTATAGGTGCTAGTGGATATGAAGGTGGTGGTCGGAGCAGTGGTAGTTATGGAGGTGGGAGGAGTGATGGATTTTACAGTCGTGATGGTGGTAGAGGGAAAGATCGAGGATATGATGGTGGATCTCGCTAATCTAGTGGCGGAGGTGGTTTTGATGGGAACTGGAGAAACTGAAGAATGGCCGATTCAATCTGCTGCTTATGGAACTATCTCTTGACAGTAGAGACGGTTCTACATATCTTGGGTTTTTAATTTGCTCTATGGGTGCTCATTTTTGATATATCTCATCACTTGTGTCTTAGGAAACATGGGGTGCTACTTGGATGATGAAATCAAAAAGAAAAAAATGTTCAATCTAAATTTGTTCTTTGTTAAATAAACCTTAATCCATAAACCATAAATCTTAATTTCTAAACCCTAAACTAAAACTTAAACCCTAAACCTAAAACCTAAACCCTAAAACCTAAACCTAAATCCTAAACACCAAACCCTAAACCCTAAACCCTAAACTATCCCTAAACCCTAAACCCTAAAAAGCTAAAAACTTGAACCTAAATTTAATAAAGCCTAAAAATAAAATAAATAAATAAAACCTAAACCAAAATAGAATAAAAAAAATTCAAAAAATAAAAACATAAACTAAAACCTAAACCTAAACCTAAACCTAATCCTAAATCGTAAACCTAAAAATAACATAATTAAAATAATAAAAACTAAACTAAAATAAAATAAATAAAAACCTAAGCTAAACTAAAAAAATAAAATAAACCCAAAAATTTAAAACCTAAATAAAATAAAACCTAAACTTAAAATAAAAAATTAAACCTAAAATAAAATAAAATAAAAACTAAATAAAAACCAAAACTTAAAAAATAAACCTAAAAATAAATGAAAAAACCAAAACCCTAAACTAAAAAGAAAACCTAAACCTAAAACAAACAAAGTAAAATAAACCTAAACGTATACTAATATAAACTAAACTAAAATAAATAAAACCTAAACTTAAAAGAAACTAAACCTAAACCCAAAACTAAATAAAATAAAATAAACTAAAAATAAACCTAAACTTAAACTATAAAAATAAAACCTAAAAATAAACCTAAAATAATAATTTAAAACTTAAGCATAAAAAAATTAAAAAAAACCTAAACCTAAATCTAAAAATAAAAAATGAAACCTAAACAAAAAAAATAAAATAAGAAATAAAACTAAACTAAAAAATAAACATAAACTTAAACCTAAATAAATAAATAAACTAAAATAAAAACCTGAACTAAAATAAATTAACCTAAAATAAATAATCTAAACTAGTTGAAAGTAAAGAATAAACCTAAATAAAAATATATAATAAAATAAACTAAAATAAATAAAAAATAAAATAAATAGACCTAAACCTATTGGTTTACTTAATTTAAAAAATACCTTAAGCCCTTAACCTTAACATAAACCCTAAACCCTAAACCCTAAATAAAATATACCTAATATAAAATAAATTTAAAACTAAATAAAAAACTAAACCTGAAAAATAAGCTTAAAAATTAAACCTAAAAAAACACCTCAATTCTAAACTAAAAATAAAAAATGTAAACCTAAAATAAAATAAAATAAACCTAAACCTAAACTAAAATAAACTAAACTAAAATAAAAAAACCTAAACCTAAAATAAACTAAACCTAAACCTTAAACAAAATAAAATAAAATAAACAAAAAATAAACTTAAACTTAGACTAAAAAATAAAACATAAAAATAAACCTAAAATAAAAACCAAAAATCTAAACCTAAAAAAATAAAATAAAAACCTAAACCTAAGCAAAAAATTAAAAATAAAACCAAAACCTAAAAAATAAAATAAAAATAAAACAAAACTAAAAAATAAACATAAACAAAAACCTAAACCTAAACCTAAAAAATAAACTAAAATAAATAATCTCAAAATAAATAAAATAAACTAAATAAAAAATATAAACATAAATAAAAATATAAAATAAACTAAATAATCCTAAACCTACCGGCATACTTAATTTTTTTTTAAAAAAACCTAAACCTTAAAATCATAACCCTAAACGCTAAATCATAAACCCTAAACCTAAAATAAAATAAATTATACACTAAATAAAACCTAAACCTAAAAACATAAAAATAATAAAACCTAAAAGTAAATAAAATTAAAATATAAACCCTAAACTAAAAAAAACCTAAACCTAAAAAAAACAAAATAAACAAAATAAAATAAACATAAACTAAACTAAACTAAACATAAAGCTAAAGACTAAACCTAAACTTGAACTTAAACTAAATCAAATAAAATAAACTAAAAATAAACCTAAACTTAAACTAAAAAATAAAACCAAAAAATAAACCTAAAACCTAAAAAAATAAAATAATAATTTAAACGTAAACCTAAAAACAAAAAATTAAAGCATAATCTAAAAAATAAAATAAAAATTAAACTCAACTAAAAAATAAACCTAAACCAAAATCTGAACCTAAAAAATAAACTAAAATAAAAAACCTAAACTAAAAAAATAAACTAAAATAAAAAACCTAAACTAAAATAAATAAATTCAAAATAAATAAACTAAACTAAATAAAAAAATATAAACTTAAATAAAACATAAAATAAACTAAATAAACTTAAACCTATCGGTTTACTTAATTTTTCCTTAAAAAAACACTAAACCTTAAACCCTAAACCTAAACACGAAATCATAAACCCTAAACCTTAAACCTAAAATAAAATAAATATAAACTAAATAAAAACCAAAACCTAAAAATTAAACCAAAAAATAAAACCTAAAAGGAAATAAAAAATAAAACATAAATGCTAAACTAAAAAAAAAACTAAACCTAAAATAAAAATAAAATATACAAAATAAAATAAACCTAAACCTAAAGAAAATAAACTGAACTAAAATAAATAAAACCTAAACCTAAACCTAAATAATCTAATCCTAAACCTAAACCTAAACTAAATCAATAAAAAATTAACTAAAAAAAGACTAAACATAAACTAAAAAATAAAACCTAAAATAAAACTTAAAACGTAAAAAAAGAAAGTAAAAATCTAAACCTAAACCTAAAAAAAACCTAAACATAAAAAATAAAATAAAAATAAAACACAACTAAAAAATAAACTTAAACCTAAACCTAAAAATTAAACTAAAATAAAAAACCTAAACAAAAATAAATAAACTAAACTAAATAAAAATAAAAAATAAACCTAAACAAAAATAACAAATAAAATAAACTAAATTAAATAAAAAATAAACTAAATTAAATAAAAAATAAACTAAATAAACCTAAACCTACTAGTATACTTAATTTAAAAAAACAAAAAATCCCTAAACCCTAAATTCTAGACCTTAATCCCTAAACCCTAAAACTAACCCTAAGCCTACAACACTAAACCTACAACCCTAAACCCTGAACCCTAAACCGTAACCCTAAACCCTAAACCCTAAAAGAATAAACCCTAAAACACTAAACCCTAAACCCTAAACCCTAAACCCTATACTCTAAATTGTAACCCTAAACCCTAAACTCCAAACCCTAAACCTAAACCTAAAGTAACTAAATAAATTAAAAAATAAACCAAATCATGAACCTAAACCCTAAGAATGAGCAGAACCTTGACGATAGGAGCATCACCATCATCTAGGCTTAGTCTAGATATGGCGGTGGAGGCGAAGGCGGAGGCGGTGGTTATCGCAATGGTGGTGGTGGATCTGGAGGTGATGGTGGATATGGAGGTGGAGGTCGGAGCAGTGGTGGTTATGGAGGTGGGAGGAGGGACGGAGGTTACCACCGTGGTGGTACCGGATGGAGAGATCAGGGATATGATGGTGGATCCCGCTACTCGAGAGGCCGGGGTGGTTTTGATGGGAACTAGAGAAACTGAAGAATGGTCGATCCGAACCCGCTTATGGAATTGTGTCTTCTATTATTCAGTGTTTTGATTTACTCTATGCATGCTCATTTTTTATTTATGTTGTAGTTGTGTCTTAGAAAACTTGGTGTGTTACTTGGTTGATGAAATAAAAAATGAAATGTTGAATCTAAATTTGTACTCTATTAAAAAAACCATTAAACCCTAAACCCTAAACAAAATACTGATCCCTAATCCTAAAACCTAAACACTAAACCCTAAACCCTAAACCTTAAAAATAAAAAATAAATAAATAAAACTTTAACCCTAAACCCTAAACCCTCAACCATAAAACTAACCCTAAATCCAAAACCCTAAACTCTAAACCTACAACCCAAAACCCTAAACTCTAAAATAGTAAACCCTAAACCCTAAATCGTAAATGCTAAACCCTAAAACCCTAAACCTTACAACTTAAACCGTAAAACCTACAACCCTAATCCCTTAATCCTAAACCCCAAACCTTAAACCTTAAACCTTAAACCCTAAACCTTAAATCCTAAACCCTAAAAATCTAAAAACCAAAACCTAAACTAAATAAAACCTAAAAATAAAATAAATTAAAAAACCTAAACATAAATAAAATAAAAAAATAAATTAAAATAAAAGCCTAAACTAAAACATAAACCTAAACCAAACCTAAAAATAAAATAAAATAAAAAATAAATAAAAACCTAAATTGAACTAAAAAATTAAATAAACCTAAAAATAATAAACTTAAATAATATAAAAACTAAGCAAAAAATAAAAATAAAATTAACCTAAAATAAAATAAAATAAAAACTAAATAAAAACCTAAACCTAAAAAATAAACCTAAAAATAAATAGACTATAAAACATAAACATTAAACTAAAAAAAACCTAAGCCTAAAATAAATAAAATGAAATAAACCTAAACTTAACCTATCTTAAACTAAACTAAAAATAAATAAAACCTAAACCTCAAATGAAAATAAACTGAACGTAAACCGTAAACTAAATAAAGTAAAATAAACTAAAAGTATTCCTAAACTTAAACTAAAAAATAATACTTAAAAATAAACCTAAAATAAAAACCTAAAACTTAAACCTAAAAAAATAAAATAAAACCTAAACCTAAAAAATAAAATAAAAATAAAACTAAACTAAAAAATAAGCATAAACCTAAACCTAAACCTAAAAAATAAACTGAAATAAAAAAGCTAAACTAAAAATAAATAAAATAAATAAACTAAATATAAAAAATAAATCTAAATAAAAATAAATAAAAAATAAACTAAATAAACTAAAAAAAAAGCCTAAACCAACTGGTTTACTTAATTTTAAAAAAAACTACACCTTAAAGCATAAAGCCTAAACCCTAAATCTTAAACCCTAAACCATAAAACTAACCCTAAACTTGAACCCTAAACCTACAACCCTAAACCCTAAACCCTAAAAGACCTTAAACCCTAAACCCTAAACCTTAAATGCTAAACTAACCCTAATCCCTAAACCCAAAACCCTAAACACTAAACCCTAAACCCTGAACCCTAAGTCCTAACCCTAATGTTAAACCTTAAACTCTAAACCCTATACAAACCCTAAACCCTAAAAACCCTAAATCCTAAATCCTAAACCTTAAACCCTAAACTAACCCTAAACTCTAACTAACCCTAAACCTAAACTCTAAACCTTAAAACCCTAAACTCTCAAGCCAAAAACTAAACCCTAAACTCTAAATGATAAACCTTAAAACCCTAAACCCTAAACCCTAAACCATCAACCCTAAACCATAAATACCTAAAAACCTAAACTAAAGTAAATAAAACCTAAATTAAATAAATAAAAAAACCTAAACCCACATAATATTAAAAAATTCAAAATAAAAACCTAAACTAAAATCTAAACCTAAACCTAAGAATAAAATAAAATAAAAAATAAAAATACACTAAAATAAAATAAATAAAAACTAAAACTAAAGTAAAAAATAAAATAAACCTCATAATAAAAAACCTAAATTAAATAAAAACTAAACATAAAATAAAAATAAAATAAACCTAAAATAAAATAAAAACTAAATAAAAACCTAAACCTAAAAAATAAACCTCCAAATAAAACCTAAAAATAAATAAAAGATAAAACCCACACGCTAAACTAAAAATAAAAACTTAACTTAAAATAAAATAAAAGAAACAAAATAAAATAAACCTAAACCTAAAGGAAAATAAACTAAACTAAAATAAATAAAACCTAAACATAAACCTAAAATAAACTAAACCTAAACCCTCAACTAAATAAAATCAAATAAACCAAAATTAAACCTAAACAAAAAAAAATATAACCTAAAAGTAAACCTAAATAAAACCTAACCAAAACCCTAAACCCTAAATGCTAAAAAGCTAAAAACCTAAACCTAAACTAAATAAAACCTAAATATAAAATAAATAAATAAACCTAAACCAAAAAAATAAAATAAATAAAATAAAATAAAAACATAACTAAGACCTAAACCTAAACCTAAACCTAAAAAGAAAATAAAAGAAAAAAAATAAAAACTAAACTAAAATAAAATAAATAAAAACATAAACTAAACTAAAAAATAAAAAACCTAAATAAAATGAAAACTAAACCAAAAATTAAAAAAAATTAACCTAAAAAATAAAATAAAATAAAACTAAATAAAAACATAAACATAAAAAATAAACCTAAAATAAATGAAAAATAAAACCTAAACCCTAAACTAAAAAAAACCTAAAACTAAAATAAAAATAAAATAAACTTAAACCTAAACTAAAATAATCTAAATTAAAATAAATAATACCTAACACTAAACATAAAATAAACTAAACCTAAACATAAAATAAATAAAATAAAATAAAATAAAAATAAACCTAAACCAAAACTAAAAAATAGTACCTAAAAATAAACCTAAAATAAAAACCTAAAGTGTAAACCTAAAAAAAAAAAAATTAAAAGCCTAAACCTAAACGTAAAAATAAAACAAAAATGAAACTCAACTAAAAAATAAACCTAAACCTAAAACTAAACTTAAAAATAAATTAAAATAAAAACCTAAACTAAAATAAATAAACATAAAATAAATAGGCCAAATTAAATAAAATAAAAAATAAACCTAAATAAAAAATATATAATAAACTAAAATAAATAAAAAATAAATTAAATAAACCTAAACCTACCAATTTACTTAATTTAAAAAAACCCTAAACCCAAAATCCTAAGCCTACAACCCTTAACTCGAAACCCTAAAAACCCTAAACCCTTAACCCTAATTCTAGACCCTAAACCGTAAAAGCATAAACCATAAAACCCTAAACCCTAATCCATAAACCCTACACCCTAAACCTTAAAACCATAACCCTAAACCCTAATCCTAACCCCTAGATCCTAAACCTAAACCTAAAGTAACTAAATAAATGAAAAAGTAAATGTATACCCTAAAACCCAATAAACCTAAACCCTAAGAATGGGAAAAACCTTGACAGCAGGAACATCACTGTCAACTAGGCTTAGTCTAGATCTGGTGATGGAGGTGAAGGAGGAGGAGGCGATTATCATAGTGGTGGTGGGGGATCTAGAGGTGCTGGTGGATATGGAGGTGGTGGTCGGAGTAGTGATGTTTATGGAGGCAGGAGGAGCGACGAAGGTTATAGTCATGGTGGTGGTGGAGGGAGAGGTTGGGGATATAATGGTGGATCCTGCTACTCGAGAGGCCGGGGTGGTTCTGATGGAAACTGGAGAAACTGAAGAACAGCCGATCCAATCTGTTGCTTATGTAATTATGTCTTTGTCGTAGAGACAGTTCTAGTTATCTAGGGTTTTTGATTTGCTCTATGCATGCTCATTTTTCATCTATGTCATCGCATGTGTCTTAGAAAACTTGGTGTGTTACTTGGTTGGTTAAATTGAAAAGAAGAAATGTTGAATATGAATTTGTTCTCTATTAAGAAAAAAAACTAAAAACACCAAACCCTAAACTAAAACTTGAACCCTTGACCTAAAACCTAAACCCTAAACCTTAAACCCTAAAACTCCTAAACCCTAAATCCTAAACCATAAACCCTAAAAGTCCTTAAACCCTAAACCCTAATTCCTAAAACCTAAACCCTAAACCCCAAACCCTAAACCCTAAACCTTAAACCCTCACCTAAAAACCTAAAAACCTAAAAAGCTAAACCAAAACTAAATAAAACCTAAAAAGAAAATAAATAAAAAACTAAACCAAAAAAGAATAAAAATAAAATAAAATAAAAACCTAAACTAAAACTGTAACCTAAACCTAAAGCTAAAAAGAAAATAAAAAAATAAAAGCTAAACTAAAATAAAATAAATAAAAATCTAAACTAAATTAAAGAAATAAAAACTTAAATAAAATAAAAACTAAACCTAAAATAAAAATAAAATAAACCTAAAATAAAATAATATAAGAACTAAATAAAAACCTAAACCTAAAGAATAAACCTAAAAATAAAACCTAAAAATAAATAAGCAATAAAATCTAAACCCTAAACTAAAAAAAAAAATTAAACCTAAAATAAAAGTAAATAAAACCTAAACCTAAACTAAAATAAATAAAACCTAAACCTTAACCCTAAATAAAAAAAATATTCTAAAAATAAACCTAAACCTAAAATAAAAAATAAAACCTAAAAATAAACCTAAAATAAAAATCTAAATCCTAAACCTAAAAATATAAAATAAAAACCTAAACCTAAACCTAAGAAATAAAATAAAAATGAAATTAAACGAAAAATAAACCTAAACCTAAAAAATAAACTAAAATAAATAAAAACAATAACAACAACAACAACAACAATAACAACAAGCCATTATCCCACTAAGTGAGGTCGGCTACATGAATCCTTTGTCTCCATTGTGTCTTATTATGTGTCAAATTCTCATTCAATTCAAGTATACTAAGTTCATTTTTTATACATTTTAACCATGTCTTTATAGGTCTGCCTCTACCTTTCTTGACATAAGGCAATTCTAATGCATCTACTCTCCTAACCGGGTCATTGGATGGCAGATGATTTATGTGGCCAAACCATCTAAGGAGACTCTCTCAAATTTTATCTGCCACTAGAGCTACTCCAACTTTTTCCCAAAAATAAACATTTCTCTTTTATCTCTAAGAGTAAAGCCACTCATCCACCTAAGCTTCCTCATCTCTAAAACACTTAACTTAGTCTCATGCTTCTCTTTTATTAGCCAACATTCTACACCATAATTCATTGCATGTCTTACCACCATTTTATAAAATTTTCCCTTGAGTTTAAGTGGTACTTTTCTATCACACAATAGGCCAGATGCATTCCTAAAACATTCACATTTTTGTTTGAATGACTTGTTCACCTAATGTCACAACACTACCACTATAATTTCTAGAACTAGAATTACACTCTAAAATTAAACTAAACTAAATAAAAATAAAAAATAAACCAAAATAAAAAATAAACTAAAATAAATAAAAAATAAACTAAATAAACCTAAACCTACCAATTTACTTAAAATAAAAAAATTAAGGAAAACCCTAACCTCAAACCCTAAACATTGAACCCTAAACCTACAACCCTAAACCCTAAACCGTAAACAGCAAAACCCTAAACCCTAAACCCTAAACCCTAAACCATAAACCCTAAACCCTAAACCTTAAACACTAAATCCTAAAACCTACAACCCTAAACCTTAAACCCTAAACCCTAAATCCCAAACCCTAAACACTAAACCTTATATCCTAAAAACCTAAAACTCAAACCTAAACTAAATAATACCTAAAAACAAACTAAATAAATAAACCTAAACTTAAATAAAATAAAATAAAATAAAATAAAATTTAAACTAAAACCTAAACCTAAAACTAAATGAAAAAATAAAAACTAAACTAAAATAAAATAAATGAAAACCTAAACTAAACTAAAAAAATGAACCTAAAAATAAAAAACCTAAATATAATAAAAGATAAACATAAAATAAAAAAATAAACCTAAAATAAAATAAAATAAAATAAAACCTAAATAAAAACCAAAACCGAAAATATAAACCTAAAAATTAAAACCTAAAATATATAAAAAGTAAAACCTAAACCCTAAACTAAAAAAAAACCTAAACCTAAAATAAACTAAATAAAATAAACTTAAGCCAAAACTAAAATAAACTAAGCTAAAATAAATCAAGCCTAAACCTAAACTTAAAATAAACTAAATCTACTAAACTAAATAAAATAAAATAAATAAAAAATAAACCTAAACTTAAACTAAAAAATAAAACCTAAAAATCAAACTAAAATAAAAACCTAAAACCTAAACCTAAAAAAATAAAATAAAACCTAAACCTAAACCTAAAAATATAAAATAAAACCTCAACCTAAAAAGATAAAAGAAAAATAAAACTAAACTATACAATAAACATAAACCTAAACCTAAACCTATAAAATAAAATAAAATAAAAAATCTAATTAAAATATATAAACCTAAAAGAAATAAACTAAACTAAATAAAAATAAAAAATAAACCTAAATAAAAAAATAAATTAAAATAAATAAAAAATAAACTAAATAAACCTAAACCTACCAGTTTACTTAATTTAAAAAGAAATCCTAACCCCTAAACCCTAAACCCTAAGTTTTAAATCCTAAACCCTAAACCATAAAACTAACCCTAAACCTACAACCCTACACCTACGACCTAAACCCTAAGCCCTAAACCCCAAACCTAAACCCAAAAAACCTAAAAACTTAAACCTGAAGTAAATAAAACCTAAAAATAAAATAAATAAACAAACCTAAACCTAAACCTAAATAAAATAAAAACTTAAACTAAAACTTAAAAATAAAATAAAGTTAATAATAAAAAGGCTTAAATATAATAAAAACTAAACATAAAATAAAAATAAAATAAACCTAAAATAAAATAAAATAAGAACTAAATAAAAATCTAAACCTAAAAAACAAACCTAAAAAAAACCTAAAAATAAATAACAAATAAAACCGAAACCCTAGACTAAAAATAAAACTTAACCTAAAATAAAAAGAAAATAAACAAAATAAAATAAAAATAAAATAAAATAAAAAACCTAAACCTAAACTTAAAATAAACTAAACCTAAACCCTAAACTAAATAAAATAAAATTAATTAAATAAACTAAAAAAAATAAAACCTAAAAATAAACCTAAAATAAAAACCTAAAACCTAAACCCTAAACCCCTTAGGTTTATAAATCCAATGGGGTAGTCTACCGGCTGCAGGGTAGAGCTTGCCAACCTAAGGGATTGCCTTTCGGTGTGCAACGACTATGCTAGGAAGAAGGCGTAGCAGACTTACATCTTCTAAAGTGAGGAACCCTTGTTGGGGTGACCTGCTGGATGCACAATAAATCGAACTTGACCTTGGTCAACTACTGAGTGAATGCTGCTGGGAACTTATGTCAACTTAAAAGTAATCAGGAAGAATTTTATCTTAATTTCATGTGATTTGATATGGTTTGTTTGGTTTAGTTTGATTTTGAATTGAGAGCATATCCGTTAGGGATGTGAGCTCAGTCAAGTTTAATAGATTTAATTTATGGACCATGTCGGTGTGCGATGCACCCACTGAGAAGGGGCTATATCATACTAGTCATATCTCATATTTACAAATCCAAAAAGATAGTCTACTGGTTGTGGGGTAGAGCTAGCCAACCTAAGAGGTTGCCTTTTGGTGTGCAATGACTGTGCTAGGAGGAAGGCGTAGCAGACTTAGATCTCCTAAAGTTGAGAACAACCGCTGGGGTGACCTATTGGTAGCACAGCAAATCAAATCTGACTTAAGGTGACTTTAGAGTGAATGTCACTGGGGACTTATATCAACTCAAAAGTAGTCAGGTGATTCCTATAGGGAGTTTTCCTGACATTGCCCTAAATATAGGAGGTCTGCTTGGGAAAAAGTACAACTAGTGGTGTCCTCCAAATCCATAAGTGAATATATATTTTGTTTATATGTTTGTGTGCACCCTGTTGGTGTGCGAGGGACCACAATGAGAAAGAGCTATTTCAGCTTTGACCTATCCCACATTTTCTAGACCAAGTGAGAATCTGCACATCCACAGGATGGATTCTCCAACCACAAATCTGGTTTCTATGAAAGGGAAACTGTCCAATCTGATAGTAACCTAGGTAGCATCTAAAATAAACCTAAACCTAAACCTAAACCCTAAACCCTATCGATTTACTTAATTTAAATCATAAATCCTAAATCCTAAACCCTAAACCCTAAGCCCTAAACCTACAACCCTAAACCCTAAACCCAAAAAAAAATCTAAACCCTAAACCCTAAACACTAACCGTAAACCCTAAACCATAAAAGCATAAACCCTAAAACCCTAAACCTTAAACCCTAAACCCTAAACACTAAACCCTAAACCCTAAACCTTAAACCCTAAACCCTAACCCTTAACCCTAAACCCTAAACCTTGAACCCTAAACCTAAACCTTAAAACATAATAAACCTAAACATAAACCTAAACCCTAAGAATGGGTAGAACCTTGATGGCAGGGGCATGACCGTTAACTAGGCTCAGTCTAGATCTGGCGATGGAGGCAAAGGTGAAAGCGGCGGTTCTCACAGTGGTGGTGGGGGATCTGGAGGTACTGGTGGATATGGAGGTGGAAGTCAGAGCAGTGATGTTTATGGAGGTGGAAGGAGCGACAGAGTCTATAGTCGTGGTAGCGACGGAGGGAGAAATCAGGGATATGATGGTGGATCCCACTACTCGAGAGGCCAGGGAGGTTTAGATAGGAACTAGAGAAACTGAAGAATGGCAGATCTGATCTGTTGATTATGGAATTGTGTCTTTATTGTAGAGACAATTCTAGTTATCTAGGGTTTTTGATTTGCTCTATGCATGCTCATTTTTTATCTATGTTGTCCCTTGTGTCTTAGAAAACTTGGTGTGCTACTTGGTTAATGAAATCAAAAATAAGAAATGTTGAATCTGAATTTATTCTCTATTAAAAAAAAGCCAAAAACCCTAAACCCTAAACTAAAACATGAACCTAAACCAAAAAAATAAACCCTAAACCTTAAACCCTAAAAATCCTAAATCCTAAACCCTAATCCTTAAACCCTGAAACCCTAAACTGTAAACCCTAAATCGTAAATGCTAAACCCTAAATCCTAAATCCAAAAAAACCCCTAAACCCTAAAAAGCTAAAAACCTAAACCTAAACTAAATAAAACCTAAAAATAAAATAAATAAAAAACCAAAAACAAAATAAAATAAAAAATAAAATAAAATTGAAACATAAACTAAAACCTAAACCTAAACCTAAACCTAAACATAAACCTAAAAAGAACATCAAATAAAATATATAAACTAAACTAAAATAATATAAATAAAAATCTAAACTAAACTAAAAAAATAAAAAACCTAAATAAAATAAAAACTAAACCTAAAATAAAATAAAATAAAATCTCTATAAAATCTTAAACCTAAAAAATAATCCTAAAAATAAATAAAAAATAAAACTAAAACCCTAAACTAAAAAAAAACCTAAACCTAAAATAAAAATAAATAAACCTAAACCTAAACCTAAACTAAAATAAACTAAACTAAAATAAATAAAAGCTAAACCTAAACCTAAAATAAACATAACCAAAACCTAAACCTAAACTAAATAAAATGAAATCAACTAAAAATAAACCTAAACCTAAACTAAAAAATAAAACCGAAAAATAAACCTAAAATAAAAGCCTAAAACCTAAAGCTAAAACAAATAAAATAAAATAGAAACCTAAACCTAAACATAAAAATCAAAAATAAAACCTAAACCTAAAAAATAAAATAAAAATAAAACTTAACTAAAAAATAAACCAAAACCTAAAAATAAACTAAAATAAAAAACCTAATCTAAAATAAATAAACCTAAACTAAATATAAATAAAAAATAAACCTAAATAAAAAAAATAAAATAAATAAAAAATAAAGTAAATAAACCTAAACCTACCAATTTACTTAATTTAAAAATAAAAGAAAAACCATAAACTAGAAATCCTAAACCCTAAACCCTAAACCCAAACCCTAACCCAACAACCCTAAACCCTAATCCCTCAACCCTAAAAAACCCTAAACCCTAACCTGAAACCCTAAACTGTAATAACATAAACCCTAAAGCCCTAAACCCTAAACCCTAAATAGTAAACCTTAAACCCTAAACCCTATATCCTAAACAACAACCATAAATTGGACACTCTAAACCCCAAACCCTAAACCAAAACCTAAAGTAACTGAATAAATTAAAAGATAAACCTAAACCCTAAAACCTTATAAACCTAAACCTAAACCTACAACCTAAGAATGGGCAGAACCTTGAAGGTAGGAACATCATTGTCAACTAGGCTATATATCTCATGATGGTGTGAAGGCGTGCATCGTAGTGGTGGTGGGGATGTAGAGGTGCCGGTGGATATGGAAGTGGTGAAAAGGTGGTTATGGAGGCGAGAGGAGCGATAGAGGTTATAGTTGTGGTGGTGGCGGAGGGAGAGATCAGGGATATGATGTTGGATCCTGCTACATGAGAGGCCGGGGTGGTTTTGATGGAAACTAGAGAAACAGAAGAATAGCCAATTTGATCTGTTGTTTATGCAACTGTGTCTTTATAGTAGAGACACTTATAGTTATCTAGAGTTTTTTATTTTCTCTATGAATGCTCATTTTTTATTTATATCATCGCTTGTGTCTTAGAAAACTTGGTGTGTTACTTGGTTGAAGAAATAGAAAGAAGAAATGTTGAATCTGAATTTGTTCTCTGCTAAAAATAAAAAAAATAAAAACCCTATACCCTAAACTAAAACTTGAACCCTAGACCTAAAACCTAAACCCTAAACCCAAAAACCCTAAACCTTAAACCCTAAACCCTAAACCCTAAACCTAAAAAGTTAATCCCTAAACCCTAAACCCTAAAATCCAAACTTTAAACCCAAAACCTAAAACACAAAACCCTAAACCCCAAACCTTAAACCTTAAACCTTAAACCCTCAACTAACCCTAAAACATAAACCCTAAACCCTAAACACTAAAATGATAAAAACATAAACCTAAACTAAATAAAACTTTAAACTAAAATAAATAAATAAACATAAACCAAAATAAAATATAATAATAAAATAAAATAAAAACATAAATTAAAACCTAAACCTAAAAAGTAAATACAAAAAAAATAAACTAAAATAAAATAAATAAAAACCTAAACTAAACTAAAAAGTAAAAAACCTACAACAACGATAACAATAACAACAATAAGTTTTATTTTACCACGTGGTCGGCTACATGAATCCTTCGACTCCATTATGTCTTATTATGTGTCAAATTCTCATTTAATTCAAGTATACTAAGGTCATTTTTTATACATCTTAACCATGTCTTTTTAGGTCTACTTCCACCCTTCTTAACATAAAAGAAATATGATGCATCTACTCTCCTAACCGTGTCATTGGATGGCCGATGCTTTATGTGGCCTAACCATCTAAGGTGACTCTCTCTAATCTTATCTACCATTGGAGCTACTTCAACTTTTTCTTGAACATACTCTGCATTTTATCTCTAAGAGTAAAGCCACTCATCCACTTGAGCATCCTCATCTCTACAACACTTAACTTATTCTCATGCTTCTCTTTTACTGGCCAACATTTTGCACCATAAATCACTGCAGGTCTTACCACCATCTTATAAAATTTCCCCTTAAGTTTAGGAGATACTTTTCTATCACACAATAGGCTAAATGCATTCCTCCACTTCAACTATCCAACTTGAATTCTACTAATAACATCTCCATCTATTTCACCATCATTTTGGATAATAGAGCCTAAATATCTGAATCACTCACTCTTTTTAATGACTTGTTCACCTCAAATTACAATCCATATATTCAATTTTAGATCTACTTAAACAAAAATCATTAAAATCTAAGGTTGACCTCCATAATTCAAGTTTCTTTTGGACTCCCTCTCTAGTCTTTTCAACAAGAAGAATGTCATCACCAAAAAGCATACACCAAGATACATCTTCTTGTAAATGCCTAGCAAGAACATCCATAACTAAAGCAAAAGGATAAGGGATTAAAGCTAGTCCTTGATGTAATCTAATTGAAATAGAAAAATATTTGGTCAATCATCCTTGTGTTTGGACATAAGTAATAGCTCTAGTATACATATCCTTAATAACTTGAATATAACAAATATTAACTCCTTATTCTAGAACTCTCTAAAGAACAACTCTTCAAACTTTATCATAAGCATTCTCTAAATCAATAAATATCATAGGTAGATCCTCCTTGCTTTCTCTATACTTCTCCATCAAACCTCTTAATAAATGTATAACATCCATAGTAGATCTACCTAGCATAAAACTAAACTGATTGTGAGAAACTTTTGTATCACATAATAACCTATGCTGAATTACTCTCACCCATAATTTTAATGTGTGACACATTAACTTAATTCTTCTATGATTTGCACACTCTTGTGCATCACCTTTATTCTTAAATTTAGGAATTAGCAAACTCCTTCTCCACTAACCTGACATTTTTTTAGTCATTAAAATAAGATTAAAAATATTTCTAGGCGAAGAAGTTCCTTGATCTCCTAAACATTTCCACGCTTCTATTGGAATATCATCAGGTCCTACTATTTTTCCACATTTCATTTTCTTTAAAGCTTCTCTAACTTCAAATTTACTAATATGACATTAAAAATAAAATTCTTTATTTCTGTTTAAGGTATTAAGGTTTTTAAAATCAATCATTTTTTCAGATCCTTCATTGAAAAGTTTATCAAAATGCCTCATACACCTACTTTCAATATCCTTTTCTAAGAAAAGCACTTTATAATTTTCATCCTTAATACACCTCAGTTGAGCTAGATCTTTACTTCTCCTATCTATTTGGTTAGCTAACATATACATACATCTTTCACCTTCTTTGGTATCTAATCTATTGTATAAATCACTAACAGCTAAATTTTTAGCATCATATATTGCTTTCTTTGAATCTGTACTTGCCATTTTATATTTTTCCCAATTCTCTGAGTTTTTACATCTAAACCAAGTTTTATAACAGTAGTTCTTATTTTTTATCTTTTCTTACACATTTTGACTCCACCACCAACGATTTATATTAAAAGAAGCTTTTCCTTTAAATTCTCCAAGCACATTTTCAGCAATTTGCTTAATTAGTTGCTACTTTTTCCAACATAACATTAGCTTCTTTATGAACATCCTAAATTCTAAGCTCTTGTACCTTGCTCTTAAAAATATTTTTGCTAGTGATTAGTAAGTGCCCCCATATAATCCTAGGATAATAATTTGATTTATTTTTCATCTTCCAATCTTTCATCTTAAAATCTAACAGTAATAATCGATGTTGGGTATTTAAACTTTCACTTGGAATGACCTTACAATATTTATAATCTAAACGATCTAATTTTCTTATCAGAAAATAATCAATTTGTGTTTTACTATATCCATTTTTATAAGTAATAATATGCTTATCTCTTTTCTTAAATAAAGTATTAGCAACTACAAAATCATAGGCTAAATCAAAATCTAATATAGTCCTACCTTCTTCATTAGTCACTTCAAATCTATAGTCACCAAGAATACTTTTAAAATCTTCTATCACTCTACCAACATGTCCATTTAAATCTTCTTCAATAAATACTTTTTTTTTAAGAAGTATCTTTTGTATTAATCTCTCTAATTCATTCCAAAATTTTTCTTTTGAGCCTACATCCAAACCTACTTGAGGAGCATAAAAACTTATAACATTGATAATCTTAGTATCAACAATAATATTTAAAGCCATAATTCTATCTCCACATCTATTAATATTTATAACATTATCCTTCAAACTTTTATCTATAATCACACTTACGTCATTTCTAATTTGACTTCTACCTGAATACCCAAATTTAAAACCAAAACTATCAATCTCCTTGGCTTTCCCCAACCCATTTAGTTTCTTGAACACATAAAATATTTATCTTCCTATGAACCATAATTTCTATTAATTCCATTAGTTTACCTGTAAGTGTACCTATATTCCAAGATCCTAACATAATTCTAGTTTCATGGACTAACTTCTTTGCCCACATCCGTCCATAATATGGGAACCCTTGATTATTTAACACTGCACCTGCGAGTCGATGCAGCAGCCCTTGCACTTTTTTCACTGTATTCAGGCCATACAACGCCGCTTCCAGGGGACGCACTAGCATTAACACTATTTTAAAGGATTCATGTCATTATTAATTCGACAAGTTTTGCATAAATAAAATTAAAACTCAACCTAAAATAAAAATAAAATAAACCTAAAATAAAATAAAATAAAAACTAAATAAAATCTTAAACCTAAAAAATAATCCTAAAATTAAAACTTAAAAATAAAACATAAAAAAAATAAAAAATAAAACCTAAACCCTAAAGTAAAAAGACCTAAACCTAAACTAAAATAAATAAAACCTAAACTTAAACCTAAAATAAACTAAACCTAAACCGAAACTTAAACCACAAATAAAATAAAATAAACTAAAAATTAACTTAAACATTAACTAAAAAATAAATCAAAAATAAAAACCTAAAACCTAAACTGAAAAAAATAAAATTAAAACCTAAACCTAAACCTAAAAATAAGAAACAAAACCTAAACCTAAAAAAACAAAATAAAAATAAAACTAAACTAAGAAACAAACCTAAACCTAAACCTAAACCTAAAAAAAAACTAAAAGAAAAAACCTAAACAAAAATAAATAAACCTAAAATCAATAAACTAAACTAAATAAAAATAAAAATAAACCTAAATAAAAATAAAATATAAAATAAACTAAAATAAATAAGAAAATAAACTAAATAAATCTAAATCTATAAGTTTACTTAATTTGAAAACAAATAATAAATAAAACAATAAAAAAAATCTTAACCCTAAACCCTAAATCCTAAAATTAACCCTAAACCCTAAACCCTAAACCCTAAACCTTAAACCCTAAAACTTAAGTCCTAAACCCTAAAACCTACAACCTTAAACCTAAACCCTAAATCCCAAACCTTAAATCGTAAACACTAAACCCTAAAATCCTAAAAATGTAAACCTAAATTAAATAAAACCTGAAAATAAAATAAATATAAAAAAACCTAAACCTCAATAAAACTAAAAAAATAAATTAAATAAAAACATAAACTAAAACCTAAGCCTAAATCTAAACATAAAAAATAAAATAAAATAAAATAAATAAACTAAAATAAAATAAAATAAATAAAAACCTAAACTAAACTAAAACAATAAAATAACCCTAAAAATTAAAAACCTAAATAAAATAAAAACAAAATGTAAATTAAAAATAAAATAAACCAAAAATAAAATAAAATAAAAAATAAATAAAAACCTAAACCTGAAAAATAAGCCTAAAAATAAAACCTAAAAATAAATAAATAATAAAACCTAAACCCTAAACTAAGAAAAACCTAAACTTAAAATAAACAAAATAAAATAAACCTAAACCTAAACTAAAATAAACTAAACTAAAATAAATAAAACCTAAACCTAAAATAAATTAAACCTCAACCCTAAACTAAATAAAATATAATAAACTAAAAATAAACCTAAACTAAACTAAAATATAAAGCTAAAATAAAACCTAAACCTAAACCTTCAAAAAAATAAAGCAGACTAAACCTAAATTCAAAATAAATCCTAAACCTAAAAAATAAAATAAAAATAAAACTAAAATAAAAAATAAGCATAATCCTAATCCTAAACCTAAAAAATAAACTAAAATAAAAAACATAAACTAAAATAAATAAACTAAATTGAATAAAAATTAACTAAATAAACCTAAACCTACTCGTTTACTTAATTTAAAAAAAAACCCTAAACATAAAAACAAACCCTAAACCCTAAACCCTGAACCCTAAAAAACCCCAAACCCTAAACCCTAAACCCTAAATTTACCCTAAACTAACTCTAAACCCTAAAAACCCTAAACCATAAAGCCAAAACCTTAAACTCTAAACTAAACCTAAACCCTCAAAACCTTAAACCCTAAACCATAAATCCTAAACAGTAAACTCTAATCCCTAAACCCTAACCCTAAACCCTAAACCCTAAACCCTAAAATCCTAAACCCTAAAAACCCTAAACCATAAACCCTAACCCTAAATCCCAAACCTTAAACCTAAACCTGAAGTAATTAAATAAATTAAAAAATAAACTTAAACCCTAAAACCTAATAAACTTAAACCCTGAGAATGGGCAGAACCATGATGCAGGAACATCACTGTCAACCAGGCTTGGTCTAGATCTAACGGTGGAGGCAAAGGTGGAGGCGGTGGTTATTATAGTGGTGGTTGGGGATCTGTAGGTGCTGGTGCATATGGAGGTGGTGGTTGGAGCAGTGGTGGTTTTGGAGGTGGGAAGAGCGATAAAGGTTACAACCATGGTAGTCACGGATGGAGAGATCGAGGATATGATGGCAGATCCCGCTACTCGATAGGTCTGGGAGGTTCTGATGGGAACTGGATAAATAGAAGAATGGTCAATCCAATCTGTTGCTTATGAAACTCTATCTTTATAGTAGAGATGGTTCTAGTTATCTAGGGTTTTTGAATTTCTCTATGCATGCTCATTTTTTTTACTATGTTGTAGCTTCTGACTTAGAAAACTTGGTGTGTTATATGATTGATGAAATCAAAAAGAAGAAATGTTGAATCTGAAATTATTCTCTATTAAAAAAAACAAAAAACCCTTAACCCTAAACTAAAACATGAACCTTAGACCTTCAACCTAAACCCTAAGCCCTAAACCTTAAAAACCCTAAAGCCTAAAGCCTAAACCCTAAACCCTAAAACACCAAACCCTAAACCCTAAACCCTGAACTAAAAAAAAACCTAAATGAAAATAAATAAAATACAATAAGCGTAAACCTAAACTAAAATAAAGTAAACTAAAATAAATAAAACCTAAACCTAAAACTAAAATAAACTAATTCTAAACCCTAAACTAAATAAAATAAAATAAACTAAACATAAACCTAAATCTAAATTGAAAAATAAAACCTAAAAATAAACCTAAAAACTACAAAAATAAAATAAAACTTAATCTTGGACACTAAAATAATAAATAAAACCTAAACTTAAAATAAACTAAAATAAAAAATAAACAAAATAAATAAGCATAAACCTAAACCAAAAACAAAGATAAAGATGAACATAAACTAAAGATAAATAAACAAATAAATATGCTAAACTAAATAAACTAAACCTCTTGGTTTAATTTTTTTTTTAAAACCCTAAAACAAAACCCTAACTAGGCCCTACCCTGAGCCACAAGATAAGGCCACCCTAAACTAACCCTGAACCCAAAACTAAATGCTGGGCATTAACCCTAGGCACAGCCCTAACCCTTTTTAGGCCCTAAATCCAGCAACAATGAGCCACAATCTAATCCATTAACTAAACTAACCCAACCCTAAACCCTCAAGACCCAAAGCCATAATGCCTAAACATTAGATCCTAAACCTACTAACCTAAACCTAAATCCTAAAACCCTAAACACAAAACCCTCAACCCAACCACAAGCTTGAAAGCATAAAACCTGAAACTCTAAACCACAAACCCTAAACCACAACTAACCCTAAACCCAAACCTAACTTAAACTTAAAGTGACTAAATAAATTAAAAAAAATAACTTGAACCCTATAAACCTAAACCTAAACCCAGAATGAGTAGAACCTTGATGGTAGAAACATCACATTGTCAAGGGCTGATCTAGATCTAGTGGTGGAGAGGCGAGAAGGCAGAGGCAATGGTTATCCGCTGGTGATTGGGGGGGATCTGTGGAGTCTTTGGTGGATATGGAGGTGGTGGTCAGGGTAGTGGTGGTTATGGAGACGGAAGGAGTGACGGAGGTTACAATCGTTGTGGTGGTGAAGGGAGAGATCTGGGATATGTTGGTGGATCTCGGTACCCAAGAGGCGGGTGGTTCTGATGGGAATTAGAGAAATAGAAGAACGATCGATCTGATCTACTACTTATGGAACTGTGTCTTTACAGTAGCGACAGTTCAAGTTATCTAGAGTTTTTGATTCACTTTATACGTGCTTATTTTTTTATCTATGTCATCGCTTGTGTCTTAGAAAACTTGTTGTGTTACTTGGTTGATGAAATCGAAAAGAAGAAATGTCGAATATGAATTTGTTATCTATTAAAAAAAAAAAAATAATCTTAAATTAAAACATATGTAGACCTACAACCTAAACCCTAAACCCTAAACCCTAAAACCCTAAACCCTAAACCCTAAACTAAAAAAAAACCTAAACCTAAAATAAATAAAATAAAATAAGCCTAAACCTAAGCTAAAATAAACTAAACTATAATAAAAAAATCCTAAACCTAAAACTAAACCATAAATTATATAAAATAAAATAAATTAAAAATAAACCTAAACCTAAATTAAAAAATAAAACTTAAAAATAAACCTAAAATAAAAACCTCAAACCTAAACCTAAAAAAATAAAATAAAAACCTAAACCGAAAATAAAATTAAAACCAAAGCTAAAAAAAATAAAATGAAATAAAACTAAACTAAAAATAAGTATCCTAAACCTAAACCTAAAAATGAACTAAATTAAAACCTAAACTAAAATAAATAAACTAAATAAAATCAAATAAACCTAAATAATAAAATATAATAAAAATTAAAATAATAATAAAATAAAACCTACTGGTTCACTTTGATTTAAAAACCTACCCTAACCACACTAAAACCTGAACTAGAATGACACTGAGCCTAGGCTCACTGAGCCCTAAACACTAGGCCACCCCAAACCCTAAACCCTGAGCCACACACCTAAACCCAAACCCCAAACCCTAAACTACCTTAAACCTAGGCCCACTCCCAGGCTCAGGCCCTGGGCCTGAGCCCTCAACTAGGCTCAACTGATCACTATAACCTAAATAACCCTCAAACTTAAAAAAAATAGGCTAATACATAAGATAAATAAAACCTAAAGCTAAATAAAATAAAATAAACTAAACTAAACCTAAACCTAAACCTAAAATAAATGAAAATAAAATATAAGATAAAATTAAACTAAAATAAAAATAAAACCTAAAAGTAAAAAAAAATCTAAGAATAAAACCTAGAAAAGAAAAAACTAAAATAAAATAAAATCAAAAATAAAAAATAAATAAAAATAAATAAAATCTAAACCTAGAAAATAAACATAAAATAAACTAAAATTAAACCTAATCCTAAACTAAAAAAAAACCTAAACCTAAAGAAAAATAAAATAAAATAAATAAAATAAACCTAAACTAAAATAAAATAAATAAAACCTAAACCTAAAATATACTAAACCAAATCGTAAACCTAAACTAAAAAAAATAAAATAAACTAAAAATAAACCTAAACATAAACTAATAAATAAAACCTAAATATAAACATAAAATAAAACCTAAAAAATTAAAAATAAAACACATTGACCTAAACCTAAAAAGAAAAAAAATAAAACTTAAACCTAAAAAATAAAATAAATATAAATTCAACTAAAAAATAAACCTAAACCTAAACCCATTCCTAAAATAAACTAAAATAAATAAACCTGGGAATCAAACTAAATAAAATAAAATAAAAAAAATAAACCTAAATAAAATAAAAAAATTAAAATAAGCTAAAATAAATAAAATTAAACTAAATAAACCTAAACTAAACACTAAAGAAAATAACACTAAACCCTAAACCTTAAAGCCTAAACCCTAAATCCTAAACCCTAAAACTACACAACTAAACCTAAACCTTAAACCCTAAACCCTCCCTAAACCCTAAACTCTAATCCTAAACCACAAACAAAACCCACTAAACCCTAAACTAAAACTTAAAATAAAATAAACAAAATAAAATAAATTTAAAAACTAAGAAAAGAGCTAAAATAAATAAACTGGACCTAAAATAAAATAAACCTGGACCCTTAAAATAAATAAAATAAAAACTAAAAATGGACATAAACCTAAATTAAAAAATAAACTTTAAAATAAACCTAAAATAAAACATAAAACCTAAACCTAAAAAATAAATTAAACCTAAACCTCAAAATAAATAAAACCTAAACCTAAAATAAAATAAAACTAAAATTAAGCATAAACTTAAACCTAAACCTAAATAAACTAAAATAAACTAAACTAAAATAAATAAACTAAACTAAATAAAATAAACCAACTAAAATTAATAAAAATAAAATAAAAATAAACTAAATAAACATAAACCTACTGGTTTGTTTTTTTTTAAAACCCTAATCCCTAAACCTCAATCCTAAACCCTACACTAAACCCTAAAACCCTACCTCCCCCACCCCAAACACAAACACTACACTGCCCTAAACTGGACCCTATTGACACAATAAGGCCACTAAACTGACTAAACTCCCCAAAACCCTGAGCCATACTGATCCTAGGCATTAGGCTCTAAAACCTAAACCTAAACCCTAAACCTAAATCAAATCAGATCTGAGCCAAGCCTAAACCACTACCCTAAACCCCAGGCCCCAACCCTAACACTGACCTAAACCATTGTAAACCCTAAAACCATAGCCAAACTAAACCCTAAAAAAAAAGGGTGGACTAAACTAAATAAAATTAATAATAAATAAATAAAAATATAAACCTAAATAAAATAAACTAAAACCTAAACTAAAACATAAACCTAAACTAAAAATAAAATAAAATATAAAAAATAAAAGAAAAAAAATAAAATAAATAAAACCTAAACTAAAATAAAATAAACATAAGAATAAAAACTTAAATAAAATAAAATTAAAATAAAATAAAATAAAATAAAATAAATATAAAACCTAAACCTAAAAATAAACCTAAAAATAAAATATAAAATAAATAAAAAATAAAACCTAAACCCTAAACTAAAAGAAAAAACCTAAACTAAAAATAAAAGTAAAATAACCAAAATAAAATAACATTATATCAAAACTAAAATAAACTAAACTAAAATAAAGAAAACTTAACCTAAACTTAAAATAAACTAAACCTGAACCTATACCTAAACTAAATAAAATAAATAAACTAAAAATAAACCTAAAGCTAAATTAAAAAATAAAACCTAAAAATAACCTAAAACCTAAACTTAGGAAAATAAAATAAAATTCCAAACCTAAACATAAAAATAAAAAATAAAACTTAAACCTTAAAAATAAAATAAAAGTAAAACTCAACTAAAAAATAACCCTAAACCTAAAAAATAAACTAAAATAAAAAACCTAAACCAAAATAAATTATCCTAAAATAAATAAACTAAACTAAAGAAAAATAAAAAATAAACCTAAATAAAAATAAAAAATAAATAAACAAAAATAAATAGAAAATGAACTAAATACAGTTAATAAAACTAAACCTACCTGTTTACTTAATTTTTCTAAAAAAACCCCCTAAATCCTAAATCCTAAACCCTAAACCCTAAACCTTAAACCTACAACCCTAAACCCTAAAAACCTAAACCTAAGCCAAAATCTAAACCCAAGCCCCACAAAATCCTAAACCCTAAGCCCTAAACCCTAAACCCTAAAACCCTAAACCCTAAATCCTAAACCCTAAACTATAAACCCTAAACCCAAAAATCTATAACCCTATAACTTAAGCCTTAAACCCTAGACCCTAAACTAACCCTAAACTATTAGACTGGGTAGAACCTTGATGGCAGGAACATCACCATCAACTAGGCTCAGTCTAGATCTAATGTTGGAGGCGATGGTGGAGGCGGCGATTATCACAGTGGTTGTGGAGGATCTAGAGGTGTTGTTGGATATGGAGGTGGTGGTTAGAGCAGTGGTGGTTACAGAGGTGGGAGGAACGATGGAGGTTGTAGCCATGGTGGTGGTGGAGGGAGAGATCGAGGGTATGATGGTGGATCCCACTACTGAAGCGGTTGGTTCTGATGGGAACTAGACAATTTAAAGAATGGTTGATCTGATCTATTTCTTATGGAACTTTATCTTTACAGTAGAGACAGTTCGACTTATCTAGGGTTTTTGATTTATTCTATGGATGCTCATTTTTTTATCTATGTCGTTGCTTATGTCTTAGAAAAATTATGGTGCTACTTGGTCGATGAAATCGAAAAGAAGAAATGTGGTATATGAACATGTTCTGTGTTAAAAAAAAAATCTTAAACCCTAAACTAAAACTTAAATCCTAAACCTAAAACCTAAATCCTAAACCCGAAACCCTAAACCCTAAAACCTAAACAAACACTAAACCTTAAACCTTAAATAATAAAGTGCTAAAAACCTAAACCTAAATTAAATAAAATCTAAAAATAAAATAAATAAAAAAACCTAAACCAAAATAAAATAAAAACATAAACTAAAACCAAAACCTAAACCTAAACCTAAAAAGAAAATAAAATAAAAAATCAAAACTAAACTAAAATAAAATAAATTAAAACCTAAACTAAACTAAAAAAATAAAAAGCCTAAATTAAATAAAAACTAAACCAAAAATAGAATTAAAATAAACCTAAAATAAAATAAAATAAAAACTAAATAAAGACCTAAACCTAATAAATAAACCTAAAAAAGTAAAAAATAAAACCTAAACCCTTAACTAAAAAAGAACCTAAATCTAAAATAAAAATAAAATAAGCAAAAAAACCTAAATCTAAACTAAAATAAACTAAACTAAAATAAATAAAACATAAAACTTAACCTAAACTAAACTAAACCTAAACCTAAACCTAAACAAAATAAAATAAAATAAACAAAAAATAAACCTAAACCTAAACTAAAAAATAAAACCTATAAATAAACCTAAAATAAAACCTAAAACCTAATCCTAAAAAATTAAAATAACAACCTCAACCTAAACCTAAAAATAAAAATTGAAACCTGAACTTAAAAAATAAAATAAAAATAAAAATCAACAAAAAATAAACCTAAGCCTAAAAAATAAACTAAAATAAAATACATAAAATAAATAAACCAAACGAAATAAAAAAATAAACCTAAATAAAAATAAAAAATGAAATAAACTCAAATAAATAAAAAAATAAACTAAATAAACTAAAATCTATCAGTTTACTTATTTTTTTAAAAAAAATAAATCTAAAACACCCTAAACCAACTAACCAAATCCTATAAACCTACAACCCTAAAGCTACAACCCTAAACCCTAAACCCAAAACATTAAACTGTAAACCCTAATCCCTAAACCATAACCCCTAAACCCTAAAACCATAAACCCTAACACCTAAACCTTAAAAGCATAAACCTTAAATCCTAAAACCTGTAACCTACCCTAAACCTTAAAACCTGCAACCCTAAACCTAAAGCCCAAACACTTAATGCTAAACCATAAACCCTATACTAACCTAAACCAGAATGGGGCTGACAGGAACATCACCGTCAACTAGGCATAATCTAGATTGGGCAGTGGAAGTGAAGCCGAAGGTGGCAGTTATCACAGTGGTGGTGGGGAATCTAGAGGTGCTAGTGGATAAGGAGATGGTGAACAGAGCAGTGGTGGTTATAGAGGCGGGAGGAGGGATGGAGGTTACAACCGTGGTGATGGCGGAGGTAGAGATCAGGGCTATGATGGCGGATCTTGCTAGTCGAGAGGCGGGGAGGTTCTGATGTGAACTAGAGAAATTGAAGAACAGTTGATCCGCTCTACTGCTTCTAGAACTATGCCTTTACAGTATAGATGATTCTACTTATCTAGTTATTTTTATTTACTCTATGGGTGCTCATTTTTGATCTATGTCGTCGCTTGTGTCTTAGAAAACTTGGGGTGCTAGTGGTTGATCAAATCAAAGGAAAATGTTGAATGTTATTCTATTAAAAAATCTTAAACCCTAAAAAATACCTAAATCCTAAAACTAAACTTAAACCCTAAACAAAACCTAAACCTAAACCCTACCTTAAAAAAAAAACCAAACCCAAACTCAAACCCTAAACCTAAACCCTAAACCCTAAACCCTAAACCTAAACCTAAACCCTACCAAATCTAAAGCCTAAATCTTAAAAACCCAACTCCCAAAACTCTAAAACCATAAACCCCAAACCTAAAACCTACAACCCTAAACCCTAAACCCCAAAACTAAACCTAAAAACTAAACTAACTAAACCCTAAACCCCAAAACCTAAACCCTAAACTAACCTACCACTAAACCTAAACCTAAACCTTGAATAAAGATGTCGGTGAGTAGACTAGAATGATAATCACATGGTTAGAAAATGTCTTCAGACTTTCCCTTGACTATTAGAGATTTGCATACCCTAAACCCTAACCCTAAATCATATTATATTTCCATATATTATAGTATAATGTAGCGTCATATATTTGAGCATGTAATGATGTGTTTTTGAATGTTATAAGATGTTTTGAAATGTTTTAGTATATTATGGTATTGTGTCCTATAGTCTATATTAATATAAATCATAAAAGTATTAATTTAATAAATTAGATGATGAAATTTATTAAATTTAAAGTGGGAATTATGTTGTAGTACCAAAGGTGTGCTACGCTACTTGTAGTCTAAAAAGTAAGATTTTATGTTCAAAATAAATATTATATGTTGTAGCATAGTATAGCATCATATATCATAATATATTGTTCTGCATTTTAAATTCTTTTAGTATTTTACAATCATGTAGATGAGCCTACACTAGCATTATTTATAAAAATGTTGATTTAGACTTTAAAATGTGGAATTTAGCCAAATTCATAATAGGTAGTGCATGGCATCATAATATATTATTTCAATTTAAAATATGTAAGTGATATGACTAAAATATATAACTTTTTATTATTTAGAGTAATTTTATGATTTTTCATCTTAAGCAATCCCTTATGATGTGAAATCTAATATTATATAATATAATATGTTATAGTGTATTATAATATAATATTCCATAACATAGTGTAGCATCAACATTATAGCATACTATTGTGTATTACTACTTATTGTTTAGTATATTTTAGTATGTTATAGTAAGATGTAGAGTTTGTACTGGTATAATTCATAAAAATATTGATTTATAGGCTGAGATGATGGGATTTGGCCAAATTTAAGGTAAGCTTTACGGAACATCATTGGTGGAGTGCTATGGTGTGTCATTTAATCAAAATAATGAAATTTTGCATCCAAAATAAATGTTTCCTTTTCAACCAAATTTTATAATTTTTTTGCTTAAAGTGATTCATTTTAAGGTGTAATGTAAGATAATATATTATATGAAAGCATATTAAAATTAAATGTACATAACAATATAACTTCACATATATATGAATGTGTTGGTGTGTTACTAAATGTTATTGTACATTTTAGTGTGTTTTACTTTTGTTATAATACATTGGGTCAAAACTCACAAAAATATTACTTTGATGGTTGAGATGGAAGAATTTGGCCAAATTCATGGCACACAAGAAGAAAAATAAAATTATGATATTTTGTACCAATTCTAATAGAAAAATAATAATTTTACATCCAAAATGAACATTATTCATATCTTGAGAAAATTTTATTATTTGTTCCTTTTAAGTGATTCTAATGATGTGTAATGTTAGACAATATATTATATTATAGCAAATTATAATATAACATCATATATTATAATATAATATAATGTGTTAATTCATACTATAATATGTTAAGCATGATATTGTATAGTTAGTTTGAGCTTGCACCATCATAAATCATAAAATGTTGATTACAATGTTAAGATGATGTAATTTGAATGAATACATTATTAGACTTTTGGTTGAAGTATTAAAAGTGTGCATAAGAGAAGAAATAGGATTTGATGACAATTCCATGTCAAAGACATGGAGGGAGATCCTCTAGTGGATCGCACATGCATTGGACATGACATGTGAGGGGTTTATGTCGAGGGCATAGAAGAAGAAAATCTGTTGGGGATAAGGTTTGAATTTGATTTCATTATATGATCTGTGGAAAGAAGATCATCTAGGATAAGAATCTATAATCCATTGAGGATTAAGATCAAAATGACCATAATTTATTTTATTTTAATTGATGTGGAGGTACATCTGCTAGAGATATGGGCTCGAGTCCACTAGGATCGGATACATGAACCTTCCATTGGGGAAGCATGTTTGGGCAATCCATTGTGGATTGGGATTTGAGTTTGATTTCATATATTTGTTTGGGGATGTATCTGCTGAGAATAAGGGTTTGGTTGGATTTCTTTGATTTAGACCCTAGAGAGTGGGTTTAATTTTACTCCACTAGGGAGGTTGGTTTTGAATTTGATTTGTTTGCTTGATTTGTTTATATATGATTTAGGGATCCATTGTGGAGAAGGGTGTGATTTAACTCTACTAGGGAAAATTAGATTGGGTTTAATTTAATCTAAGTTAATGTATGGACCCTATTGGTGTGCAATGGACCCACTAAGAAGGGGCTATATCAGCCTTGACCAACCTCAGGTTTATAAATCCAAAGGGATAGTCTACCGGCTATGGGGTAGAACTAGCCAACCTAAGGGGTTGAATTTTGATGTGCAATGATTGTGCTAGGAAGAAGGTGTAGCAAACTTACATCTTCCAAAGTGAGAAATAATAACTAGGGTGACCTGTTGGATGCCAACAAATCAAACCTGACCTAGGGCGACTATTGAGTGAATGTCGCTGAGGACTTTTGTCAACTCAAAAGTAGTAGGATTAGTTTTATCTTAATTTCATGTGATTTTATATGGTTTGTTTGGTTTAGTTTGATTTTGAATTGAGGGCATATCCACTGGGATGTGAGCTAGATCAAATTTGATAGATTTAACTTAAGGACCATGTCGGTGTGTGATGGACCCATTGAGAAGGGGCTATATCAAACTTATCCTATCTCAGATTTATAAATCCAAAGGGATAGTCTACTGGCTATGGGGTAGAGCTAGCTAACCTAAGGGGTTTCCTTTTGGTGTGCAATGGTTGTGCTAAGAAGAAGGCATAGTAGACTTACATCTTCTAAAGTAAGGAACAACCTCTAGGATGACATGTTGGTATCTTAACAAATCAAACCGACTTAGGGGCGACTATTGAGTGAATGCCGTTGGGACTTACATCAACTTAAGAGTAGTCAGGCAATTCCTATAAAGAGTTTTGCTGACACTGCCCTAAAGATAAGATACCTTCTTGGGAAAAGGTACCGCTAGGGGTGTCCTCCTAATCCATAAGAGAATATATATTTTATTTATATGTTTGCATGGACCTTATTGGTGTGTGAGGGACCACATTGAGAAGGGGCCATGAAGGACTTGACCTATCTTCAATTTACTGGACTAAAGGAGAATCTGTACATCAATAGGATGGATTCTCTAACCACAAGGGTGGTTACTATAAAAGGCAAATTGTCCAATCCTATAGTAACTCGGATAGTGTCTAAATGGGGTCACAAACAATGTGATCCAAATATTGTGCCCATAAGGGAGGTGCTGCTAGGGGCATTATCCTGAGCCCTGAAAAAGAAAGCCTATAGATGTATGGTGGCCAACTCAAGGAGAAAGTGTAGCAGACTTACATCTGCCATGAGTGGTGTATCCTAAGGTGCAAGAACCAACCAACCTAAGTTGTATCCATCAATATGAGTGGTGTATCCATCAGCATAGTGAGAACCAACCAACTTAAGGTGATCGTCGGTGTACAATGATCAATTTGGAAAGAAAGCATGTAGGCCTATAACTTTCCAAGTAGAATTGATCATCGGGATAGTCTGTCATCGGCGGGGTATCTATCTCACAGACTACTAAGCGGGAGCCAGGAAGAAGCGGACCCAAACTTGAAGCAATCTGGATGGAAGGATCCACTAGGAGACTTATCTTAAAGCCCAAATATACTCAACCCATTCAGTGCATGAAGGCTAATCAAGATGAAAGCATAGTAGACTCAAATCCTCTTAAATGAAGCTAACATGAGGTAGCTTACCTGCCACGTAGTAAGGCCCACCAAACTAACAAGGCCCTTTGCAATGGCAAGTCCAAGTAAGGAAAGGAAAGTATAGCTTACATCCCAAAGCAAGAATACCAGGTGACACTGCTTGAGAGCACGTCGGCTGACCGATCTTGAGTGAGTGTTAGGGCATTATCTCAACTCAGAGTAGCCCGAGATAAATGATATATGTTTGTTTTATATGTTTGTGTGTAGTTTTCATTTGTGTTGTGTCGATGAAGGATAGGATGCCGCTTGGATTCCTTACACCTACCCTAAACACATCATGGCGGATTCGTAAACAAGAATACTTTCAACATGGAAGCGATTTAATTCAAAATGGAATTTTCATTGATGACAATTATTTTCAAACATGATTTATAATTTTTTTTAAATAGAGCTCATTGATTGGAAGTATTAGGCACTCTCTCTTATGATTAAAAAGCTGATAAGATCCTCCTTGGTAGGCCTTCTTTATGTAAAAGGGCCTTCCCATGTGGGTTCAAACTTGCCTCCCATCTTACGATAGGCTACAATCAGTCTCCTTAGAACTAAAATAAGCTATCTTACTTGAAAAGCTCTAGGAAGGACCAAATTTTTGTGAGCTTGAATCATTTTAGCTTTGTACAACTCGAGGTTTTGGTATGCTTGTAGGTGTCTCTCCTCCAAACCTTCGAGCTCTTCTAACTATAACTTGGCATTCTTCTCTGTTATGATCTTGCTACCCACAGCTATCCTTCGTGATGGGAGTTGAACTTCCTATGGTAGAATGACTTTGGACCCATACACTAAGGAGAAAGGAGTAGATTGAGTTGGAATTCTATATGTGGTGCGGTAGGCCCTTAAGGCTTCAACTAACTACACATGCCATTGTCACTTATTATTGTCGAGTGGTTCTTTAGTATTTAAATGAGAGTTTTGTTAAAGGCTTATGCTAAGTCATTTTCCCTCGGGTAGTTGATGGTAGAATATCTCCAATCTTTGTTGTGTCTCCTGACAAAGTTGTTGATCTCGATGCTCGTAAATGCAGTACCATTATTAGATATAATTCATTGAGGCACTCCGAACCAATATATGATATGATTCCTTAAAAACTAGAGCACATTCTGAGCTATGACCTCTTTGAATAGAATCGCCTTGGCACATTTGGAAAAGTAGTCAGTAGGAGCTGAGATGAACTATGGCCCTTGGAAGAAAGAGGATCAATCGGATCCACTATGTTGGTACCTCAACACTCAAATTTTCATGAGGATGATGTAGGATGTAGAATGTTGGGTTGTTGGTGCAGGACCACACTATGTATTTGACATTGGTGGCATTGCCTAGTTGTATCCATGTTATCTTTGATCATCGATAGCCACTAGTATCTTAATCACTTGATCTTGGCTTTCATCTTTGGACCAGATTGGTTGGCTCCACATAATCTTGAGTGTACCTCGGTCACGATCTTATGGGCTTTGTGCTTGTCTAAATAATGCACATATGATTGAAAATATCACTGGTATAAGACACCATCCGTAAGAGCATAGGAAAGTGCTCTCTCCTTCTTCTGATGGGCTTGAGACTTCTCTTGAGGTAGTTTTCCTATATTTAGGTAATCCATGAATTGTTGCCTCCTATCTAACTCCTAGTCTTTCTTGGCAATGGAAACCTCCCCTTCAAGAGAGTACTTTTTGATGAGTTCAATATCAATGAGGGATAACACTTGTCTATTTTTGACTTTTATTGACATGGACTCATCCTCCGAACATGCCAACTCCTTGGCAAGCTTGGCTAAAGCATAAGCTATGGTGTTTTCTCCACAAGGAATCTTATAAATGGCAACCTATAGGATTTGGGCCAACAACTCCACTTATGGTAGTAGCTTGGGCTTTATAACCTTATAGGACCCAATGATTTGGTTGATAACTAGTTGAGAATCCTCAAAGATGTTGATGTTCTGGATGCTTAGAGTAATGACTAACTACAAATTGATAATCAGAGCCTCATATTAGCATTTATTGTTAGTGTAAAGATTGGACAGATGATATGAGAATCTCATAACATCGTAGTCCAGAGTTAAAGGAACTATTCCTACCCCTGCATTTCCTAAAATAGTAGATTATGGTTCTTCTCCTCTTTGAGAGGAATCCGCACCATCAAAGTACATCTCCCAGTAGTGAATGCTAGTATCCCCTATGTCCATGATTTGTTTATCGAGGAGATCATCCCTAAGTGGAGAGTCAGCAGGAAGTGGGTGTGCTGCTAAGAAATCAGCTAGCGCTTGTCCTTTCACCATAATGTCAAACTGTGAGAGGATCATGTACCATCGTGCCAACTATCTAGATAGCATTGGCTGTGTTAGGAGATACTGTAGTGGATTGATCCAAGAGATTAAGTTCACCGTATGAGAAAGCATGTATTGTAGTAGCTTTTGGGATGCAAAGATTAAAGCTAGGCAATGCTTCTCAAGGGGTAGATAATTAGCCTCAACAGGGATTAGATGATGGTTGAGGTAGTAGAGTGCATTTTCCTTCCCTTCATCATTGGATCGGGCCAATAAAGCACCAAGGGAGTCATCTAATGTTGTAGTGTAAAGTATGAGTGGCTTGCTCGGGATAGGAGCTGCTAGAACTAGTGGCATCATCAAGTAATGCTTGCTATTTTTGAAGGCATGCTTACACTTGTCATCTCACTTAAACTTGGCATCCTTTTTGACAAGTGCTAAGAATGGCTGACATCTTCCCAATAGGTTGGATATAAAGTGTCTTAGATATGCCAACCACCATTGGAATGATCTGAGTTGAGTTAAACTTTTAGGGGGTGACATTTCTAATATTACCTTGGTGTTCTCTTGATCAATTTTGATTCCTTGGTGTTGGACAACAAACCCAAGGAATTTCCCTGAAGCTACTCCAAATGCACACCTCAAGGGGTTCTTTTTAAGGTTAAATTATCTTAACTATTTGAAAACTTCATTTTCTCTACTTTTGACCATAAGATCATTGACATAGCACTCGACTTGATGATGAATGAGTTCGTAGAATATTCGAGTCATAGCCCACTAGTATGTAGCACTGACATTTTTAAGGCTGAAAGGCATGATCTTATAAAAATAGATTTTGATCGGGGTTCTAAAAGTAGTGTTTCTTTCATCTTCAGGGGCCATCTTTATTTGGTTATATCCATATGATCCATGAAAGATAAGCGCATGAGATGAGGCAATGTCTTATTCAAATCCCCAAAATTGATGCATATGTGAATTTGGCCATTCTTTTTCTTAACTAGGATGATGTGGCTAACCAAGCAGGGTATTTTTCTTCCCAGATGAAGCTAACATTGATTAGTTTCTTGACCTCATAAATGACCTATTGTTCATTATCTAATCGCATGCGTCTAGGAGCTTGCTTGATAGGGTTAGCAGTAGGCTCTATTGCTAAATGGACTACAAGAGCCAATCCAAGCATCTCTTCATAACTCCAGTAGTCCTTAAACAAAGTCAATATCTAACTAATTCATTGGTTTCAATTTCATTCAACAAAGCGATGTATGTCTAGCCATGGATCTTCTTTATTCTAAGTTGATTTCATTGAGTTCATCGATGGTTGACTTGATCTCTTCTTCGAAATCTAGCGGTGCATCTTGGACTTCAAAATCATCTGGATAATCTGATGTTTCTAAGCACAGTTCCTCATATTAGTTAATGTGATTTGAGAAAAACTTATTAGATTCCAAATGATTGGTGATGACTAAGCAGTAATCGTCATCATCATCTGGACCCACTATATCGAATCCTAGTCTTGGTCTTGATTGAGAACTTTCGCATTTATTCTTCTATATTCTTTTGAGGTAGTTTGACTTGTGGTTTGACCATGTATGTGGGATTAACCCTTTCTTTGCTAAATTATGAATACAAGGAAGTAACAATCAAAAGGTAATTCTATTAAATCTTTATATGAATCATCCTCAACTTCTATATCAACTTCTTGACTTGAGAATGATGTTCCCAGAAAGAACCTCTGAGTCTTCACACTTGTGGATGACATAAGAGCATCCTTAACTATCAAACCCTTAGATTTTTGAGAGAAAAGTAGGTTTAGAGCTAAGGTTCCCAACTAATGCCTAACTGCTTCACATATAGACTTGGATACACTTATGGTTTGCTTTGGAGCCTAGTATTCATCGCTATCTAGGTCAAGTGTCCCCTTCAAAGGAATCAATTGCTAAGAATAGCTGGGTGGTGTGCTAATCATATAAGACTCATCCTATGAACTAGATTCTAAGTCTATATGGATAGCAGATGTATTCCTGGTTGCTGAGACATATCTTTTATTGGGTGGCCAATAAGGAGGTTTTCCACCCATGATACTACCTCGGCGGCCTCTTCCTCTGTAGAGGTGGGTTTTCTACCCATATGTTTGAATGGAGTAACGAACTATGGGTGGAATCTAATGTCACGTTGCACTTCCTCCTCTAAGTCTATTTTCACTCCCTTTTACTTTCTTTTTCATTTTCTCTTTTCTTTTCTTTTTGTTATTCTCTTTCTTTTTCTTTTCTTTTCTTTTCTTTTCTTTTATTTTTAAACTTTGGCCAAGTTCACAAGAATAGAATTGTTGATTTTGAGAGAGGTAGTAAGCCACATCCTCATATATGTCGACCTTATGAACTATAAATGGCATCAGATCTCCTTTGGCACAGTAGGCGATCCCACCTTTCATGAAATTCATACACTGCTGTAGAGAGAATGGAACTATGTTATTCTCATGTATCCATGGTCTCCCAAGCTTTAGGTTTTTATTTATTGTATTTTTGTTTAGTTTTTTTTAATGCAATTTTATTTATACATTTAGGTTTAGGTTTAGGTTTAGGTTTTAGTTTAGGTTTTAATTTAATTTAAATTTTTTTATTTATTTTAGGTTTAGGTTTTTTTAATTTAATTTTGGCATTCAAAGATGTATTCGAGTCTATAATGTGAAACTTGGCTTCGGTCTTCCAATCATCTTTCTCCAAGGGCAACACTATGGAGCCAAAGGTATGTTGACCTCACTTTTGGAGTGCAAATTCAATCTTCCCAACTTAGACTTAGAAGTATTCTAGACACTAAGACTTCCCTAAGCATAAAACACTTAACTTAAGCCTAAAGACTTAGAAGTGTTAACAATAGGATTAGGTTATACCTTAGGGATTAGGATAATCCACCTACCCTACAACCCAAATCCAATCCATGTTCACCTTCTCAAACCAAACCTCAAGTTCAATTCAAACATCAAATTCAAATCCAAATCCAAACCCAGATTCCAAAACCAAATGATTGAAGCCCATGATCAAATCCAAACTTGAAACCCTTCTCCTATATGACTTATCCCATGGACTTAGCCAAATCCAAATCAATCCAAAATTGATTTTCTCATAATCATTTTATATCTTCAATAATATTTCTAAATATAAATCAAATCTACATTCAAATGATCAAAACTAAATCAAATTAAATCAAATTAAATGAAAACCCTTCTTAAGCCATATGACCTATCCCATGGACATAGCCAAATCTTAATCCAAATCAAGTCAAACTCAATTGATTTTCTCCCAAATCAATCATATTTTCAATTATCTTCATAAATTTAAATTAAATATACATTTAAATAAAGAAAACTAAATCAAACCACCTAAGCCACATGACTCAACTCCATGGACTTAGCAGCCAAATTCTTTCATTCCAAAAACAAAATTCAATTGATTTTCTCATGAATCAATCATACCTTCAATCATATTCATAAATATTAATAAAATCTACAATCATCAAGCCAGACCAAATTCAATATAAGTTAAGCCCCTAACTTAACCCTTTTGACTTGAAATGTTCAAATGAACCAAAACCTATTTGAACCCAAGCCAATTGCAACTAAAATTATATATCAATCCCAAATCCATATATAAACTCAACTAAATCAAACTCACCCCAAAATCAAGCCAACTAAACCCAATTGGTCCACTTGACCCAAAGTGCCCAGTTTAACCTATTTGAGCCAAGTTCTAATCTTACCCAAATTGGATTGAACTAAGCCCATCAAAACCTCCCATCATGATTGTTGATCACCTTATGTTGATTAATTGTCGCAAATTGGGTCAAACTAAGTTAGCTTGATCATTTGACCAAGTCAACCCCTTTACCCATATGAACCCAAACTTGCTAAATTGCAACCTTAGCCAAATCCCTTAAAACCTTCAATTGAGTCAAACCAAACCTAATTGGCCCTCTTGACCCAAGTTGACCTATATTGACCTAAAAGAAAAAATTGGGTAAAATCAAATTATAAACCAAATTGATTGCAACCAAAGGCTCAAGTTCATCTCAAATTGATTGTTGAACTTGACCAAAGCCATGATTGGACCCGACTGAACCCAATTGACATACTTAGCCCAAATTGACCTATAGGTTCAAGTTGTCCTAAACTAAAACCAAATCCAAATTAATTGAAACCAAAGCCTACAATCATCTTCAATTGGTCAACTAAACCCAAACCAACACCTAACCCAAGCCAATTTGGCTAATTTGGTCAAATTGGTCAACTTAACCCATTTGACCCAAATGAATTCAAATGAGCCAAAATCAATTCTAAGCCAAACTAAACCAAACCAATTGAACCAAAACATCCCAAATGATCATGTGAACTTGACCCAACCTAACTCAATTTGACCTAAATGAGTCAAATTGAGCCAAACCTAACCAAATCAACTATAATTAACTTGAAATTTGGGCTAACCCACTTTTGGCGCATTTTAAATCTGCCCAAATCAAATCCAATATCAAATGATAATTCTACCCTTAGTTCAAGGGCATCACACGAGACATATCACCCATGTGGGATGTATTGGTTCAAATCTAAACAAACTAAACCAAACCAATTGAACAAAAACATCCCAAATGATCATATGAACTTGACCCAACCTAACCTAATTTGACCTAAATGAGTCAAATTGAGCCAAACCAAACAAAATCATCTCAAATTAACTTGAAATTTGGGCAAACCCACTTTTGGCTCATTTCAAATCTGCCCAAATCAAATCCAATATCAAATGATAATTCTACCCTAAGGTCAAAGGCATCGCACGAGATAGATCACCCATGTAAGTGGACATTTCCATTCCTTGGCCACTTGATACTCTCCTAATGATCCACTTATGCACCAAAGACACTGTCCTACCTGACCCAAGGGGTGGTTGGGTCAGCCATGACCCATGGGAGGTAAAATCACCTCACTCCTCTCGATTGGAGCATTTGAAACCCATAGGTCACCCAAGATTCCTCCTTGGCAGCTAACTCCACACCTTCAACCAACCAAGTCTAGCCAACTCACCTCCTTCCTACCACCCCGACTCCTTGAGATGGCTAGACTGCCACTATAAGCCAAACCAAATCCCACCATCTAATCAAGATGAAGGGGTGTATACACCCCCTAATTTCCACTCAAACACACAAAAATCATTCTTTAGAGCCCTAGCTACCCCAGACGACCAGCTAGAGCCATTCCTAAGCTCCCAAGCTCATTCCTCAATCAAAAAATGTCATTCCCATCCATCTTGAAATAGGACACTACCATTTCAGACCTAACTTCCCCATTTCTTCATCAAACTCAAATTAACTTTGCCACCTTCCTAAGCCTTTCGGTAAAGCGAATCATCTCTAGCTTCTTGAGCAGAAGGTTGGACTTCAATCAAAGCCAAGCTCCAAATCATTGATTCATGGCCTTCTTAGTGAACATCAAGGAATTGATCCGATTGCTACTCAACGGGGCTTCACCTCCACTAGATGAAGCATCCTCAATCATTTGAGCCACTAGTCTTGAGCTCTGGCGAGGTATACATCCAAAACTGATCCTTAAGCAAAAATGGGTTGGAGGTTTTTGAAGATAACTTGCATCTCATGTGATCTTTATCATAAGATCCCCTCTGATTGCTTCATGAAGGTGTGAGATCCATTTGGAGTTGATCTGAGCTTGGGTAAGCTCGGATCAAGTGAGCAATGGTGGATGGACTCCATTCTCTCAAACTTGCGTGACATTTGATCACGCATCATCCATTCTGCGTGATTGAAATGGATGGTCATGTTTAAATTTGTTAGATCGATCTGATTTAATCCTATTAAGTCATGGGATTAATCATAGTTGTCCAATCTTAAGTTGGATGGCGGATGAGAAAGTGCATCCACTGCCGTCACATAGGCACTGAATCAGATAAGTTTTATGTAGCCAATCAAATGGCGCACGTGGAAAGCACACCGCAATAGCATGCCACGTGGCGCCAATAGGATTTGGCTTTAATTAAGCTTATTAATCATAAAAAAATGCAAATAAATACTCATTTTAAATGTATTTCAGAGAAGAATTAATTAAAAATGATCTTAACTATTTTTTAATTGTAATTAAAATTTAATTAATGTTTACTTACAAAATTAATTATCTTAATTACTCCTTAATTACTTGGGCAATTAAACCCAAATTTTGTGGGTTAATTTAATGGGATGACCTCTACCTCCCATGAATTTCTTGAGATTTATTGCTCACTTAATTAGAAAATTGACTAATTAAGCCTACTACTTTTAAGTTAATTAATGATTAATTAATCCATGAATGAATAATAAATTGGTTAATTAAGTTTATTAATCTTTGTTCAACATTAAGTGAACTAAGGAATAGGGTTGGGACCCCTTTACCTAAGTTCATTTCACCCTTTTTAAAATGAAATTAATTAAGATTTAATTAATTAAATCACTTATCAAATTGAAATCATAATCACATGACCTTAATTAATTAAATCATGGGTGGATCTTTAGTGTTTAATAACCTAAATTAGTTTAATGAAATTATGGTTAGTCCACATGTGTGGAAAATTATAAGAGTAATTAATTAAGTCCCATAATCTAACTATTAATCATGAGCCAATATTAGGCCCATTCTATTTCCTAGATCATTTTAAGTTTATTTTCCATGCATATCATGTTGTCTCATAATTATTTAGTTAACTTTTAAGGTGACATAAGTAAGAGTAATTAATTCATCTAATTAAGGGTTCAACTTAATTAACCCATAAAATCAACTGAATTACATTTCCTTTAATTAAATCAAATCACTAATGTGGGAGTGGGTTTAAAACAACAAGTGATGATTTCTCTTCTCCTCTTTAAATCTAATCAAATCCAAAACTTAATTAATAAAGAAGCTTTAGTTTTTAAATAATCTTATTTGATTTGATTGTCCTTAAGAACTAGTTTGGTTGAATGAATCACCTGCTTATATTTAATTGACCTCCTTCCAATCATGTTAAATTTGGTATGTCATTTGAATTCATGCATCCATCTTTTCAAAATCAAGTAAATTGAAATGGATTTACTTTATGTAAGCTAGCATGTGTTTATTTAATTTAATATATGAATGGCTATTATCACTATTAAATCTAATTGTGTTTTTCAAAAGCTTATAATTTAATAATAATATATTTTATGATGCTAGCTATAAATACATAAGAAATACATGTGCTTATAGCTTAAGTTTATGAATGTTGAGTTCTCTTTCCTCTATTCATGTGTTGATTTATATAAGATTGAATGGTAATGGGTATATATTGACATCTGAACATGAGGCTTTAGCTAGCCCCAAGGAGGTCATTTGATTACCTCGCTTCCCTTGTTTAACAATGGCACATACCCATTTGATTTCATTCTTATATATTTTAACATTAGAATTTGGATAGAGCTTTAATTCATATATATAATTGATTTAATCAAAAAAATATACAATCTTTGCATGGATTTCTTTCCCTCATTTATGTATACATCCATGTGTGTCCAGGAAAAGCAAGTATATAGTCTGGACATCTCGAGAATACGAGGATTTAGTTAGCCCCAAGGATGTCATTTGATTACCTCACTTCCCTAGTTTAATAATGACACGTACTTTCCTATATCTTTGTACATGTATATTTATATGCTATTAGTGAATGAAAATCCTATTCTACATTAAAATTGCATGCATTTATAATTGACTAAGTGGTTGAATTAATTGGCCATATGATTTGTAGCTTATTTCCTATGTTCATGTATACGAATTTACATATGTTTGAATGAAAATGGGTATATAGTGTGGACATCCTGAGAATACGAGGCTTTAGCTAGGTTTAAGGTGGTCATTTGATTACCTCACTTCCTTGGTTTAACAATGGCACATGCCTATTTAATTTCATTCTAATGTCATTTTTGTATAAGAATTTGGATAAAGTTTTAAATTAATATGTTTAAATAACTCAATCAAATAAAATATAAATTCTAAACATTCACATACATTCATCATTTAAGTGTGCTAAAATATGTTGCATGTATAGATATACTTAGGATTAAATCATATGCATGTTACATGTGATGGAAAGGAATGATTTAATATATGTAATGTGGTAGTAATTCAATTAAATAAATCTTAAAATGCCTTTCATTTTGAATATAATTATTTAAAGTGAACCTAAACTTAAGATTAATTAAATCATTTAATAAGTCATTCACTAACGAGAACTAAATCAAATTAATATACTTTAGAAAGTGACTTAAGTTAGGGATGAAAGAGGTCAATCCTCTTTTTCTCTCTTTAAAATACTTAGTTGCTAAGTGTAATCAAATGAAATAATGGAAAACACAAATTAAAATTCTCAAATCAATTAAACTACTTTAAGTGAAATCAACCTTTCATGTTAAATTGAATCCTTCTACATTTAAAAATACAACACTAATGCCTAATAAGACTTACCACACAAGCCTTAATACACACAATAGAATTAGGTCACCACTTCTAGCTCTAAGTTAGGATGGTGTATGATGTGATATATGATTTTTTGATGATGTATTATTTTAGATGATGTTATGGTGTATACTGTAGACCGGATGATAGCCAATATTAGCCTAATCATGTTTTTTAGGGGATTATGCTTAAGGGATGCTTAAAATAAATGTGATTGCTCTTTTGCAAGTTTCTTAAATCCTTAAGCATAATCCAAGTTAGATGGGCTATTAACTATGTATGTGGTGCTAAGTCCAAATTATAAATACAACTTATTATATGTATATTTAGCTAACTCTATTTTGGTGTAGTTAGATTTACTTTTCCCACATAAATATAATTTTTGCAATAAGAATTAAGATTAGTGCTATGGGGATTAGGATGAGCAAAGGCTTTGTCTGGGGTGCCCTGTGATGCCTTTGAAGCAAGCACCATCCAAATCAAAGAGGAACCAAATCAGAAATGGAGATATGAAGAAAGAAGACCCCCATAACATTTAATACAATTATAATTGTTCTTTTATATTCCAGGTTGTATAATGGTAGAGCTTGGCTACCCATCTTTTCTCTCTTCGGTTTGTACGGAGGTACCCGACCGTACCGACCTTTTATTCTTTTATGTTAGTTTATATAATTGATTGATGTTATGTTTACATTGTGCATTAGGACGACATGCTTTTCATAGTTTATTAAATGATTGACGCTTTAATGTGTGGCTTGGATATGATTAGGCTCTTAAGATAAAAATAACTTTTCTACCCAACTAATCACTCATAACTAAATTTTAAACAACTCATAACCTCATCATAAAGCCTAAGATATAAATAAGATATTTAAAAGATTTAGCAACCCCTTAGCTGTATGGTTATATGTTCCACATCATGCATGCATACTCTTTCTCTCTTAAACATGAAGGATCTCCATCCTTGCATGATAAAGGAATTCTTGACCTGTGAGGGCATCCTTTATGGTGGAGAACACCTTCTTCTACCTTATTTGACCTATAACCTATTTCATCATGCATTTAGGAATAAAAAAATCCTAAAGCCTCTATCAAAACAACGTGTTTAAAATGAAATAAAATTTGAAAATATTTTGCTTCTATAGATTAAGTCATATGCTCTATGGTTTTAAAATCATAGAAGGAGTTAGCAAGCGGCCACCCCAGACAGTTATAAGTGAAGAAGCTAGACAATTTATTCTCTCTTGTGGAGGTAAACCCTTTTATTCACCTGTCACTTAGAATTAGGTCATGCTTTAGCTCGTACTAAAGTTCCCTAGATTTAGATCCAAAGTAGCTATTTCCTTCGGGCTATGAGCATAAATCCTCACCTCTTAAGCATTCCCATAACCTTGTGTTGGTGGATTATAATCCCTAGTAATCTAATTAAATTTTAACTCAAAACATATAAATCTCCTCAACTTTAAAATTATAAAGCCCAACCATAGGATAGATTGAAATGCTCATTAACTTCTTAGTATCATGAGAATTTCCTAATTATTTCATTTGGATTTCAACAATAAGTCTTCTCCTTGAATTTTCCCAATTGATTTTCCAAATACAACCAATCTTCTAATAGTGTAACCTTAAAATCTTTAGAGATGATAATTGTCTACTTTAATCAAGAGTATTCTTAGGAAATTTCATTTTCTAAGATGTAATTAATTATAGAGGCTTGCCTCCATAGGGAACTTAAAAACCTAGTTTAATATAAACCTTGTTTTATTCATCCATGTAAAGTAGGGGAGAAATCTCTAGTACATTCAAAGACCCATCATGCCTAAAGAGTCCTATTATGTGATTAGTCCATTGTAGGGTGATGTTTCTATCATCGAGATACATCATACCTCAATGTTGTACTGCATCACCTCAAAAAATTATCCCCTATAATCTATGTGGTGTCACCCTCCCACCCATATACATCCAAAATAAACACCACAAGGCCCTCTGCCTTGTTCATTGAATCTTTCAACATCATCCTTTCTATTTGAGTTTGGAGATGTCATCCTCAAGTAGGCAAGGGTTCTTAAACTCATAATGTTGACCATACACCTAGGTAAACGCCAACTCGATAGCTTGTATCTACCAACATCCACTTTAATGTATGACATTCTATCTCTAGGAGTAAGTCTTCATCAAATGTAACTCCTAAGATGTCCTTCGAGTGGCATGCCTCTTCTTTAGTAGTAAATGAGCTAAGCAGATCAAGTAAGACTTTGATTAGAGATTCCCTCATCTCTTTGGATAAGATAAGGGCGTCATGTATGCTTAACTTAGCTGAAAACTTTCTAAGGTGAGCTAAGACATTGTAATCAACTCTGGCTTGGTACTCCATAAGCATATCAATGGGTGGAGCATCCTATGGAGGGGCTATCTGCATTTCAAACCAATAACACACTTACCCTTATCCTAAGGTGTTACCCTAGGTAGAACTATGCCACCGCAGGTTGATAGGACATCTTGGAATGATGAGCTTGTGGAAAGTTTTACCTTCTCATTGGCATACCTCCAACTTCTCCTATGGGATCCTGAGTTAACCGCAAGTCAATCTCAAGAGGTGAACCCATTGATTATAGAAGGATAGTACTCAATCGAAAGGAAAGGATCAGAACTACTAGAGCTATTATTTTTATTTAGACTCGGAGAGTTTTCAATAAGAATAAAATCAAAGCATCAGAAGTAGACAATATATAAGTAGAATCAGATTTCTTTATTAATTTCTCTTTGGGTGGAGGTCATGATAAAAATCAAGTAAAGTAAGTGGAATAAATGATTTAGTGCCCTTATCCATAGATACAACACTCCTGTCAGTAGAAGAGGAGCTAGCAGAAGAGGTGGTAGATGCAACGGTGGAGGGATTACCTGACTGGTGAATGCTATTGGACTATCTCAAGTATGGTGAGCCGCTATTGGGTTGTCACCCTCCCAAGTTGTCCTTGCAACTAGGAAACCTTCCTTGGTGTTGGAGGTTTGAGCTACTTGCACCCAAGGAAAGCTTGATCTTAGAAATGATCTTCTTAGAGGTTCGGGATAGGGAGATATCCTAACCTTCTTTGGTCTTATGAGGATTGTAAGTATCCCCAAGGATTACTTTAACAAATCTGGATGGTTGTTCTAATAAGTATTTCTTAGGGATAACTATGGCTCTCAACTTGTAGCTGCACTCAAGCTAGTCCTTAAAAGTGATATAATCCTCTAAGACATGGCCTAACATGCGGTGGGCAATACTAGGATCATCCTGCCCACTTCCTCCAAACCTCTTAGGCTCGTAATGAAAGTCTTTTAAGAGATTCTTAAAGATTTTCTAACTCTCCCTCTTGAATAATATGGCTTATTCAAATCGATGGTAGTGGTGATACCGACAATGGATAAGAATACCTAAGATAATCGAGGAGGTGGAAATGATCATCAAATAAATACAATGAAGGTGGTGGAAGAGGAGGTGGGAGGCTAAATTAATAATATAAAATAAATTAATAAAAATAAACTAAAATAAAATAAATAATTACCAAAACTAAACTAAAAAAATAAGATAAAGCTAATAATAAAAAACTTAAATTAATAAAAAATTGAACGTAAAACAAAAATAAAATAAACCTAAAATAAAACTAAAATAAAATAAAATAAAAACTAAATTAAAACCAAAACATAAAAATAAACTTAAAAATATAACATAAAAATAAATAATAAATAAAACTTAAACCATAAACTAAAAAAAACCTAAACTAAAATAAACTAAACTAAAATAGATAAAACCTAAACCTAAATCTAAACCAAACCCTAAACTAAATAAAATAAAACAAACTAAAAATAAACCTAAACCTAAACTAAAAAAAAAACCTAAAAAAAACTTAAAACCTAAAACTAAAAAAATAAAATAAAAACATAAACCTAATCCTAAAAATAAAAAGTAAAACCTAAATCAAAAAAATAAAATAAAAATAAAACTGAACTAAAAAATAAACTAAAATAAAAAACCTAAACTAAAATAAATAAACCAAAAATAAATAAAATAAACTAAATAAAATCAAAATCAAAATTAACTAAAATAAATAAAAAATAAATTGAATAAACTAAATAAACCTAAAGGTGATGGTTTACTTAATTAAAAAAAACCTAAACCCTAACCTATCCCTAAACCCTAAACCTTAAATCCTAAAAATAAACTAAAAAATTTAAACCTACCTGTTTACTTAATTTTAAAATAAACATAAACTAAAGCCTCAACCTTAAACCTAAAACCTAAACCCTAAACCTAAACCATAGAACTAAAAAAAATTTAAAAAAATAAAAAAATCCTATCCTTAAACACTAAACCCTAAAATTAAGCCTAAACCCTAAACCCTAAACCCTAAACCCTAAATCTTAAAACCCTAAACTACAAACCCAAAACCCAAAACCATAAACACTAAACCCTAAACCCTAAAAACCCTAAAACCTAAAGCCCAAATGCTAAACCTTAATCATAAACCCTAAATGCTAAACCTTAACCCTAAACCCTAAACCTTCAAACCATAAACCCTAAACCCTAAACCCTAAAATAAAACCTAAACCTAAAATAAAATAAAAATAAAATAAACTAAAATAAATAAACCTAAATAAATAAAATAAAAAATAAATAAAATAAATAAAATAAATCTAAAATAAATAAATATAAATATCTAAACCTACTAAACCCTAAATCCCCTAATAAAATAATAAACCTAAACCTAAACTCTAAAAAAACCCTAAAACCTAAAAACCCTAAACTAAAACCTGAACCCTAAGCTTGAAACCTAAAACGTAAACCCTAAACCCTAAACCCTAAACCCTAAACCATAACCCTAAACCCTAAACCCTAAAAACCAAAAAAACCTAAACCTAATAAAAATAAAACTCTATATTTAAACATAAAAAATAAATTAAAATAAAAAACCTAAACTAAAATAAATAAACCTATAAATAAATAAACTAAACTAAATAAAAGTAAAAAATAAACCTAAATAAAAATAAAAAAATAAATTAACTAAAATAAATAAAAAATAAAATAAGTAAACTAAATAAACCTAAACATACAAGTTTACTTAATTAAAAAATCCCTAAACCTATCCTCAACCCAAAACCCTAAACCCTAAACCTTATACCCTAACCCTAAAACCCTAAACCCTAAACCCTAACCCTAAACCCTAAACCTGAAACCCTAAACCCCAAACCCTAAACCCTAAACCCCAAACCCTAAAGCTAAACTTAAAGTAACTAAATAAATTTGAAAATAAATTTAAACCGTAAAACCTAATAAACTTGAACCTAAACTTAAATCCTAAGAATGGGAAGAATCTTACGCTAACATCATCAACCGTGCTTAGTCTAGATTTGGTGTTGGAAATGTAGCCTAACGCATGGTGGTGGGATCGGAGGTTCTGTGGATATGGAGGTGAAATGGTGGGAGGTGGGAGGAGCGACGGAGGTTACATCAATGGTGGTGGTGGAGGGAGAAATCGGGGATATGATGGTGGATCCTGCTACTCGAGAGGCCAAGGTGGTTTTGATGGGAACTGGAGAAACTGAAGAACAATCGATCCGATCTACTAGTTATGGAACTGTGTTTTTACAGTAAAGATAGTTCTAGTTATCTAGGCTTTTTCATTTGCTCTATGCATGCTCATTTTTTATCAATATCGTCTCTTGTGTCATAAAAAACTTGGTGTGTTACTTGGTTGATTAAATCGAAAAGAAGAAATATTGAATATGAATTTATTCTCTATTATAAATAAAAAAACCAAAAACACTAAACCCTAAACTAAAACATGAACCCTAAACCTAAAACCTAAACCAAAAACCTAAACCCTAAAACCTAAACCATAAATATAAAAATATAAATATAAAAAAATGAAAAAACCCTAACCCTAAACCCTAACCCTAAACCCTAAGCTAACCCTAAACCCTAAACCCTAAAAACCCTAAACCTTAAAGCCGAAACACTAAAACCTAAACCCTAAACCCTAAATCCTAACCCCAAACCCAAAACCCAAAACCCTAAAACCCTAAAGCCTAAAACCCTAAACCTTAAACCCTAAACCCAAAAAACCTAAAAACCTATACTTAAATTAAATAAAACCTAAAAATAAAATAAATAAATAAAACTTGAACCTAAATAAATTAAAAAAAATCAAATAAATAAAAATCTAAATTAAAACCTAAACCTAAACCTAAAATAAAAATAAAATAAACTAATAAAAATAAACTAAAATAAAATAAATAATAACCTAAATTAAACTAAAAAAATTAGATAAACCAAAGAATAAATAAAATAAAAACTTAAATGTAAAATAAAAATAAAATAAAATTAAAACAAAACTAAAATAAAATAAAATAAAAACCTAAACCTAAAAAAGTAAACCTAAAAATTAAACCTAAAAATAAATAAAAAATAAAAGTTTAACCATAAACTAAAAAAACACCAAAACTTAAATGAAAATAAACTAAACTAAAATAAATAAAACCTAAACTTAAACCTAAACCTAAACCTAAACTAAATAAAATAAAATAAACTAAAAATAAATCTAAATTTAAACTAAAAAAATAAAACCTAAAAATAATCCTAAAATAAAAACTTAAAATCTAAACTTAAGAAAATAAAATAAAAAAACCTGAAAGCTAAAAATAAAAATTAAAACCTAAACCAAAAAATAAAATAAAAATAAAACTTAACTAAAAAATAAACCTAATCCTAAACCTAAAAATAAACTAAGATAAAAAAACCTAAACTAAAATTAATAAATAAACTAAACTTAATAAAAATACAAAATAAAAATAAAAAATAAACTAAAATAACTGAAAAATAAGCTGAATAAACTAAATAAACCTAAAGTTGCAGGTTTAATTAATTTGAAAGAAAAAAAACCTAAACCCTAAGCTAACCCTAAACCCTAAAAAAAAAAAAAAAATGTAACCCTACTTCTTTACTTAATTTAAAAAAAAAACTAAACTTAAACCTCAACCCTAAACCTAAAACCAAAACCCTATACCCTAAACCCAAATAATAAAAATTAGCAAAATAAAATAAAAAAAAAAACCTTAACCTTAAACCCTAAACCCTAAAACTAAGCTTAAACCCTAAATCCTAAACCCTAAAACCCTAAACCCAAAACCCAAAACCCAAAACCCTAAACCCTAAACCCTAAACTTAAACCCTAAACCCTAAACCCTAAAATCCTAAACCCTAAACCTAGAACCCTAAACCCTTATCTTAAACCCTAAACCCTAAAACCCTAAACCCTAAACGCTAAACCCTAAAACCTAAAAACCTAAACCAAAAAGATAAATAAAATAAAAATAAAACTAAAAAATTAACCTAAACCTAAACCTAAAAGAAAATAAACTAAAATAAAAACTAAAATTAAAATAAATAAACTAAAAAAAATCTGCTAAATAAAATAAAATAAACCTAAACTAAATTTAGAAAAAAAAGCCTAAACCCTTAATCCTGAACCTTAAGCTCTAAACCCTAAACCTAAACCTTAAACCCTAAAGCATACTTACAACCCTAAAACCTAAACCTACAATAAACACTAAACACAAAAAAACCCTAAACCCTAGAAAACCTTAAACCCTAAACCTAAAACTAAATCATAAACTCTAAATCCTGAACCCTAAACTCCAACCCTAAACCCTAAAACCCTAAACCCCAAACCAAAAACATAAACTATAAACCCTAAACATTAAACCCTAAACCCTCAACCCTAAAAATCCTAAACTTAATTTAAAAAAAACCTAAACCTCAACCCTAAAAATAAAATAAAAAAGAAAACTAAACCCACCAGTTTACTTAATTTAAAAATAAACCTAAACTAAAACCTAAACTAAAGCCTAAACACTAAACCTAAAACTTAAACCCTAAACACTAAACACAAAACCTAAACCCTAAACCCTAAAACCCTAAACCCTAAACCCTAAACCAAAAAAAAAACTTAATCCTAAAATAAAAATAAAATTAACCTAAATCTAAACTAAAATAAATTAACTAAAAGAAATAAAACTTAAACCTAAACCTAAACTAAAAAGTAAAACCTAAAAATAAACCTGAAACCTAAACCTAAATAAATAAAATAAAAACCTAAACCTAAACCTAAATTTAAAAAATAAAACCAAAACCTAAAAAAATAAAATAAAAATAAAACTCAACTAAAAATTAAACCTAAACCTAAACCTACACCAAAAAAATAAACTAAAATAAAAAACCTAAACTAAAATAAATAAAATAAACTAAATAAAAATAAAAATAAATATAAATAAAAATAAGAAATAAAATAAACTAACATAAATAAAAAATAAACTAAATAAACCTAAACCTACTAGTTTACTTAATTTTTTTTAAAAAAAAACCTAAACCCTGATCTAACCTTAAACCCTAAACCCTAAAAAAAAATAAAAAAAATCTAAACCTACTGGTTTACTTAATTTAAAAATAAATTTCAACTAAAACCTAAACACTAAACCCTAAACCATAAATCCAAAAATAAAAAAAAAATATAAAAAATAAAAGATATAAAAAAATTGTAACCCTAAACCATTAACCTAAACCGTAAACCCTAAACTACCCTAAACCCTAAACCTACAACCCTAAACTATAAACCCTAAACCCTAAAGCCTAAACCCTAAACCCTAAAACCGTAAACCCCAAACCCAAAAACCTAAACTCTAAACCATAAACCCTAAACTTAATTTTTTTTTTAAAAAAATAAACCTCAACCCTAAACCCTAAAAATACACTAAAAAAAACATAAACCTATCGGTTCACTTAATTTAAAAATAAACCTAAACTAAAACCTGAACCCTAAACCTAAAACTTAAGCTCTAAACCCTAAACTCTAAAAAAAATGTAAACCTAAAATTAAAATAAATAAACCTAAACCTAAACTAAAATAAATAAAACCTAAACCAAAACCTAAACAAAAAATAAATAAATAAAATAAAATAAAAATAAACCTAAACCTAAACTTAAAAATAAAACCTAAAAAAAAATCAAAAACCTAAACCTAAACAAATAAAATAAAAACCTAAACCTAAACATAAAAATAAAAAATAAAACCTAAACCTAAAAAATAAAATATAAATAAAACTCAACGAAAAAATAAACCTAAATATAAACCTACAACTAAAAAATAAAAAAAAATCTAAACTAAAATAAATAAAATAAACTAAAAAAAATTAAAAAATAAATATAATTAAAAATAAAAAATAAAATAAACTAAAATAAATAAAAAATAAACCAAAACCTACAAGTTTACTTAAAACCTAAACCCTAACTAACCTAAACCCTAAAATAAAAAAACTAAACCTACAAACCTATTTTAAAAATAAAGCAATAAAACTTAAACTAAAACCTAATCCCTAATCCTAAAACCTAAACCATAAACCCTAAACCCTAAACCCTAAAAATAAAAAAATAAAAAAATTAAAAAATTAAAATAACCCTAACCCTAAATCATAAACCCTAAAATTAACCATAAAATCTAAACCCTAAACCCTAAACCTACAACCCTAAAACCTAAACCCTAAACCCTAAACCTACAACCCTAAACCATAAAACCTTAAACCCCAAACCCAAAACCAAAAACCCTACACCCTAAACCCTAAAAATCCTAAACCCTAAAGCCTAAACACTAAACCCTAAACAATAAACCCTAACCCTAAACCCTAAACCCTAAAACATTAAATCCTAAAACCCTAAACCCTAAAATAAACTAAACACTAAAAATAAATAACTAATCAAACTAAAAAAATTAATTAAAAAAAAAACATAAACTAAAATAAATAAACTAAAATAAATAAACTAAACAAATAAAATATAAATAAACCTAAATTTTAAAAAAAACCTAAACACTAATAACCTAAACCTAAACCCTAAAATAAACTAAAAATTAAGCTCCACTACTTAACCCTAAAAAAATAAACCTAAATAAAATAAAAAATACTAAACCTAAACCCTAACTAAAATTCTAAATAAAACTAACCCTAAACCTAAAACCCTAAACACTAAACCATAAATACTCTAAATCTTAAAGCTTAAACACTAAACCCTAAATCATAAACCCTAACCTGAAACCCTAATACCCTAAACCCAAAAACCATAAACCCTAAACCCTAAACCCTACACCCTAAAAACCTAAAAACCTAATCCAAAAAATAAAATAAAAATAAACCTAAAATTAAATCAAAACCTAAAAATAAACTAAAATAGAAAACCTAAACTAAAATAAATAAATTAAACTAAATAAAAATAAAAAATAAACCAAATAAAAAACATTAAACTAAATAAACCTAAACTTACCAGTTTACTTAATTAAAAGAAACCCTAAAACTAACCCTAAACCCTAAACCCAAAAATCCTAATCCCTAAAACCCTAAACACTATAACCTTGACCCTAAACCCTACATCCTAAAAACCTAAAAAGTTAATCTTAAAAAAGAAAATAAAAATAAACCTAAACTAAAATCAAAACCAAAAAAATAAACTAAAATAGAAAACCTAAACTAAAATAAATAAACTAAACTACATAAAAATAAAAAATAAACCTAAATAAAAAAATTAAACTAAGTAAACTAAATAAACCTAAACCTACTAGTTTACTTAATTAAAAGAAACCCTAAAACTAACACTAAACCCTAAACCCACAAATCCTAAACCCTAAAACCCTAAACATTATAACCTAGACCCTAAACCCTGAAAACCCTAAACCTTAAAGTCTAAATCCTAAGCCCTAACCCTTAAACACTAAACTAACCCAAAACCTTTAGCTAACCCTAAACCTTAAACCCTAAAAACCTTAAACCCTAAAGCCTAAACATTAAATCCTAAACCCTAAACCCTAAACCCTAAACCCTACCCTAAATCCTAAACCCTAAAATCCTAAACCCTAAAACCCTAAACCCTAAACCCTTAAAACCTAAAAACCTAAACCTAAACTAAATAAAACCTAAAAATAAAAAAAAATTAAACCTAACCCAAAAATAAAATAAAACTAAAATAAACATTAATGAAAACATTAACAAATAAATAAAACTAAACATAAAATAAAATAAATTAAACCTTAAAAATAAAATAAAACTAAACAAAACCTAAACATAAAAAAATAAACATAAAAATAAAACAAAAAATAAATAAAAAATATAACCTATTCTCTAAACTAAAAAAACCTAAACCTAAAAATAAAAATAAAATAAATAAATGAAAGTAAACCTAAACAAAAACAAAAATAAACTAAATAAAAATAAATAAAACCTAAACCTAAACTAAAATAAACCAAACCTAAACCTAAACCTAAACCTAAACTAAATAAAATAAAATGAACTAAAAATAAACCTAAATCTAAACTAAAGAATAAACCTAAAAAAAACCTAAAATAAAAACCTAAAACCTAAACCTAAAAAAACAAAATAAAAACATAACCTAAACCTAAAAATAAAAAAATAAAACTTAAACTTAAAAAAAATAAATAAATAAAACTCAACTAAAAAATAAACCTAAACCTAAACCTAAAAAACAAACTAAAATAAAAAACCTAAACAAAAATAAATAAACCTATAATAAATAAAGTAAACTAAATAAAAAATAAACATAAATAACAATAAAAAATAAAATAATATAAAAATAAAAATTAAACTAAAAACTAACTATTTTAACTAAAATCCTAAATTAAATCCTAAACCTAAACCCTATAAACCTAAAACCTAAACCCTAAACTAAACCTAAACTAAACCATAAACCTAAGCTAAACAAACCCTAAAGCCTAAAACCACACTAAAGAAACCCTAAACCCTAAAGCCTAAACCCTAAACTCTAAACCCTAAACCCAAAGCTAACCCTAAGCCCTAAACCCTAAAAAAACTAAACCCTAAAGTCTAAACACTAAACCCAAAACCCTAAAACCCTAAACCTTAACCTTAAACCCTAAACCCTAAACCTTAAAATCTTAAACCCTATAACCCTAAATCGTAAACTCTAAACCCTAAACCCTAAAAACCTAAAAACCTAAACCTAAATTAAATAAATCCTAAAAAAAATTGAAACCTAAATAAAATAAAAAATAAAATAAAAGAAAAACCTAAAATTAAACCTAAAAATAAAATAAAATAAAAAAAACTAAAATAAAATAAAGAGAAACTTAAACTGAACTAAAAAATAAAATAAATAGAAGAATAAAAAACTTTAATAAATTAAAAAAATGTAAAATAAAAATAAAATAAACTTAAAACTAAATAAAATAAAAACCTAAACACAAAAAAAACCTAAAAAAAAAAACCTAAATCATAAATTAAAAAAAAACCTAAACCTAAAATAAAAAAATAAACAAAATAAAATAAACTTAAACCTAAACTAAAATATACTAAACTAAAATAAATAAAACCTAAACCAAAAATAAACTAAAGTTAAAACTAAACCTAAACTAAATAAAATAAAATAAACTAAAAATAAATTTAAACCTAAACTAAAAAATTAAACCTAAAAATAAACATAAAATAAAATTTTAAATCATAAACTTAAAAAAATAAAATAAAAATGTAAACGTAAACCTAAAAATAAAAATAAAACTTAAACCTAAAAAATTAAAATAAAACTCAATTAAAAAATAAACCTAAACCTAAACTTAAATGAAAAAAATAAACTGGAAGAAAACACCTAAACTAAAATAAATAAACTTAAAATAAATAAACTAAACTAAATAAAAATTAGAAATAAACATAAAAAAATAAAAAAGCTAAATAAACTAAATAAACCTAAACCTATTGATTTACGAATTTCTTTTAAAAAAACCCTAAACCTTAAATCTTAAACCCAAAACCTACAACTCTAAACCTACAATTTTAAACCCTAAACCCTAAACCTTGAACCATAAACCATAATCCTAAACCCTAAACCTTAAAAGCATAAATCTTAAAACCCTAAACTCTAAACCATAAACACTACACCCTAAACCCTAAACACCTAAACCCAAAACCTAAACCTAAACCCAAAACCCTATACCCCAAACCGTAAAAATAAACCTAAAGTAACTAAATAAATTAAAAAATAAACCTAAACTATAAAACTAATAAACTTAATCCTAAACCTAAACCTTAAGAATGGGCAGAACCTTGATGGTAGGAACATCACCGTCAAACAACCTTAGTCTAGATCTGATGGAGGCTAAGGCGAGGCGAAGCTATCGAGGTGGTGGGGAACCAAGTGATGGATGTGAGGTAAGAGTAAAGTGGAGGAGAGATGAAGGTTACAACAGTGGTGGTGGTGGAGGGAGAGATCAGGGATATGATGGTGGATCCTCCTACTTGAGAGGTCGAATGGTTCTGATGGGAAATAAAGAAAATGAAGAATGGTTGATCTAATCTAGTGCTTATGGAACTGTGTCTTTATAGTAAAGATGGTTCAAGTTATCTAGGGTCTTTGATTTGCTTTATGTGTGCTCATTTTTGATCTATGTCATCACTTATGTCTGAGAAAACTTGGTGTGTTACTTGGTTGATGAAATTGAAAGAAAGAAATGTTGAATCTGAATTTGTTCTTTGTTAAGAAAAAACTAAAAACCCTAAACCTTAAACAAAAACCTGAACCCTAGACCTAAAAGTTAAACCCTAAACCTTAAACCCTAAATGCTAAACCCAAAAACCTAAAACCTAAACCCTAAACCCTAACCCTTAAACCCTAAACCCTCAACTAACCCAAACCCAAAACCCAAAACCCTAAACCCTTAAAAGCTAAAAAGCTAAACTTAAACTAAATAAAACCTAAATATAAAATAAATAAAAGAAATTAAACCAAAATAAATTAAAATAATAAAATAAGATAAAAACCTAAACTAAAACTTTAACCTAAAAAGAAACTAAAATAAAAAATAAAAATTAAATGAAAATAAAATAAATAAAAACCTAAACTAAATGAAAAAATTAAAAATATAAATAAAACAAAAACTAAACCTAAAATAAAAATAAAATAAACTAAAAATAAAATAAAATAAAAACTAAATAAAAACCTAAACCTAAAAAATAAACTTAAAAATAAAACCTAGAAATAAATAAAAATTAAAACTTAACCCCTAAACCTAAAATATACTAAACCTATGCCTAAACCTAAACCCTAAATAAAATAAAATAATCAAAAAAATAAACCTAAACCTAAACTAAAAAAAATAAAACTAAAAATAAACCTAAAAGAAAAACTTCAAACTTAAACTTAAAAAAATAAAATAAAAATGTAAACCTAAACCTAAAAATAAAAAATAAAACCTAAGCTGGAAAAGTAAAATAAAAATAAAACTCAACTAAAAACTAGACGTAAAGCTAAACCTAAACCTAAAATAAAAAAATAAACTAAAGTAAAAAACCTAAACTAAAATAAATTAACTAAAATAAATAAACTAAATTAAATAAAATTAAAAAATAAACATAAATAAAATTAAAAAAATAAAATAAACTATAATAAATAATAAATTAATTAAATTAACCTAAACCTATCAATTTATTTAATTTTTTATTTAAAAAACCCTAAACCTAAAGTACTAAACCCTAAACCTAAAACAATGAAAAATAAAATAACTAAAAAATAATAAAAATTAAACTAAACTAACCTAAACTAATCGGTTTACTTAATTATTTTTTTAAAAAAAACCCTAAATCCTAAATCCTAAACCCTAAATCAAACCCTAAACCCTATATCTACAGCCCCAAACCCTAAAAAACCCTAAACCCTAAACCCTAACGTTAACCCTAAACCCTAAACTCTAAACCGTAAACCCTAAGCCGTAAACAAACCCAAAAGCCTAAAAACCCTAAACACTACAGCCTAAACCTTAAACTCTAAACCATAAAACCCAAAGCTAACCCTAAGTCCTAAACCCTAAACCCTAAACCCTAACCCTAAACCCTAAACCCTAAACCCTAAAATCCTAAACCCTAAAACCCTAAACCCTAAACTCTAAACCCTAAACCCTAAAAAACTAAAAAGCTAAACCTAAATTAAATAAATCATAGAAAAAAAACTTAAACCTAAATAAAACAAAGAAATAAAATAAAAGAAAAACCTAAAATTAAAGCAAACAATAAAATAAAATAAAAAACTAAAATAAAATAAAGAAAAACCTAAACTGAACTAAAAAATAAAATAACCAGAAGAATAAAAAACTTTAATAAATTAAAAAAATGTAAAATAAAAATAAAATAAACATAAAACTAAATAAAATAAAAACCTAAACATAAAAAAAAACCTAAAAATAAAAAAAATAAAACCTAAACCGTAAACTAAAAAAAAACTCAACCTAAAATAAAAAAATAAACAAAACTAAAATATACTAAATTAAAATAAATAAAACCTAAACCAAAAATAAACTAAAGTTAAACCTGAGCCTAAACTAAATAAAATAAAATAAACTAAAAATAAATTTAAACCTAAACAAAAAAAATAAAACCTAAAAATAATCATAAAATAAAAATTTAAATCCTAAAACTAAAAAAATAAAATAAAAATTTAAATGTAAACATAAAAATAAAAAATAAAACTTAATCCTAAAAAAATAAAATAAAACTTAATTAAAAAATAAACCCAAACCAAAACCTAAATGAAAAAAAATAAACTAATAGAAAAAACCTAAACTAAAATAAATAAATTAAACTAAATAAAAATTAGAAATAAACATAAAAAATAAAAAAAAATAGGCTAAATAAACTAAATTAACCTAAACCTATCGATTTACAAAATTTTTTTAAAAAACCCTAAACCTTAAACTAAACCCTAAACCCTAAACCTACAACACTAAACCTACAACCTTAAACCCTAAACTGTAAACCCTAAAAAACCCTAAACCCTAAACTTTGAACCATAAACCCTAATCCTAAACCCTAAACCTTAAAAGCATAAATCTTAAAACCCTAAACCCTAAACCATAAACACTACACCCTAAACCCTAAACCCCTAAACCCAAAACTAAAACTTAAACCCTAAACCCTAAACCCTAAACTGTAAAAATAAACTTAAAGTAACTAAATAAATTAAAAGATAAACCTAAACCCTAAAACCTAATAAACTTAATCCTAAACCTAAACCCTAAGAATGGGCAGAACCTTGATGGCAGGTACATCACTATCAAACAACCTTAGTCTAGATCTGGCAATGGAGGCGAAGGCAGAGGCATCAATTATCATAGAGGAGGTGGGGGAACTAGACGTGCTGATGGATGTAGAGGTGGTGGTCGGAGTAGTGGTGGTAATGGAGGCAGGAGGAGAGATGAAGGTTACAGCGGTGGTGGTGGCAAGGGAGAGATCGGGGATATGATGGTGGATCCTCCTACTGAGAGGTCGGGTGGTTCTGATGGGAACTAGAGAAAATGAAGAATGGTCGATCTAATCTACTGCTTATGGAATTGTGTCTTTATAGTTATCTAGGGTCTTTGATTTGCTTTATGCGTGCTCATTTTTGATCTATGTCATCGCATGTCATAGAACACTTGGTGTGTTACTTGATTGATGAAATTGAAAGATAGAAATGTTGAATCTGAATTTGTTCTTTGTTAAAAAAAATCAAAAACCCTAAACCCTAAACTAAAACCTGAACCCTATACCTAAAACATAAACCCTAAACCCTAAATGCTAAAACCAAAAACCTAAACCCTAAACCCTAAACCCTAACCCTTAAACCCTAAACCCTACACCCCAAACCTAAACCCTCAATTAACCCAAAACCCAAACCCTAAACCCTAAAAAGCTAAAAAGCTAAACCTAAACTAAATAAAACCTAAATATAAAATAAATAAAAAAATTAAAAAAAAATAAAATAAAATAATAAAATAAAATAAAACCTAAACTAAAACTTAAACCTAAACCTAAACCTAAAAAGAAACTAAAATAAAAAATAAAAACTAAACTATAATATAATAAATAAAAACCTAAACTAAATGAAAAAATTAAAAACATAAACAAAATAAAAACTAAACCTAAAATAAAAATATAATAAATTGAAAATAAAATAAAATAAAAACTAAATAAAAACCTAAACCTAAAAAATAAACTTAAAAATAAAACCTAGAAATAAATAAAAAATAAAACTTAAACCCTAAACTTAAAATATACTAAACCTATACCTAAACCTAAACCTTAAATAAATAAAATAATCAAAAAAATAAACCTAAACCTAAACTAAAAAAAATAAAACCAAAAAATAAACCTAAAATAAAAACTTAAAACTTAAACTTAAAAAAAATAAAATAAAAATGTAAACCTGAACCTAAAAATAAAAAATAAGACCTAAATTGGAAAAGTAAAATAAAAATAAAACTCAACTAAAAAATAGAACTAAAGCTAAACCTAAACCTAAACTAAAAAAAAAAACTAAAGTAAAAAACCTAAATTAAAATAAATAAACCTAAAATAAATAAAATAAATTAAATAAATTTAAAAAAATAAACATAAATAAAACTAAAAAAATAAAATAAACTATAATAAATAAAAAATAAATTAAATTAACCTAAACTTATCAGTTTACTTAATTTTTTATTTAAAAAACCTAAAACTAAAATACTAAACCCTAAACCTTAATACTTAAAACTAACCCTAAACCCTAAACCTTAAACCAACAACCCTAAACCTACAAACCTAAACCCTATACCCTAAAAAACACTAAACACTAAACCCTAAACCCTAAACCCTAATCCCTAAACCTAATCCTATACCCTAAACCCTCAATGCATAAACCATAAAACCCTAAACCCTAAACCATAAACACTACACCCTAAACCCTAAACCCTAAAGCCTAAACCCTAGCCTGAAACCCTAAACCCTAAACCCTAAACCCTAAACCCTAAACCTAAACCTAAAGTAACTAAATAAGTAAAAAATTAAACCTAAACCCTAAAACCTAATTAACCTAAACCTAAACACTAAGAATGGGTAAAACCTTGACGACAAGAGCATCAGTATCAAATAGGCTCAGTCTAGATCTGGCAATGGAGGCGAAGACAGAGGCGGCGGTAATCGTAGTGGGGGTGGGAGAACTAGAGCTGCTGATGGATTTGGAGGTTGTGGTCAAAGAAGTGGTGGTTATGGAGGCATGAGGAGCGACAGAGGTTACATCCATGGTGGTGAGGAGGGAGAGATCGGGGATATGATGGTGGATCCCGCTACTCGAGAGGTTGGGGTGGTTCTGATGGTAACAAGACAAATTGAAGAATGGCCAATCCGATCTGCTGCTTATGGAACTGTGTATTTATAGCAAACATGGTTCTAGTTATCTAGGGTCTTTGATTTGCTCTATGCGTGCTCATTTTTTATTTATGTCATCAGTTGTGTTTTAGAAAACTTGGTGTGTTACTTGGTTGATGAAATAAAAAAAAGAAATGTTGAATCTGAATTTATTCTTTATTAAAAAAAAAATCCCTAAACCCTAAACTAAATCCTAAACCCTAGACCATAACCCTAAACCCTAAATAATAAAAATATACTTAAATAAAATAAATTAAATTAAAAATATACTAAACCTAAACCCTAAACCTAAAATATACTAAACCTAAATTTAAACCTAAACCTTAAATAAAATAAATTAAATTAAAAATAAACTTAAAACTAAACTAAAAAAATAAAACCTAAAAATATACCTAAAATAAAACCATAAAACCTAAACCTAAAAAAATAAAATAAAAATGTAAACCTAAACCTAAAAATAAAAAATAAAACCTAAACCTAAAAATAGAAAATAAACTCAACTAAAAAATAAATCTAAACCTAAAACTAAACCTAAACAAAAAAAAAACAAACTAAAATAAAAAACCTAAACTAAAATTAATAAGCCTATAATAAATAGATTAAACTAAATAAAAAGAAAAAATAAACATAAATAAAAATAAAAAATAAAATAAGCTAAAATAAATAAAAAATAAACTAAATAAACCTAAACCTGTCCGTTTACTTAATTTATAAAAAAACTCTAAACCTTAAATCCTAAACCTTAAACCTAAACTCGAAACCATAAAACTAAACCTACAACCCTAAACCCTAATCCTTATACCCTAAACCCTAAAAAACCCTAAATCGTAAACCCTAAATGCTAAACCCTAAACTCTAAACCCTAAATCCTAATCTTAAACCCTAATCCCTAAAAGCATAAACTCTAAAACCCTAAACCCAAAACCATAAACCTTATACCCTAAACATTAAACTCTAAACCCTAAACCCTAACCCTAAACCCTATACCCTAAAGCCCAAACCCTAAACCTAAACATAAAGTAACTAAATAAATTAAAAGTAAACCTAAACCCTAAAACCTAATAAACCTAAACCTAAACTTAAACCCTAAGAATAAAGTGTAACCTCAGGGGCGTAAACATCACCATCAAACAGATCGGCCTAGATCCAAGCATGGAGGAGGGGGAGGCGCAGGTTATCAAAGGGTGGTGGGGAACCTGAGGTGCTCTGGATATGGAGGTGGGGGTCGAGCAATGGTCTATAGAGCTGGGAGAGGAGTGACCGAGGCATAATCATGGTGTTGGCAGCGGAGAGATTGAGGATAATGATGTCCCGCCAATGAGAGGCCTGGTGGGTTATGGGAATTGGAGAAAATAAAGAATGGCCAATCTGATCTACAGCTTATGGAACTGTGTTTTTATAGTATAGATGGTTCTAGTTATCTAGGGTCTTTCATTTTCTCTATGCCTACTCATTTTTTATCCATGTGGTCGCTTGTGTCTTAGAAAACTAGGCGAGTTACTTTGTTAATGAAATCAAAAAGAAGAAATGATGAATCTGAATTTATTCTCTATTAAAAATACCAAAAAACTTAAACCCTAAACTAAAACCTGAACCCTATACCTAAAACTTAAACCCTAAACCCTAAAAATCTTAAACCCTAAACCATAAATCCTAAAATCCTAAACCTTAAACCCAAAAACCTAAACACTAAACCCTAAACCCTACACCCTACACCCTACACCCTACACCCTACACCCTAAACCTTAAACCCTAAACCCTAAACCTTAAAAAGCTAAACCTAAACTAAATAAAGCCTAAAAATATAATAAATAAAAGAACTTAAACAAAAATAAGATAAAATAAAAACTAAAACTAAAACCAAAACCTAAACCAAAACTAAAACATAAACCTAAACCTAAACCTAAAAAGAAACTAAAATAAAAATTATAAATTAAACAAAAATAAAATAAATAAAAACCTAAACTAAACTGAAAAATAAAAAAGCTAAATAAAATAAAAACTAAACCTAAAATAAAAATAAAATAAACCAAAAATAAAACAAAATAAAAACTAAATAAAAACCTAAACCTAAAAATCAAATCTAAATATAAATAAAAAATAAAACCAAACCCTAAACCAAAAATATACTAAACATAAACCTAAATTTAAACCATAAATAAAATAAATTAAACTAAAAATAAACCTAAACATAAAATAAAAAATAAAACCTAAAAATAAACCTAAACCTAAAAAAATAAAATAAAAACCTAATCCTAAACTTGAAAATAAAGAATAAAACATAAACTTCAAAAAAAACTACTGCACTAAAAATTAAACCTAAACCTAAACCTAATCCTAAAAATGAAACTAAAATAAAAAACTTGACCTAAAATAAATAAACAAAAATAAAATAAAAAAAATAAACTTAAATAAATAAAAAAGTAAATAAAAATAAACTAAATAAACCTAAACATACTAGCTTACTTAATTTAAAAAAATAAAAATTATAAAAAATAAAAAAAATAAAAAAATCCCTAACCCTAAACCCTAAACCCTAAACTCTAAACCCTAAACCCTAAACCCTAAACCCTAAACCCTAAAACCTACAACCCAAACCCAAATCCCTAAACCCCAAACCCTAAACCCTAAACCCCAAACCCTGAAAACCTAAAAACCTAAACTTAAACTAAATAAAACCTAAAAAATAACATAAATAAGAAAACCTAAACCTAAATAAAATAAAATAATAAAATAAAATAAAACCTAAACGTAAATCAAAACCTAAAACTAAACCTAAACATAAAAATAAAATAAAATAAAAAATAAACACTAAACTAAAATAAAATAAATAAAAACCAAAATTAAAGTAAAAAAAAATGAACCTAAAAATAAAGAACCTAAATAAAAAAACTAAACATAAAATAAAAATAAAATAAATTGAAATTAAAATAAAATAAAAACTAAATAAAAACCTAAACTAAAAAAACATAAACCTAAAATAAATAAATAAAATAAAACTAAACCTAAACTAAAATAAACTAAATTAAAATAAATGAAACCTAAACCTAAACCTAAAATAAACTAAACCTAAACCCTAAACTAAATAAAATAAAATAAACTAAAAATAAGTCTAAACATAACCTAAAAAAATAAAACCTAAAAATAAACCTAAAATAAAAAGCTAAAACCTAAACCGAAAAAAATAAAAGAAAAACCTAAACCTAACCTAAATTAAAAAAAAAAATGTAAACCTGAAAAATAAAATAAAAATAAAATAAAAATAAAACTAAACTAAAAAATAAACCTAAACCTAGACCTAAACCTTAAAATTAAACTAAAATAAAAAAGTTGAACTAAAATAAATAAACTAAACTAAATAAAAATAAAAAATTAAATTAAATAAAAATAAAAAATAAATTAAACTAAAATAAATGAAAAATAAACTAAAAACCCTAAACCTATCGATTTAATTAATTTTAAAAAAAAAACCCTAAACCCTAAACCCTAAACCATAACCCTAACCCTAAACCCTAAACCATAAACACTAAAGCTCTAAACCCTAAACCCTAAGCTAACCCTAAACCCTAAACCATAAAGCCTAAACCCTAAACCCTAAACTAATCATAAACCACAAGCTAACCCTAAACCCTAAACCCTAAAAACCCTAAACCCCAAAGCCTAAACACTAAATAGTAAACCCTAAACCCTAAACCCTAAACCCTAAACCCTAAAATCCTAAACCCTAAAACCCTAAACCCTAAACATTAAACCCTAAACCCTAAAAACCTAAAACTAAACTAAATAAAACTTGAAAATAAAATTAATAAATAAACCTAAACCTAAATAAAATAAATAAATAAAATAAAATAAAAACCTAAACCTAAACCTAAAGATAAAATAAAATAAAAACTAAAGATAAACTAAAATAAAATAAAGAAAACTTAAACTAAACTAAATAAAATAAAATGAACTTAAGAATATAAACTTTAATAAAATAAAAATAAACATAAAATAAAAATAAAATAAGCCTTAAATAAAATAAAATAAATAAATAAATAAAAATCTAAACCTAAAAAAAAATTAAAAAATAAAACCTAAGCCCTAAACTAAAAAAAAAAACCTAAAATAAAAATAAAATAAACAAAATAAACTAAAATAAACTAAACTAAAATAAATAAAACCTAAATCTAAACCAAAACTAAATAAAATAAAGTAAACTAAAAATAAACCTAAACCTAAACTAAAAAAAATTTAAAAAATCAACCTAAAATAAAAACCTAAAACCTAAACATAACAAAATAAAATAAAAATGCAAACCTAAACCTAAAAATAAAAAATAAAAGCTAAACCTAAAAAATAAAATAAAAATAAAACTTAACTAAAAAATAAAAGTAAACCAAAAAATAAACCAAAATAAAAAACCTAAACTAAAATAAATAAACTAAACTAAATGAAAATAAAAAAATAAACATAAATAAAAATAAAAAATAAAATAAAGTAAAATAAATAAAAAATGAACTAAATAAACCTAAACCTATCAATTTACTTAATTTAAAAAAACCATAAACCTTAAATCCTAAACCCTAAACCCTAAACCCAAAACTAACCCTAAACCTACAACCCTAAACACTAAAAAATCCTAGACCCTAAACCCTAAACTCTAATCCTAAACCCCAAATCCTAAAAGCATTAACCCAAAAACCCTAAATCCTAAACCATAAATAATACACCCTAAACCCTAAACCCTAGCTCTAAATTCTAAACCCTAAACTCGAAACCCTAAACCTAATCCTAAAGAAACCAAATAAATTAAAAAATAAACCTAAACCCAAAAACATAATAAACCTAAACTCTAAGAATGGGCAAAACCTTGACGGCAAGAACAACACCATCAAATCGGCTCAGTCTAGATCTAGTGATGGAGGCGAAGGTGAAGCCAGCAGTTATCAAAGAGGTGGTGAGGGAACTGGAGGGGTTGGTGGATATGGAGGTGGTGGTCAAAGTAGTGGTGATTATAGAGGCGGGAGAAGTGACAGAGGTTACACGTGGTGGTGGTGGAGAGAGAGTTCAGGGATATGATGGTGGATCCTGCTACTCGAGAGGCCAGGGTGGTTCTGATGGGAACTCGAGAAACTAAAGAACTGTCGATCCGATATGCTACTTATGGAACTAAGTGTTTACAGTAAAGATAGTTCTAGTTATCTATGGTCTTTGATTTGCTCTATGTGTGCTCATTTTTGGTCTATGTCATCGCTTGTGTCCTAAAAAACTTAGTGTGTTACTTGGTTGATGAAATTAAAATAAAGAAATGTTGAATCTGAATTTGTTCTTTGTTAAAAAAAAAACCCAAAAACCCTAAACCCTAAACATAAACTTGAACCTTAGACCTAAAATCTAAACCCTAATCCATAAACACTAAACCCTAAAAATCCCAAATTATAAACCCAAAATTGTAAAACCCTAAACTCTAAATCCTAAACCCAAAAACATAAACCTTAAACCATAAACCCAAAACCATACACCCCAAACCTTAAACCCTCAACTAACCCTAAACCCTAAACCCTAAACCCTAATAAGCTAAAAAGCTAAACCAAAACTATATAAAACCAAAAAATAAAATAAATAAAAGAACCTAAACCAAAATAAAATCAAATAATAAAATAAAATAAAAAGATAAACTAAAACCTAAACCTAAACCTAAAAATAAAAATAAAATAAAATAAAAAATAAAAACTAAACTAAAATAAAATAAATAAAAACCTAAACTAAACTGAAAAATAAAAAAAACTAAATAAAATAAAAACTAAACCTAAAATAAAAATAAAAAAATTGAAAATAAAATATAATAAAAACTAAATAAAAACTTAAACCTAAAAATAGAAATAAAAATAAATTAAAAATAAAACCAAACCTTAAACCTAAAATATACTAAACCAAAACCTAAACCTAAACCATTAATAAAATAAGATAAACTAAAATAAACTTAAACCTAACCTACAAAATAAAACCTAAAAATAAATCTAAACCTAAAAAAAACCTAAACCTAAACCTAAAAATAAAGAATAAAACCTAAACCTTAAAAAAACTAAATTAAAATAATGTAACCTAAAATAAATAAAGAAAACTAAATAAAAATAAAAATAAACCTAAATAAAAATAAATAATAAAATCAATTAAAATAATTATAAAAGTAAACTAAATAAACCTAAACCTATTAGCATACTTAATTTTAAAAAATTAAATTTAAAAAATTAAAACAATTAAAAAAAAGCCTAACCCTAAACCCTTAACCCTAAAACTTAACCTCAACCCTAAACCCTAAACCTTAAAACTTAACCCCTAACCCTACAACCCTAAACCCTAAACCCTAAACCTTAAAACCCATAAACCCTAAACCCTAAACCCTAAACTCTAAACACTAAAACCCTAAACACTAAATCCTAAACCCTAAACCCAAAATCCTAAAACCCAAAACCTATAACCTTAAACCCTAAACCTCAAACCCCAAACCCTAAATCCTAAACCCTAAACCCTAAACCCTAAATCCTAAACCCTAAAAACTTAAAAACCTAAACCTAAACTAAATAAAACCTAAAAAATAAAATAAATAAGAAAACCTAAACCTAAATAAAATAAAAACCTAAACTAAAACCTCAACCTAAATGTAAAAATAAAATAAAAAAATATAAACTAAACTAAAATAAAATAAATGAAAACCTAAACTAAACTAAAAATTAAAATAAACCTAAAAAACTAATTAAAATAAAAACTAAACATAAAATAAAAATAAAATAAACCTAAAATAAAATAAAATAAAAACAAAATAAACCTAAACATAAAAAAATCTTAAACCTAAAATTAAATAAAACAAAATAAACTTAAACCTAAACTAACATAAACTAAACTAAGATAAATGAAACCTAAACCTAAACCTAAAATAAACTAAACCTAAACCCTAAATTAAATAAAATAAACTAAACTAAAAATAAACCAAAACCAAAACTAAAAAAATTAAACCTAAAAATAAACCTAAAATAAAAAGATAAAATCTAAACCTAAAAAAATAAAACTAAACCTAAACCTAAACCTAAACTTTAAAAAAAAACCTAAATCCTAAAAAATAAAATAAAACAAAACTAAACTAAAAAATAAACATAAATATAAATTCTACTAAAAAATTAAGCTAAAATAAAAAAGCTAAACTAAAATAAATAAATTTAATTTAATAAAAATAAAAAAATTAATTTAAACAAAAATAAAAAATAAAATAACAAAAACCTAAACCCTATACCCTAAATCTTAAAACCTAATCCTAACCCTTAACCCCAAGCCCTAAACCCTAAACCATTAATCCTAAAACTCTAAAACCTAAACACTAAACTAACACTAAACCCTAAACCCTAAACTAACAATAAACCTTTAACCCTAAACCCTTAAAACACTAAACCCTAAACCCTAAACCCTAAACCCAAAGCCCTAAAACCCTAAACCTTAAACCCTAAACACTAAATCATAAACCCTAAACCCTAAACCTTAAACCCTAAACCCTAAAATCTTATACCCTAAAACCCTAAACCCTAAGCCTTAAACACTAAACCCTAAACCTTAAACCCTAAAAACCTAAAAACCTACACCTAAACTAAATAAAATCTAAAAATATAATAAATAAATGAACCTAAACCTAAATAAAATAAAGAAATAAAATAAAATAAAAACTTATATCTATACTTAAAAATAAAATAAAATAATAAATAAAAGTAATCTAAAATAAAATAAAGAAAAACCAAAACTAAACTAAAAAATAAAATAAACTTAAGAATAAAAAACTTTAATTAAATAAAAATAAACATAAAATAAAAATAGAAAAAACCTAAAACAAAATAAAATAAAAACTAAATAAAAGCCTAAACCTAAAAAATAAACCTAAAAATAAATAAAAAGTAATACCTAAACCCTAAACTAAAAAAAACCTAAATCTAAAATAAAAATAAAATAAACTAAATGAACTAAAATAATCTAAACTAAAATAAATAAAACCTAAACCAAAAATAAACTAAACCGAAACCTAAACCTAAATGAAATAAAATAAAATAAACTAAAAGTAATCCTAAACCTAAACTAAAAAAATAAAACCTAAAAATAAACCTAAAATAAAAACCTAAAACCTATACCTAAAAATAAAAAAATAAAACCTAAACCTAAAAAATAAAATAAAAATAAAACTCAACTAAAAAATAAACCTAAACCTAAACCTAAACCTAAACCAAAAAAATAAGCAAAAATGAAAAACCTAAACTAAAATTAATAAACCTAAAAAAAATAAACTAAACTAAATAAAAATAAAAAATAATCATAAATAAAAATTAAATTTCAAATAAATTAAAATAAATAAAAAATCAAATAAATAAACTAAATAAACTTAAACCTACTATTTTACATCATTTTAAAAAAAAAAACCTAAACCTCAAATCCTACAACCCTAAACCATAAACCCTAAACCCTAAACCCTAAAAAACCCTAAATCCTAAACCATAAACCCTAAATCCTAAAAGCATAAACCCAAAAACCCTAAACCCTAAACCATAAATAATACACCCTATATTCTAAACCCTAAACCCTAGCCCTAAACCCTGAACCCTAAACCTCAAACCCTAAACTTAAACCTAAAGTAACCAAATAAATTTAAAAATAAGCCTAAACCCTACAAACATAATTAACCTAAACCAAGCCTAAACCATAAGAATGGAAACCTACGGTAGGAACATCATCATAAAGCCCGCTTAGATCAAATGGAGGTGAAGGCTTGATTATAAACTGGTGGGGAACTAGAGGCTGGTGGATATGGAGGTGGTGGTCGAGCAAATAGTTATAGATGTGGGAGGAACAAAAGTGGTGGTGGCAGGGAGAGATCGGATTTGATGGTGGATCCTTCTACTGAAGCCGAGGTGGTTAAATTAGGGAAACCAAAGAATACATCTAATTTGTCGCTTATGAACTTTTATAGAAAGATAATTCTACCTATCTAGGGTCTTTAATTTGCTTTATGTGTGCTAATTTTTTATCTATATCATCACTTGTGGCTTAGAAATCTTGGTTTGTTACTTGGTTGATGAAATAAAAAAAAGAAATGTTGAATTTGAATTTATTCTCTATTAAAAAAACTAAAAAGCCTAAACCGTAAACTAAAATTGGAATCCTAAACCTAAAATCTAAACCCTAACCCCTAAACACCAAACCCAAAATACCCCAAACCCTAAACCCTAAACAATAAAACACTAAGCCTTAAACCTTAAACCAAAACCTAAACCCTAAATAATAAACCCTAAACCCTAAACCTAAAACCCTACACCCCAAACCTTAAACCCTAAACCCTAAACCCTAAAAAGCTAAAAAGCTAAACCTAAACTAAATAAAACCTAAAAATAAAAGAACCTAAAACAAAATAAAATAAATAAAATAAAATAAAAACCTAAACTAAAACCTAAACCTAAACCTAAACATAAAACCTAAAGGAAATAAAACTACTAAAATAAAATAAATAAAAACCTAAACTAAACTAAAAAATAAAATAAATAAATAAAATAAAAACTAAACCTAAAATAAAAAAATCAAAAATAAAATAAAATAAAAACTAAATATAAACCTAAACCTAAAAAATTAATAAAAAATAAAACCTAAATTGTAAACCTAAAATATACTAAACCTAAACCTAAACCTAAACCATAAATAAAATAAAATAAACCAAAAGTAAACCTAAACCTAAACTAAAAAGTAAAACCTAAAAATAAACCTAAAATAAAAACCTAAAACAAAACCTAAAAAAATAAAATAAAAACCTAAACCTAAACCTAAAAATATAAAATAAAACCTAAACCTAAAAAATAAAATAAAAATAAAACTCAACTAAAAATAATCCTAAACCTAAACCTAAACAAAAATAATAAACTAAGATAAAAAACTTGAACTAAACTAAATAAACCTAAAATAAATAAACTAAACTAAATAAAAAAATAAACATAAATAATTATAAAAAATAAAATAAACTAAAATAAATAAAAAATAAACTAAATAAATCTAGACCTATCAGTTAACTTAATTTTAAAAAAAAACCCTAAACCTTAAATCCTAAACCCTAAACCCTAAACCCTAAACTCTAAACCCTAAAAGAAACCCTAAACCATAAACCTTATACCCTAATCCCTAAAAACCCTAAACCTTAAACTGTAACCCTAAACCCTAAACCCTAAACCCTAAAACCTAAATCCTAAAACCCTATACTCTAAACCCTAAACCCTAAACCCTAAAATCATAAACCCTAAACCCTAAAACCTACAAACCTAAACCCTAAACCAAGACCCTAAACCCTAAACTAACCCTAAACTTAAAACCTTAAATCGTAACCCTAAACCCTAAACATTGAATAAAGATGTCATTAGGATTATATCTAATGAATGACCTAATCTTAACATAGTTATGGTAGATAAAGAAAATGGCTTCAAGAGACTTTCCCTTGACTATTAGAGCTTTGAATACCCTAAACCCTAACCCTAAATCATATTATAATGCCATATATTATAGTATAATGTAGAATCATATATTTGAGCATGTAGTGATGTGTTTTTGGATGTTATAAGATGTTTTGAAATGTTTTAGTATATTATGATATTGTGCCCTATAGTCTATATTAATATAAATCATAAAAATATTGAATTAATAAATTAGATGATAAAATTTGTTAAATCTGAAGCGGGAATTAGATTGTAGTACCAAAGGTACCACTTGTAGTCTGAAAAGTAAGATTTTATGTTCAAAATAAATATTAGTTTTTGTAGCATAGTATAGCATCAGATATCATAATATATTGTTATGGGAATTTAAAATTCTTTTAGTATTTTATAATCATGCAATCGAGCCTACACTAGCATTATTTATAAAAATATTGATTCAGACATTAAAATGGTGGAATTTGGCCAAATTCATAATAGGTAGAGCATGGCATCATAATATATTATTTCAATTTTAAATATGTAAGTGATATGACTAAAATATATAATTTTTTATTGTTTAACTAATTTTATAATTTTTTATATTAAGCAATCCCTTGTGATATGATATGCAATATAATATAATATAATATGCTATAGGGTATTATAATATAGGATGCCATAACATAGTGTAGCATCAGGCATTATAGCATACTATTGTGTATTACAACTTGTTATTTAGCATATTTTAGTTTGGTATAGTATGATGTAGCAGAGTTTGTACTGGTATAATTCATAAAAATACTGATTTATAGGCTAAGATGATGGGATTTGGCCAAATTTAACGTAAGCTTTAGGGAACATCATTGGGGTGTGCAATGGTGTGCCATTTAATTAAAAGATTGGAAATTTCCATCCAAAATAAATGTTAATTTTTCATCCAAATTTTATAAATTTGTTGCTTAAAGTGATTCATTTTAAGGTGTAATGTAAGATAATATATCATATGAAAGCATATTAAAATATAATGTACATAACAATATAACTTCACATATATATGAATGTGGTGGTGTGTTACTAAATGTTATCGTACATTTTAGTATATTTTACTTTTTTTTATAATACATTGGATCAAAATTCACAAAAATGTTAATTTGAAGGTTGAGATAGAAGAATTTGGCCAAATTCAAGGCACACACCAAGAAGCAACACCAAAATTATGCTATTTTGTACCATTTCTAATAGAAAAATAACAATTTTACATCCAAAATGAACATTATTCATATTTTGAGAAAATTTTGTTATTTGTTCCTTTAAAGTAATTATAATGAGGTGTAATGTTAGATAGTATATTATATTATAGAAAATTATAATATAATATAGTGTGTTAATTCACACTATAATATGTTTAGGATGATATTATATAGTTAGTTTGAGCTTGCACCATCACAAATCATAAAATGTTGATTATAATGTTAAGATGATTTAATTTGAATGAATAAATTATTAGACTTTGGTTGAAGTATTAAAGGTGTGCATAAGAGAAGAAAGAAGATTTCATGAGAATTCCATGTCAAGGACATGGAGAGAGATCCACTAGGGGATCACACATGCATTGGACATGACATGCGAGGGATCTATGTCAAGGACATAGAAGAAGAAAATCTCCTGGGGATAAGGTTTGAATTTGATTTGATTATATGATTTGCGGAATGAAGATCTGCTAGGAATAAGAATCTATAATCCACCAGGGTTTAAGATCGAATCGACTTTAATTTATTTTGTTTTAATTGATGTGGAGGCATATCTGCTAGAGATATGGGCTCGAGTTCGCTAGGGATCGGGTAGATGAACCTTCCACTAGGGAAGTAGGTTCGGGCTATCCATTGGGAATTGCGATTTGAGTTTGATTTCATAGATTTGTTTGGGGATGTATCTGCCAGGGATAAGAGTTTGGTTGGATTTCTTCGATTTAGACTCTACTAAGGGAGTCGGTTTAATTTGGCTCCATTGGGGAGGTTGGTTTTTAATTTGATTCATTTGTTTGACTTATTTATATATGATTTGGGGCTCTACTAGGGAGAAGGGTGTGATTTAACTCCACTAGGGAAAATAAGATTAGGTTTAATTTCATTTGAGTTAATGTATGGACCTAGTATATGTATGATGGACCCACTAAGAAGGGGCTATATCAGCCATGACCTACCTCAGGTTTACAAATCCCAAGGGATAGTCTACTAGTTGCAGGGTAGAGCTAGTTAACCTAAGGGGTTGGCCTTCGATGTGCAATGGCTATGCTAGGAAGAAAGCATAGCAGACTTACATCTTTCAAATTGAGGAACAACCACAGGGTGACCTGTTGGATGCACAACAAATCAAACCTAACCTAGGGTGACTACTGAGTGAATGTCACTGGAGACTTATGTCAACTCAAAAGTAGTTAGGATTAATTTTATATTAAATTCATATGATTTGTTTAGTTTGATTTCAAATTAAGGGCATATCCTCCAAAGATGTGAGCTCGGTTAAATTTGATAGATTTAATTTATGGACCATGTCAGTGTGCGATGGACCCATTGAGAATGGGCTATATTGGACTTATCCTATCACAGATTTACAAATCCAAATGGCTAGTCTACTAGTCATGGGGTAGAGCAAGCCAACCTAAGGGGTTTTCTTTTGGTGTGCAATGGCTGTGCTAGGAAGAAGGCGTAGAAGACTTACATCTTCTAAAGCAAGAAATAACTACCGATGTGACTTATTGGTAGCACAGCAAATCGAACTCAACTTAGGGGCGACTACTGAGTGGATGCTGCTGGGGACTTATATGTACTCAAGAGTAGTCAGGTGATTCTTATAGAGAGTTTTGCTGACACTATCCTAAAGATAGGATACCTGCTTAAGAAAAAATATTGCTATGGGTGTCCTCCTAATCCACAAGTTAATGTATACTTTATTTATATGTTTGCATGGACTCTGTTGGTATGTGAGGTACCACACTAAGAAGGGGCTATGTCAGCCTTGACTTGTCTCAAATTTACTAAAATAAGGGAGAATCTGCACATCCATAGGATAGATTCTCGAACCATAGGGGTGGTTACTAGGAAAGGGAAATGTCCAATCCAATAGAAACCTGGGTAGTGTCTAAATATGGTCACAAAGGATATGATCCAAATATAGTGCCCACAAGGGAGCTGCGGCTAGGGGCATTATCCTGAGCCCTAGAAAAGAAAGTCTATAGGTGTATCAAGGCTAACTCAAGGAGAAAGCATAGCAGACATACATCTTCCATGAGTGGTGTATCCTAAGGTGCGAGAACCAACCAACCTAAGGTGTATCCATCAACATAGTGAGAACCAACCTAAGGTGCCTGTGGGTGTGCAACAATCAATTTAAAAATGAAATCATGTAGGCTTACAACTTTCCAAGATGAACTGATCATCGAGATAGTATGTCATCGCTGGGATAGATGCTATCTCACCTAGAGTGACTACTAATCGGGGAGCCTCGAGGAAGGACTTGACCCAGACTTGAAGCAATTAGGAGGGAAGGAGCCGCTAGGGGACTTATCCTAAACCACAAATATACTCGACCCAGTCAGTGCATGAAGGCCCATCTTAGAAGAAAGCATAGCAGACTCACATCCTCTTAAATAAAGAGAACATGAGGTAGCTTACCAACCACACAGTAAGGCCTACCAAACTAATAAGGTGCTCGTCGGTATGTAGTGGCCAAGTAAGGAAGGAAAGCATAGCAGACTTACATCCTCCAAAGCAATAAGATCACTGGGTGACATACTAGTAGGGTAGAACGTCAGCCCGACCTAGAGTAGCTACTAAGCAAGTGCCGTTGGAGGTGTTATCTAAACTCAAAGTAGCCTGAGATAAAAGATATGTGTTTATTTTATATGTTTATGTGTAGTTTGTATTTTTGTTGTGTCAATGAAGGGTAGTACACCGCTCGGGTTCCTTACACTTACCCTAAACACATTATCATAGTGGATTCGCAAACAAGAATACTTTCAACATGGAAGAGATTGAATTCGAAATGGAATTTTCATTGATGATAATTATTTTGAAACATAATTTATAATATTTCTTTTAGTAGAGCTCATTGATTGGAAGATTTGGGAGCTCTCCCTTATGATTAATAAGCTAATAAGATCCTCCTTGGTAGGCCTTCTCTATGGCAAAATGGTCTTCCCAAGTGGGTTCAAACTTGCCTCCCATCTTACGATAGGCAAGAATCAATCTCCAAATAATTAAAATAAGCTATCTTACTTGAAAATCCCTAGGGTTTGCCAACTTATTGTGAGCTTGAATCATTTTAGCTTTGTACAACTCGAGGTTTTGGCATGCCTACAAGCATCTCTCATCAAACTTTGAGCTCTTCCAATCGCAACTTGGCATTCTGCTTCATTGTGATCTTGCTACCCACAGATATCCTTAGTGATGGGAGTTGACTTCTAATGGTAGAATGGCTTGGAACCCATACACTAAGGAGAAAGGAGTATCCTGAGTTGGAGTTTTATATGTGGTGTGGTAGGCCCACAAGGCTTCAACTAACTGCTCATTCCACTATCACTTGTTGTTGTCGAGTGTCTTCTTTATTACTTGGATGAGATTTTTGTTGAAAGCTTCTACTAAGCAATTTTCCCTTGAGTAGTTGATGGTATAATATCTCCAATCTATGTTGTGTCTCCGGGCAATGTTGTTGATCTCGGTGCTCTTGAATGCAATACCATTATAAGATATAATTTGTTGAGCCACTCCAAGCATATATATGATATAATTCCTAAGAAACTAGAGCACATGCTAAGCTGTGACCTCTCTAAGTGAAATCACCTTCAACCAATTGGAAAAGTAGTCAGTACTAGCTAAGATGAATCGATGACCCTTGGAAGAAGGAGGATCAATCAGACCAACTATGTCAATACCCCAATACTCGAATGGCCAAGAGGCCAATGTAGGATGTAGAATGTTGGGTGGGTGGTGTAAGACCACACCATGTATTTGACATTGGTGGCATCACCTAGTCATATCCATGCAATCTTTGATCATCAATGGCCAGTAGTATCCTAGTCTCTTGATCTTGGCTTTCATCTTCGGACTGAATTAATTGGCTCCAGATAATCCTGAGTGCACCTTAGTCACGATCTTATGGGCTTTGTGCTTGTCTAAACAACGTAACCACATATGATTGAAAGATGGTTGATATAATATGCCATCCACAAGAGTGTAGGAAAGTGCTCTACATCTGCTTGGGACTTCTCGAGGTAGTTTTCCTTTATTTAGGTAATCCATGAATGGTTGCCTCCAATCTAACTCCTCATCCTTCTTGGTAATGGCAACCTCCCCTTCAAGAGAGTACATTTTGATGAGTTCAATATCAATAAGAAATAAGACTTGTCTATTTTGGACCTTCATTAATATGGACTCTTCCTCCGGACATGCCAACTCCTTGGAAAGCTTGGCTAAAGGTTATGCTACAACATTCTCTCCTTGAGGAATCTTCTAAATGGTAATCTCTAGGATTTAGCCTAATAACTCCATGGTGTACTTATGGTAGTGATGGAGCTTGGGCATTATAACCTTATAGGATCCAATAATTTTGTTGATAACTAGCTGAGAGTCCCAAAAGATGTTGGTGTTTTGGATGCTTAAAGTAATGGCTAACTCCAAACCGGCAATCTGAGCCTCATATTCGGCTTCATTATTGGTGCAAGGATTGGACAGATAATATGATAATCTTATCACATTGCTGTCAGAAGTTAATAGAACTATTCCTACCCTTGCCTTTCATTGAATAGTAGATTATGGTTCTTCTCCTCTTTCAAAGGAAGCCTCACCATCGAAGTACATCTCCTAGCAATGTATGCTAGTATCCTCTAAGTTCATGATTTGTTCATTGGGGAGATAATCATTAAGTAGAAATTCAATAAGAAGTGGGTGTGTTGTTAAGAAATCCTCTAGCGCTTATCCTTTCACCACAGGGAGGGGTATGAAGGTAATGTCAAACTGCAAGAAGATCATGAATCGTCGTGCCAACCATCCGAATAGTGTCGCCTGTGTTATGAGATACTATATTGGATTAATCCTAGATATTAGGTTCACCTTATAAGGAAGCATGTAGTGTTGTAGCTTTTGGGATGCAATGATTAAAACTAGGCAATGCTTCTCAATGGGTGGATAATTAGCCTCAGTAGGGATTAGACGTCCACTGAGGTAGTATAGTGCCTTTTCCTTCCCTTCATCATTGACTTGGGCCAACAAGCACCAAAGGAGTCATCTAATTGTAAAGTATGATGGCCGGGATAGGGCTATTAGAACCTGAGGTGTGATCAGGTAATGCTTGATGTCTTCGAAGGCATGCTCACCCTCGTCAGCTCACTTGAACTTGGCATCCTTTTTGAGAAGTGCTAAGAATGGCTAACATATTTTTGATAGGTTAGATATAAAGCATCTTAGATATGCTAATCACCCTCGGAATGATTTGAGTTGAGTTAATTGTTTAGGGGGTGGCATTTCTAATATCGCATGGATCATCTCTGGAAGATTTCAATTCCTTGGTGTCGGACAATAAACCCAAAGAATTATCCTAAAGCTACTCTAAATGGACACTTCAGGGGGTTTATTTTGAGGTTAAATTATCTTAACTATTCAAAAACTACTATAAATTCAAAGTGATGGTCTTCCTTTCTCTACTTTTGACCACAAGATCATTGACATCACTTGACTTGATGATGAATGAGTTCATCAAGATTCGAGTCATAGTTCACTGGTATGTAGCACCAGCATTTTTAAGGCTGAAAGGCATGACCTTATAGCAAAATATTCTGATGGAGCTTCTAAAATAGTATTTCTTTCATCTTCAGGGACCATCTTTATTTGGTTATATCCAGATGAGCCATCCATGAAATAGAAGACTACATGAGATGAGGCAATGTGCACCATTAGCTCGGGATTAGTAGTGAAAATTCATCTTTTGGACATGCCTTATTTAAATCCCTAAAATTAATGCATATGTGAATTTGGCCATTATTTTCTTAATTGGAATGACATTGGCTAACCAGGTAGGGTATTTTACCTCTCGGATGAAGCCATCATCGATTATTTCTTGACTTCAGAAATGACCTGTTGTTCAATGTCTACTCGCATGTGTCTAGGAGATTTCTTGATAGGGTTAGCTGTAGGTTGTATTGCTAGTTTATGGACTACTATGCTAGGAGCCAATCCAGGAATCTCTTCATAACTATATGCAAAGTAGTCCTTAAACTCAGTCAATAGCCTAACTAAGTCATTGGTTTCAATTTCATTCAACAAAGAACTGATATATGAGGATCTTCTTCTGTTCTTAAGTTGATTTCCTAAAACTCATCGATGGTTGACTTGATCTCTTCTGTGAACTTTGGTGGTGCATCTTTGAATTCAAAATCATCTAGATCATCTAAAGTTTCTAAGCACAGTAATGTGATTTGAAAATGAACCTATCAAATTCCAAATGATTGGTGATGACTAAGCAATAATCATCATTATCGATTAGACCCACTGTACCGAATCCTAGTCCCAATCTTGATTGAAAGCTTTTGCATTTGTTCTTCCATATTCTTTTGAAGTAGTCTGACTTGTGCTTTGAACTAGTATGTGGGATTAACCCTTTCATTGATAAATTATGAACACAAGGAAAGTACCAATCAAAAGGTAATTCTATTAAATATTTATATCAATCATCCTCAAGTTTTACATCAACTTCTTAACTTGAGTATGATGCTCCTAGAAAGAACCTCTGAGTCTTCACACCTGTGGATGATTTAGGGGCTTTCTTAACTATCGAACCCTTAGTTATTTGAGAGGAAAGTAGGGTTTGACCTAAGGTTCCCAACTGATGCCTAACTGTTTCACAAATAGACTTGGATTCACTTATGCTTTGCTTTGCAGTATGGTCTTCATCGCTATTTGGCTCAAGTTTCACCTCAAAGGGAATCTACTTCTGAGAAGAGCTTGCTAGTGTGCTAACCATATAAGACTCATCTTATGAACTAGATTTTATGTCTATATGGATAGCTCGTGTACTCATTTGTAGCTGGGACATATCTTCTATTGGGTGGCCAATAATGAGGTTTTCCACCCTTGGTGCCTTCAAACGGCGGTTCCTCACTGGTGGAGGTCAGGTCATCCTACCGATAAATTCGAATGGAGTAATGAACTGTGGGTGGAATCTAATGTTAGCCTCCACTTCGCCCTCCAAGTTTATTTTCACTCTCTTTTATTTTCTTTTTCATTTTCTCTTTTCTTTTTTTTTCTTTTTCTTTTTCTCTTTCTTTTTCTTTTTCTTTTCTTTTTTTTATTTTTTAACTTTGGACAATTTCACGAGAATAGACTTGTTGATTTTGAGGGAGGTAGTAATCCATAGCCTCATATATGCTGACCTTGTGAACTGTAAATGGCTTGAGATCTCCTTTGATATAGTAGATGCTCCCACCTCTCGCAAACTTTATGCACTGATGTAGAGAGGATGGAATTATGTTATTCTCATGTATCAATGGTCTCCCAAGCAAAGCATTGAAAGATGTATCTGAGTCTATAATGTGAAACTTGGCTTCGGTCATCCAATCATCTATCTCCAAGGGCAAGACTATAGAGCTTGAGGCCTGTTGACCTCACTTTTGGAGTGCAGATTTAATCTTCCCATCTTAGACTTTGGAGACTTCTAGACACTAAGACTTCCCTAGTCATAAGACACTTCTAACAATTAGGTAAACACTTAATGTAAGCCTAAAGACTTAGAAGGGTTAACCATAGGATTAGGTTATGCCTTAGGGATTAGAATAATCCACCTACCCTACAACCTAAATCCAATCCATGTTCACCTTCTCAAACCAAACCTCAAGTTCAATTCAAACATCAAATTCAAATTCAAATCCAAAACCAAATGATTGAAGCCCATAATCAAATCCAAACTTGAAACCCTTCCTAGGCCATATGACCTATCCCATGGACTTAGCCAAATCTTAATCCAAATCAATCCAAAATCAATTGATTTTATCATAATAAATTCATATCTTCAATCATCTTCCTAAATGTATATAAAATCTACATTCAAACGATCAAAACTAAATCAAACTAAATGAAATTAAATCGAAACCCTTCCTAAGCCATATGACCTATCCCATGGACTTAGCCAAATCTTAATCCAAATCAAGTCAAACTCAATTGATTTTCTCACAAATCAATCATATTTCAATCATCTTCACAAATTTAAATGAAATATACATTTAAATCATCAAAACTAAATAAAACCAAATCAAAATCCAAACTTAAGCCACATGACCCAACTCCATGGACTTAGCCAAATTCCTTCATTCCAAAACCTAGATTCAATTGATTTTCTCATGAATCAATCATACCTTCAATCAAATTTACAAAATAAATTAAATCTACAATCATTAAGCCAAACCAAAATCAACCCAAGTCAAACCCAACTTAACCCTTTTGACTTGAAATGTTCAAATGAACCAAAACCCATTTGAACCCAAGCCAATTGCAATTGAATTTATATATCAATCCCAAATCCATATATAAACTCAACTAAATCATACTCAACCCAAAATCAGGCCAACTAAATTGGTCCACTTGACCCAAAGTGTCTAGCTTGACCTATTTGAGTTCTAATCCTACCTAAATTAGATTGAACCAATCCCATCAAAACCTCCCATCATGATTGTTGATCACCCTAGGTTGATCAATTATCACAAATTGGGTCAAACCAAGTCAATTTGGTCATTTGACCAAGTCAACCCCTTAACCCATATGAACCCAAACTAGCCAAATTGCAACCTAAGCTAAATCCCTTGAAACTAATGATTCATACCAATTTAAAATCATTATTTGAATATGACTTGACCTTCAATTGAGTCAAACCAAACTCAATTGGCACTCTTGACCCAAATTGACCTAAAAGACCAAATTGGGTTAAGTCAAAATATAAACCAAATTGATTTCAACTAATGGCTCAAGTTCATTCCAAATTGATTGTTGAACTTGACCAAAGCCTTGATTGGACCTAATTGAACCCAATTGACCTACTTAGCCCAAATTGACCTAAAGGTTTATGTTGGCCTAAATCAAAATGAAATCCAAATTAATTGAAACTAAAGCCTACAATCATCTTCAATTGGTTAACTAAACCCAAACCAACACCCAACCCAAGCCAATTTTTCCTATTTGGTCCAATTGGTCAACATAACCCATTTGACCCAAATGAATTCACATGAGACAAAATGAAATCTAAGCCAAACTAAACCAAACTAATTAAACCAAAACATCTCAAATGATCATATGAACTTGACCCAACCCTTGATTTGACCCAATTTGACCAATTGGTCAACTTGACCGAACCTAACCAAATTTGACCTAAATGAGTCAAATTAAGCCAAACCTAACCAAATCAACTCCAATTAACTTGAAATTTAAGCTAACCCACTTTTGGCTCATTTCAAATCTGCCCAAATCAAATCCAATGCCAAATGATCATTCTATCATTGGGTCAAGGGCATCACATGAGACAAATCAACCATATAAGTGGTCATTTCTATTCCTTGGCCACTTGGTACTCTCCCAATGGTCCACCTAGGCACCTAAGTCATTGCCCAACCTAACCCAAGGGGTGGTTGAGTCGGCCATGACCCATGGTAGGTGAAATCACCTCACCCTCCCAATTGGAGCATTTGAAACCCATAGGACACGCAGGGTTCCTCCATGGTAGCCACCTCCACAATTCACCTCCTCCCTACAACCCATGACTCCCTGAGATGGCCGGATGGCCACTTGAAACCAAACCCATCCATATCAAGATGAAGGGGTATACACCCCCATTCCACTCAAACACACACAAAATCATTCCTTATGGCTCCCCTACCCAAGGCCACTGACCATTCTAAGCTCCCAAGCTCATTCCTTGATCAAAAAATTCCATTCCCACCCGTCCCGAAATAGAACACTCCCATTTTTAACATAACTTCCCCATTTCTACATCAAACTCAAATTAACTTTGCACACACCTTCCCTAGGTCTTGTCGAGTAAGAACAAATCATCTCCCAAGCCTTGCAAGCACCGGACGTGGGACTTTGATCAAAGCTGAGCTCCAAATTATCAATTTGTGGCCTTCCGAGGGAACATCAAGGAATTGATCCAATTGCTACTCAACAGGGCTTCGTATCCACTAAATTAAGCTTCCTCAATTGTTCGAGCCACCGATCTTGAGCTCCGATGAGGTATGCTTCCAAAATTGATCCTTAGGAAAAAATGGGCTAGAGCTTTTTGAAGAAAACTTGCATCTCATGTGATCTTGATCATTGGATCCCCTCTGATCAATGTTGTGTAGGGGTGGGATCCTTTTGGAGAAGATCTGAGCTCTGGTAATCTTGAATCAAGTTAGCAATGCCGGATGGACTGCATTCTCCCTCACTCGCATAATGTTAGATCATGCACTGTCCATTCCACATGATCAAAATGGATGATTGTGATTAAATCTGCTAGATCGATCTGATTTAATCCTATTAAGATGTGGGATTAATCGTAGTCATCTGATCTTAGATCGGACGACAGACGAGAAAGTGCGTCCACTACTGCCACATAAGTGTTGAGTCGGATAAGTTTTAAGTAGCCAATCCCACAGCACCATGTGGAAAGCACACCGCATCAGTGTGCCATGTGGCGCCAATAGGATTAGGCTTTAATTAGTCTTAATTAATCAATTTTAATGGATGAAACTTCTAAAAAGCATAAAAAATCATACAAAAATAAAAAATGTAAATAAATACTTATTTTAAACATAGTTCAGAGGAGAATTAATTAAAAATGATCATAATTAATTTTGAATAGTAATTAAGGTTTAATTACAAAGTTTATTAGAATAATTACTCCTTAATTACTTGAGCAATTAATCCCAAATTTGGTGAGTTAATTTAATGGGATCCCATGATTTTCTTTAGATTTATTGCTCAATTAATTAGGAAAATTTACTAATTAAACCTTAACTACTCTTTTAAGTTAATTAATGATTAATTAATCCCATGAATAGCAAATTGGTTAATTAAGTTTATTAATCATTGTTCAACAGTAAGTGAATAATAGGTGGGACCCCTTTCCCTAAGTTCATTTCACCCATTTTTAAAATGAAATTAATTAAGATTTAACTAATTAATTAAATCACTAAATCAAATTGAAATCATAATCACATCATACCTTAATTAATTAAATCATGGGGTAGATCTTTAGGTGTTTAATATCCTAAAGGAGTTTAATGAAATTATGGTTAGTCCGCATGTGGAAAACCATAAGAATAATTAATTAAGTCCTTTAATCTAATTAACTATTAATCATGAGCCAATTGCATCAAGTCCCTTTTATTTCTTAGGATCATTGTAAGTTTATTTTCCACGCATATCATATTGGCTTATAATTATTTAGTTAATTACTTTAAGGTGACATAGGTAAGGGTAATTAATTCTTTTAATTAAGGGTTCAACTTAATACCCATAAACTCAACTTAATTACATTTCCTTAAATTAAGTTAAATCACTAATGTGGGAATGGTTTTGAAACAACAACTGATGATTTCTCTTCTCCTCTTTAAATCAAATCAAATCCAAAAATTAATTAATAAAGAAGCTCTAGTTTTCTTAAAATAATCTTATTTGATTTGATTATCTTTAAGAACTAGTTTGGTTGAATGAATCACATTCTTATATTTGATAGTCCTCTTTCTAGTTATGTCAAATATGGTATGTCATTTGAATTCATGCATCCATCTTTTCAAAATGAAGTAAAATAAAATGGATTTTCTCTATGTAAGCTTGCATGTGTTGATTTAATTTAATATATGTGTGGCTATGTTCACTATTAAATCCAAATGTATTTTTCAAAAGCTTCTAAATTAATAATACTATGTGTTATAATGCTAGTTATAAATACATAAGAAAAATGCATGTGCTTATAGATTAAGTGTATGAATGTTGAGTTCTCTTTCCTCCATTCATGGGTTGGCTTATATAAGATTGAATGGTAATGGGTATATAGTCTGGTCCCGGGAACACGAAACTTTAGCTAACCCCAAGGAGGTCGTTTGATTACATCACATCCCTGGTTTGTTACTTGGTTGACGAAATCAAAAAGAATAAATATTGAATTTGAAATTATTCTCTCTTTAAAAAAAAAAACCAAAACCCTAAACCATAAACTAAACCCTAAACCCTAAACCCTAAACCCTAAACCCTAAACCCAAAAAGCCCTAAACCCTAAACCCTAGAACCTACAACCATAAACCCTAAACCTTAAACCCTTAAACCTTAAACACTAAATCCTAAACCATAAACCATAAACCCTAAACCCTAAGCCCTAAACCTTAAAAACCTAAAAACCTAAACTTAAACCTAAACTAAATAAAACATAAAAATAAAATAAATAAATAAATCCTAAACGTAAATAAAATAATAAATAAAATAAATAAAAACCTAAACTAAAACTTAAACCTAAACATAAACCTAAAACTAAACCTAAAAAATAAAATTAAAAAAATAAAACAAAATAAAATAAATAAAACATAAACTATACTAAAAATAAAATAAACTTAAAAATAAGAAACCTAAATAAAATAAAAACTAAACTTGAAATAAAAATAAAATAAACATAAAATAAAATAAACCTAAAATCAAATAAAATAAAAACTAAATAAAAACCTAAACTGAAAAAATAAACCTAAAAATAAAACTTAATAATAAATAATAAAATAAAAGCTAAACCCTAAGCTAAAAAAAACTTAAACCTAAAATAAAAATAAACTTAAAATAAAATAAATAAAAACCTAAACTTAAACCTAAAATAAACTAAACCTAACCCCTAAACTAAATAAAATAAAATAAATAAAGAATAAACCTAAACCTAAACTAAAAAAATAAAACTTAAAAATAAACCTAAAACCTAAACCTAAAAAAATAAAATAAAAACCTGGACCAAATATAAAATAAAAATAAAACCTAAACCTAAAATAAAATAAAATAAAATTAAACAAAAAAATTCAAACCTAAAAATAAACTAAAATAAAACCTAAAAAATAAATAAAATAAATAAATAAACTAAGCTAAATAAAATAAATAAATAAACCAAAAATAACAAAAATAAATAAAAAATAAAATAAACTAAAATAAACTTCCTACTGGTTTGCTTTTGTTTTTTTAAAAAACCTAAACCCTAAAGCTGATGGCCATAAATCCTACCTCAACCCTGACCCACTGAGCCCTAAAATAATCCTAATCATGAGCCTAACCCTGGGCCCTCCACTGAACAGGCCACTACCCTAACCTGGGCCACCAGGCCCTAAACACTGAGTCCCAGATCTTGGGCTCCCCAGGCCACAGGCCACAGGCACTCTAAAACCCTAACTTACCACACCTACTGGGCTAACCCCACAACCCTGGGCCATGACCTGGGCCCTGACCTCACTCCCTGGGCCCTGGGCCTAACACCTGACCCTAAACAAAACCCTGGGCCACTCCACTGGGCCTGGGCCCCTCTAAACCACAACCTAAACCTAAATAATGATTAAAATAAAATAAATAAATAAAACTAATTAAATAAAATAAAAATAAAATAAAAACTAAACCTAAACCTAAAATAAAATAAGATAAATTAATAAAATAAACTAAAATAAAATAAATAAAAACCTAAACTAACTTAAAAAAATAAAATAAACCTAAGAGTAAAAAACCTAAATAAAATAAAACTAAACATAAAATAAAATAAAATAAACTTAAAATAAAAAATAAAAAAAATCTAAACTTAAAATTAATAAAATAAAACCTAAAAATAAATAAAAAAATAAAACCTAAAACTAAAAAAAAAACTTATACCTTAAATAAAATAAAATAAACAAAATTAAATAAACCTAAACCTAAGCTAAAATGAACTAAACCAAAATAAATAAAACCTAAACCTAAACCAAAATTAAATAAAATAAAATGAACTAAAATGAAATAAAAATAAAAAAAAATAAAAAAAAACCTAAAATAAAAACCTAAATCCTAAACATAAAATAATAAAATTAAAACCAAAACCTAAAAATACAAATAATATATAAAACCTAAACCTAAAAAATTAAATAAGAAAAGTTAACTAAAAAAATAAACCTAAACTAAACCTAAAATATAAACTAAAATAAAAAACCTAAATTAAAATAAATAAACCTAAAATAAATAAATTAAATTAAATAAAAATAAAAAATAAAGAGAAATAAAAATAAAAATAAAATAAATAAAAATAAATAAAAAATAAATGAAATAAACCTAAACCTACTAGTTTACTTAATTTTAAGAAAAAAAGCCATAAACCCTAAATCCGAAACCCTAAACCATTAACCCTAAACCTACAACCCTAATCCCTAAACTCTAAAAAATCTTAAACCCTAACACTAAACCCTAAACCCTAAACCCTAAAAGCATAAACCCTAAAATGCTAAACCTTAAACCCTAAACCACAACCATAAACCACTAAACCCTATAAAACCCTAAATATAAACCTAAAGTAACTAAATAAATTTAAAATAAACCTAAATCTTGAAACTAATAAACTAAACCTAAACCTAAACCTTGAGAATGGGGATCCTTGGGCTTGAACATCATCGTCCCAGCTTAGACTGGATCAAGAAGGTGGCGGAGGTGATGATTATCTTATTGGTGGTGGGGGATCTATAGGTGCTGGTGGATATGGAGGTGGGGTCAGAGTAATGGCGGTTATGGAGGCGGGTGGAGCGACAGAGGTTATAGTCATCGTGCTGGCGGAGGGAGAGATCGGGGATATGATGGTGGATCTCGCTACTTGAGAGGCTGAGATGGTTCTGATGGGAACTAAAAAAATTGGAGCATGGCTGATCCGATTAACTGCTTATGGAACTGTCTTTAGAGTAGAGATGGTTCTAGTTATCTAAGGTTTTTGATTTACTCTATGCATGCTAATTTGATCTATGTCATCACTTGAGTCTTAGAAAATTTGGTGTGTTACTTGGTTGATGAAATCAAAAAGAAGAAATGTTGAATCTAAATTTGTTCTCTTGTAAAAAAAAACCAAAAAATCCTAAACCCTAAACTAAATCCTGAACCCTAAACCTAAAACCTAAACGCTAAACCCTAAACCATAAACTCTAAAAACCATAAACCTTAAACCCTAAACCCTAAACCGTAAACCCTAAAACTCTAAACTCTAAACCTTAAACCCTAAAACCTAAACCGTAAACCCTAAACACTAAACCCTAAAACCTAAATAAATAAAAAATAAACTAAATATACTAAATAAACCTAAATCTATCGATTTACTTAATTTTTTTAAAAAACTTTAAACCCTAAATTCTAAACCCTAAACCCTAAACCTACAACACTAAACCTAAAACCCAGCTTAATAATAATTGGAATGAAAATAAGCTTGAGAACTACATTACTATTTCTATTTTTGATAAGTTTTGCAACATCGCTATCTTTTCTAATAAACCGGGTCAAATCCTTTTCAAGCTCTCTTATAATGGTGATTTCATTCTTAAAGAGGTTTGGAATTTTATTAGAAATAAATAGAACACCTCTAATTTTTTTCATTAAACTTTCAAACAATATCATTCCCATTTCTTATTCAATTTTAGCTTGGAGGATTTTGAATAAATTCATCTCAGTTGATTCTTTGCTCTGGCTTAAAGGGTTTTACTTACCTTCTATGTATTATTGTTGCTTTCATATTGAAAATGTTAATCATGTTTTTATCAATGGTGTTATAGATTCCAAACTTTGGATATGGTATGATAATTTATTTAACACAAACTATTTTCATAGCTCTCTTTCATTATATCAACTTCTTGAAGGTTTTTTCAGAAAATTATGAAAGGTCATATCAAAGTTTAATTGCTATTACCCTTATTTGGTTCATTTGGATGGATAGAAATGATGTTAAATATCGTGGCATCATTATGAACCATAAAAGCATCATTACTAGAATTAAAGAAAAATTCATGTTTTGTTTAATGCAAATTTAATTAGCAATTTTCACTTTAGAGGTTATAAATTTGTGGCTAAAAAATTGGGTATCACTTTGCATGATGATCCTTTTACAAGAGTATTAGGATTATACATTGGATTAAGCATAAACAAATTCTATTAAGATTAATATTGATGGTTTTGTTTCTCCAAATAAATATGGTTGTGGTGGAATTCTTTGGGATTCTAAAGGCACTATCATTTGTGCTTTTTCCTACCACGTCAAAGCTTGTTCTATTATTTATGCTGAACTCATGGTTGTTAACAAAGCTATTGATATTTCTTTAAGCAAAGGCCTTTTTAATATTTAGATTAAAGTTGATGCTCTTCTTTTACTTAATATGCTCAATAAAAATAATATGGGAAATGTTGACTTATGTTATCTTCTTAATCACACTAAAAAGCTTCTTTCTCAAGTTTGCTATAAAATTTCTCACATTCTTCATGAAGGTAATGCTTGTGTTGATTTCCTGGCTAATTTGGGAGCGGAATTAAATGATCTCACTTTATTTGATAACCATAGCTTACTTAAGCATCTACGTTGTTTGGTCAATCTAGATAACAGCAGACTGCCTTAAATTAGATTTTAACCTTCTGCTCTTTTGTTGATCTTTTTCTATGGTGGTTTTAATCAATCTATTTTTTTGTTGGTTTTTTTGTGCTCCCCTCACTATGAAGTGGTTTTGTTGAGTTTATTTCTATACTTAAATGCCCTTCTTATTTACCCCAATCTATACTTTCCTGACCTTTTTTTTGGATCATAGTGGTGCTAGTTTTAATTAGTTTCCCTATCCTCTGACTTGGTGGTTTTCTTTCTGTGGCTCATGCTTTGTGTCTCCAGTTGGGCTATGTTTGTGCGAGATTTTAGCCTATGCTTTAACCAATGAATGTTGAGTTTGCCTTTGGTTTTGGCTGGTTGTGGACTTTTTTGAATTAGATTTGTGGATGCTATGGTTGGTTGTACTGGTTGCTGCTATTTAGTTCTTTCATCTGCCTAGCTATTTTGGATGGTTATTTTTCAACAAGGCTCTTCTAATTTGGCTTAGTTTTAGGTTTTGGTATTTGGTGTTCTCTTTCCTAGTTTGTCTTGAGGTTTCTGGTTGGTTCCATCTTCCTTGAATTAGAGTTTTGTTATGTGTTTGTTGTCTCCCATTTTCTCCTTTCTAGTGATTGTCTCTTTGGGATTTGAAGGGGTTTTGTTTTATTTTAGCCTTGTTTCTTTCCAGCTTTGCTACTGTGGTTGGGTGGTCCTCCTTTGCCTTTTCTAGTTTGGCAGGTGACTACCCATTTCATTTTCTTGGTTATTTTGGAGATCTCCTGATAGGTTGTGGCTTTGTATGTTGTTGTTCTTTTCCCTTTTTTTAGGCTCTATATTGGCTCTATTTGCTGGTTGGTTTTGTTGGCTGACTAGGCTAGTTGGCTATTTTGGCTGGCTGAGTTGGTTGGCTATGTGGATGTGTTAGTTGTGTTTGATGGTTCATTTAGGCGCTTTTGGTTGGGTTCTTTGCCTCTTCCCTTGGTTGGTTATCCTCTTCTGTAGTTATTTTCCTTTATTTTGCTTCCCGCTTGGTCAATTTTCTTTGTTGCTTGCTCCCCATCCCATTCGCCTAAGGTGGTTTTATTGGCTATTTTGTTGGAGGACAATATGACTCTGGTTTTTTTATTTTAGGATATGTTGTTAGTGTTTAGCTGCTTGAGGGGTTTTTTGTGGCTCATGTCTTGCCTTGGATGCTTGTGTTGTGGCTTGGTGTTTTGGGCTTTATGTTGGTTGTAGGTATTGACTCCCTTTGGTTTAGTTGTCTCTCCTTATTTTTTGATATTTTCCTCTTCCTTAGTGAAGGTGGATTTTCTTTCCTTTTGGCTGCCTTAGTGGTGGTTTTGATTGTAATTTTTGGATGACCTCTTGGTCTCTCTATGCTATGGCTTTCCTCTCTCTAGTGTTGCTTATCTTCTACTATTTTGTGATTTGGGTGGAGGTTTTCCCTTGATTTGGATTGCTGCTCTAGATATAGTTGTGGGTTATTCTCAACCACCCTACTATAACTTCTGGATGCTTTATGTGTTGGTCTGTTTTGGTTTGGGTGGTTATCGCTATTTTCTACTCTTTTTGGGGTAGAATTGATCACTATGGATTGTTTTTCCTTGATGGTTTTATATCAATGTTGTCTATGATGGCCTTGATTTTTCCCCATATCTTCTCTCTTTGATAGCATGCATGATTGTAACCCTTCTCATGAAGTTTGGATGCTCATATGTATTATTTCCCTTGATCTTAATTGAGCCCAAGCCTTCACTTTCAACTCTTTCTAAATTATTTATTTTATCATTCTTCCTTGAGCTATGACCATTGCCTTTGTAGTTTTGCAAATTTCTTTTGCGTTGGAACTTCATAGATGGAATGATCTTTAACCAACTCAATAGATGTGGAGCTTCCTCTTACCTTCTCAAAGGGATCATGAGTGTTGTTGACTAGTCCTTTACTATCTTCTTAAGTTTTATTAGTCCTTTTGTTATTTACTTTATGCTACTGCTTTTTCTTTTATTTTCTTTTTCCATTGTTTAGGTGGGGTTTAGTTCTTTAGGTTCCTTGTAGCTCGAGCTAAAATTTGAGCGTTACCCCTTTTAAGGACATTGTATCCTTTATTTTTATCGTAATAAAATTTTAACTTTCCCTAAAAAAAACCAAAACCCTAAGAGTGGCGGAACCTTGATGGTAGGAACAACACCTCCAACCAAGCTTAGTCTAGATCTAGGCTAAGTTAGGCTGGTTATCACATGGTGGGGAACTGGAGGTGTTGTGGATATGGAGGTGGTGGTCATGGTGGAGGCGAGGGAGGACAGAGCTACAACCTTGGTGGAGGGAGAGATTGGGGATATGATGGTGGATCCCTCGAGAGCCGTGGTGGCTCTGATGGGAACTAGAGAAATTAAGAATGGCCACTGATATGTTTATTGAACGTCTTACAGAGATTTGTTTAGGGTTTTTTATTTCCTTTATGCGTGCTCATTTTTGATCCATGTCATCACTTGTGTCTTCAATAACTTGGTGTGTTACTTGGTTAATAAAATCGAAAAGAAGAAATGTTGAACTTGAATTTGTTCTCTGTTAAAAAAAACCCTTGAAACCTGAACCTAAAAGTCCTAAACCCTAAACCCTAAACCCTAAAACCATAAACCCTAAAACCTAAACACTAAACCCTAAAAGCTAAACCCCAAACCCCAAACCCCAAACCCTAAACCTAAACACTAGACACTAAACCCTAAACCCTAAATCCTAAACCCTAAAAATCTAAACCTAAACTAAATAAAACCTAAAAATAAAATAAACAAATAAACCTAAACCTAAATTAAATAAAACAATAAAATAAAATAAAATCCTAAACTAAAACCTAAACCTAAACTTAAGAATAAAATAAAATAAAAAATTAAAATTAAAGTATAATAAAATAAATAAAAACCTAAACTAAACTAAAAAATAAAATAATCCTAAAAATTAAAACCTAAATAAATTAAAAACTAAACATAAAATAAAAAATTTACCAAAAATAAAATAAAATAAAAACTAAATAAAAACCTAAACCTAAAAAGTAAACCTAAAAAACCCTAAAAATAAAAAATAAAACCTAAACCCTAAACTAAAATAAACCTAAACCTAAAATAAACAAAATAAAATAAACCAAAATAAACTAAAATAAATAAAATCTAAACCTAAGACTAAAAACTAAAAAAAAAATTAAATAAACTAAAATAAACCTATCCTAAACTAAAAAATAAAACCTAGAAATAAACCTAAAATAAAAGCCTAAACCTAAATAAAAAAATAAAATAAAACCTAAACCTAAACCTAAAATAAAAAATAAACCAAACCTAAAATAAAATAAATAAAATAAAATTACCTAGAAAATAAACATAAACCTACCTAAAAAACAAATTAAAATAAAACTAAAATAAATAAACCAAAAAATAAATAAATAAAACTAAATAAAAAATCTAAATAAAAATAAAAAAATGAAATAAACTAAAATAAATAAAAATAAACTAAATAAAATAGTTTTAAAAAAAAAAATTTAAAACCCAAAACAAACACTAAACCTACAACACTAAACCCTAAACCCTAAGATAACCCATAACATAAACCTTAAACCCTAAACCTAAAACCCTAAACCTTAAACCCTAAACCCTAATAATAAACCTAAACCTAAACCCTAAACTAAAATAAACCCTAAACTACATTAAATAACCTAAACCTAAATTTAAAGCAAAACTAAACTAACCTTAAACCCTAAGCTAATCCTAAACCCTAAAAACATTAAACCCTAAAGCCTAAACACTAAACTCTAAACCCTAAAGCCTAAAGCCAAAACCCTATGCCTTAAAAAACCCTAAACCCTAAACCCTAATCCCTAACCCTAAACCCTAAACCCTAAAAGTATAAACCCTAAAACCCTAAATCCTAAACGCTAAACACTAAATCCCTAAACTCTAAACCCTAAACCCATACCCTAAACCCTAAACCCTAAACCTAAAAAAATAAAATATAAACCTAAACCTAAACCTAAAAATATAAAATAAAACCAAAACCTAAAAAATAAAATAAAAATAAAACTAACCTAGAAAAGAAACATAAACCTACCTAGAAAATAAATTAAAATAAAATAACCTAAACTAAAATAAATAAATAGAACTAAATAAAAATAAAAAATGAAATAAACTAAAATAAATAAAAAATAAACTAAATAAAAATAAACCTACTAGTTTACATAATTTTTTTTAAAAAAAAGAAAAAAACCAAAAATAAACACTAAACCTACAACACTAAACCCTAAACCCTAAATAACCCTTAACATAAACCTTAAACCCTAAACCCTAACCCTGACTATAAACCTTAAACCCTAAACTAAACTAAACCTAAACCTAAACTTATATGCTAAACAACTAACCTAAAATAAAGTCTAATAAACTAACCTTAAACCTAACCTAAATCATAAAACCTTAAACTTAAAGCCTAAACACTAAACTTAAACCTAAAGCCTAAAGCTAAAACCTATGCCCTAAAACCCAAAACTAAACCCTAAACCTAATCCTACTCTAAATCTAAACCTAAAAGTAAACCTAAAACCCTAAATCTAAAACTAAACCTAAATCCTAAACTTAAACCTAAAAAACGCTAAACCTAAAATTCTAAACCCTAAACTCCTACCTAAACTCAAATAAATAAATTAAAAAATAAACCTAAACCCTAAACCCCAAACCCTAAACCTAAACCTCAAGTAACTAAATAAATTAAAAAATAAACCTAAACCCTAAACCTAATAAGCCTAAACCTAAACCTGAACCCTAAATGCTAAACCCTAAACCCTAAACACTAAAACCCAAAACCCTAAACCCTACAACCTAAACCCTAAACCCTAAACCATAAACCCTAAACCCTAAACTAACTCTAAACCGTAAACACTAAAAAGCTAAAAGCCTAAACTTAAACTAAATAAAACCTAAAAATAAAATAAATACAAAACTAAACCAAAATAAAATAAAATAAAAACATAAACGAAAACCTAAATCAAAACCTAAAAGAAAACTAAATAAAAAATAAAAACTAAACTAAAGTAAAATAAATAAAAACCTAAACTAAACTAAAAAAATATAAAACCTAATTAAAATAAAAACTAAACCTAAAATAAAAAATGAAATAAACCTAAAATAAAATAAAATAAAAACTAAATAAAAATCTAAACAAAAAAATAAACTAAAAAATAAAACATAAAAAAATAAAAAATAAAACCTAAACCATAAAAAAAAACTAAACCCAAAATAAAAATAAAATAAATCTAAACCTAGAATAAAATAAATAAAACCTAAACCTAAACCTAAAATAAACTAAACCTAAACCTAAACTTAAACTAAACTAAATAAAATAAACTTAAAATAATCCTAATCCTAAACTAAAACATAAAACCTAAAAATAAACTTAAAATAAAAGCCTAAAACCTAAACCTAAAAAAATAAAGTAAAAACCTAAAACCTAAAAATAAAAAATAAAACCTAAACCTAAAAGGTAAAATAAAAATAAAAGTCAACTAAAAAATAAACCTAAACTTAAAACATAAACTAAATTAAAAAATCTAAACTTAAATAGATAAACCTAAAATAAATATACTAAATAAACCTAAACCTACCATTTTACTTAATTAAAAGAAGAAACCTTAAACCTTAAATCCTAAATCCTGAACCCTAAACCCTAAACCTACTACCCTAAACTCTAAACCCTAAACCCTAAACCTTAAACAATAAACTCGAACCTTAAACCCTAAACCCTAAAGCATAAACCCTAAAACCCTAACCCCTAAACCCTAAATAATAAACCCTAAACCCCAAACCCTAAACCCTAGACCTTAAACCCCAAATCCTAAACCTAAACCAAAATTAAATAAATTTAAAAATAAACCTAAACCATAAAACCTAATCAACCTACACCCTTGAATGGGCAGAACCTTGACGAAAGGAACATCATCATCAACCAGTTCAATCTAATGGAAGTGAAAATGGAGGCACGACATACAGGTTGGGGATATGGAGGTGGCTGAGCTGGTGGTTACGGAGGAGAAGGAGGTTACAATGGTGGCCAAGGCATCTGGGATATGATGGTGGATCCCGCTACCGAGAGGCCCGTGGTTCATGGGAATCAAGAAACAAAAGAATGGCCATGATCTAATGGAACAATGTCTCATAGACAATTCTAGTTATCTATGGTTTATTATTTCCTCTCATGCTCATTTTATGTCATCACTTCTATCTTAGAAAACTTGGTTGATGAAATCCAAAAGAAGAAATGTTAAATCTGAATTTGTTCTATATTTAAAAATAAAAAAAACAAAAACCCTACACCCTAAATAAAAACTTAAACCTTAAACCTAAAACTTAAACCCTTTACCTTAAACCCTAAACCCTAAAAACCCCAAACCCTAAACCCTAAACCCTAAACACTAAAACTTAAAACCCCATTCTCTAAACCCTAAAACCTAAACCCAAAATCCTAAACCCTAAACACTATACCCTAAACCTAAACCTAAACCCTAAAACCCAAAACTTAAACTTAAACCCTAAACACTAAACCTAAACCCTATCCTAAACCCTAAAACCTAAACCCTAAATCCTAAACCCTAAACACTAAACCCTAAACCCCAAACCCTAAACCCTAACCCCAAACCCTAAACTAACCCGAAACCCTAAACCCTAAGCTCTAAACCCTAAAAAGCAGAAAAACTAAACCTGAACTAAACAAAACCTAAAAATAAAATTAAAAAATAAAATAAAATAAAAACATAAACTAAAACCTAACTTAAACCTAAACTTAAAAAAAAATAAAAAATGAAAACTAAAATAAATAAAATAAATAAAAACCTTAACTAAACTAAAACATTAAAAACTTAAATAAAATAAAAACTAAACCTAAAATAAAAATAAAATAAACCTAAAATATAATAAAATGAGAACTAAATAAAAACTTAAACCTAAAAAATAAACTAAAAAAATAAAACCTAAACCTTAAACTGAAAAAAACCTAAACATAAAATAAAAATAAAATAAACCTAAAGCTAAACAAAATAAACTAAATTAAAATAAATAAAACCTAAACCTAAACCTAAAATAAATTAAACCTAAACCTTAACCTAAATTAAATAAAATAAGATAAACTAAAAATAAACCTAAACCTAAACTAAAAAATAAATCCTAAAACATAAACCAAAGAATATAAAATAAAAACCTAAACCTAAACCTAAAAATAAAAATAAAATTAAAACATAAAAATTAAATAAAAATAAAACTAAACTAAAAAATATACCTAAACCTAAACCTAAATGTAAAAATAAACTAAAATAAAAATCTAAACAATAATAAATAAACCTAAAATTAATAAAGTAAACTAAATAAAAATTAAAATTAAAATAAAAAATAAACTAAATTAAAATATAAAGGAAAATAAATAAACTTAAACCTACCATTTTACTTAATTTTAAAAAAATTAGAATAATAAAAATAATAAAAAAATCCTAACCATAAACCCTACACCTTAAACCCTAAACACTAAACCTACAGCCCTAAACCCTAAACCCTAAACCCTAAAACCCTAAACCATAAACCATAAACCCTATATCCTAAACCCTAAACCCTAAACCTTAAAAAGCTAAAAATGTAAACCTAAACTAATTAAAATAAATAAATAAACCTAAACCTAAATAAAATAAAATAAAAACCTAAACTAAAACATAAACCTAAACCTAAACCTAAACCTAAACCTAAACCTAAAATTATATAAATTAAAAAATAAAATCTAAACAAAAATAAAAAATAAAGACCTAAACTAAACTAAAAAATAAAATAAACCTAAAAAAACCTAAATAAAATAAAAACTAAATGTAAAATAAAAATATAATAAACCTAAAATAAAATAAAAACCTAAACCTAAAAGTACCTAAAAATAAATAAAAAATAAAACCTAAACCATAAAGAAAAAAAATGTAAACCTAAAATAAATAAAATAAACATAAACATAAACCTAAGCTAAAATAAACTAAACTAAAATAAATAAAAACTAAACCAAAACCTAAAATAAACTAAATGCAATCCCTAAACTAAAAAAAATAAAATAAACTAAAAATAAACCAATACCTAAACTAAAAAATAAAACCTAAAAAAAACCTAAAATAAAAACCTAAAACCTAAATCGAAAAAAATAAAATCGAAACTTAAATGTAAACCTAAAAATAAAAAATAAAACCCTAACCTAAAAATAAAATAAAAATAAAACTAAACTAAACTGAAAAGTAAATATAAAGCTAAACCTAAATATAAAAAATAAACTAAAATAAAAAACCTAAACTAAAATAAGTAACTAAACTAAATAAAATAAAAATAAACCTAAATAAAAATAAAAAATAAACCTAAATAAATATAAAAAATAAAATAAACTAAAATAAATAAAAAATAAACTAAATAAACCTAAACCAACCAGTTTAGTTAATTATATAAAAAACCCATAATCCCTAAACCCTATGCCTTAAACCCTAAATCTTAAACCTAAACCCTAAACCTTAAAACTAACTCTAAACCTGCAACCTAAACCGTAAACCCTAAACCCTATGCCCTAAACCCTAAACACTAAACCCTAACCCTAACCCTAACCTTAAACCCTAAAACCTAAACCCTAAACCATAAAATCCTAAAACCTTAAGCCGTAAACCTTAACTAACCCTAAACCCTAAACCCTATACCCTAAACCCTAAAAACTTAAGCCCTAAACCATATACTCTAAACCCTATACTAACCCTAAACCCTAAGCTAACCCTAAACATGAAACCCTATACCCTAAACCCTAAAAACCCTATACCCTAAAGCCTAAATATAAACCCTAACCCTAAACCCTAAACCTTAAACCCTAACCCTAAACCTTAAACCCTAAAACATTAAGCCCTAAACCTAAACATAAATCCTAAACCCTATACCCTAATAGCCTAAAAACCTAAACCAAAACTAAATAAAACCTAAAAATAAAATAAATAAAAAACCTAAACCTAAAAAAATAAAATAATAAAATAAAATAAAAACCTAAACTAAAACATAAACCTAAACCTAAAAATAAAAAATAAAAAATAAACTAAAATAAAATAAATAAAAATCTCAACTAAATAAAAAAAGAAAATAAACCTAATAATAAAAATCTAAATAAAATAAAAACTAAACATAAAATAGAAATAAAATTAACCTAAAATAAAATAAATTAAAAACTAAATAAAAACTTGAACATAAAAAACAAACCTAGAAATAAATAAAAAATAAAGCATAAACCATAAACTAAAAAAAAAAACATAAAATAAAAAAAATAAACATAATGAAATAAACCTAAACCTAAACCAAAATATACTAAACTAAAATAAATAAAACAAAAATATAAAGCTAAAATAAACTAAACCTAAACTTAAAATGAAATTAAATAAAATAAAATAAACTTACTTAAACCTAAACAAGAAAATAAAACCTAAAAATAAACCTAAAATAAAAACCTAAAACCTAAACCTAAAAAGATAAAATAAAAACCTAACCCTAAACCTAAAAATAAATAAAAATAAAACTTAAACCTAAAAAATAAAAAAAATAAAAATTCAACTAAAAAATAAACCTAAACATAGACCTAAACCTAAAATAAACTAAAATAAAAAACCTAAACTAAAATAAAAATGCCTAAAATAAATAAACTAAACTAAATAAATAAATAAAACCTAAATAAAAATAAAAAATAAAATAAATAAAAATAAACTAAGTAAACCAAGACATACCAGTTTACTTTTTTTTAAAAAAAATAAAATCTTAAATCCTAAATCCTAAACCTTAAACCCTAAACCCTAAACCCTAAAACTAACCCTAAACCCTAAATTCTAAACCGACAATAATAAACCTACAACCCTAAACCCCAAAACCCTAAACCCCAAACCATAAACCCTAAACCCTAAATTTTAACCCTAATCCTAAACCCTAACACCTAAAAGCCTAAACCCAAAACTTTAACCCTAACCTAAACCCTAACCCTAAACCCTAAACACTAAATCCCAAACCATGAACCCTAAACTAACCCTAAACCATAAACCCTAAAATGTTAAAAAAACAAACCTAAACTAAAAAAAAACTAAATAAAAAATAAATAAATAAACCTAAACTAAAATAAAATAAAAAATAAAAAAATAAAAACATAAACTACAACCTAAACTTAAGAAGAAAACAAAATAAAAACTAAAAATAAACTAAAATAAAATTAAAAAACCTAAATAAAATAAAAATGAAACCTAAAATAAAAATAAAATAAACCTAAAATAAAATAAAATAAAAACTAAATAAAAACTTTAATCGAAAAAATAAACCAAAAAATAAAACCTAAACCTAAAATAAAAATAAAATAAACCTAAACCTAAACTAAAATAAATAAAATCTAAATCTAAACATAGAATAAACTAAACCTAAACCTAAACCAAAACTAAATAAAATAAATAAACTAAAGAAAACCTAAACCTATACTAAAAAATTAAACCTAAAGATAAACATAAATTAAAAACATAAGCCTAAAAAATAAACTAAACTAAATAAATAAACTAAAATTAATAAACTTAAAATAAATAAACTAATCTGAACACAAATAAAAATAAACCTAAATAAAAATTAAAAATAAAATACACAAAAATACAAAAATAAACTAATTAAACTTAAACCTACCATTTTACTTACTTTTAAAAAATATATATGAAATATAGAAATGTAAAAAAAATATAAAAAATGCTTACCCTAAATTCTAAACTCTAAACCCTAAACTTACAACCCTAACCCCTAAACCTTATAGCCTAAAACCTAAACCTTAAATCGTAACCCCCAAACCCTAAACCCTAAACCCTAAATCCTAAACCCTAAAAACCTAAAAACCTAAAACCTAAACCTAAACTAAATAAAAACTAAAAATAAAATAAATGAATAAAACCTAAACCTAAATAAAAAAAGAAAATAAAATAAAAACCTAATTCTAAACATAAACCTAAACCTAAACCTTAATCAAAACCTAAAAATAAAATAAAATAAAAACTAAAATAAACTAAATAAAAACTTAAACTAAACTAAAAAATAAAATAAAACAAAAAATAAAAAACCTAAATAAAATGAACCTAAACCTAAAAAAATAAAAAATATACTAAATATAAAACCTAAACCTAAAAATTAAACTTAATAATACAACCTAAAAAAATAAAAAATAAAACCTAAACCGTAAACTAAAAAAACCTAAACTAAAATAAATAAAACTTAAACCTAAACCTAAAATAAACTAAACTTAAACCCTAAACTAAATAAAATAAAATAAACTGAAAAGAAACCTAAACCTTAACTAAAATATAAAATCTAAAAACAAACCTAAAACCTAAACATAAAAAAATAAAATAAAACCTAAACCTAAACCTAAAAATATAAAAATAAAACTAAACAAAAAGATAAACATATACCTAAATAAACCTAAAAAATAAACTAAAATAAAAAACCAAAACTAAAATTAATAAACCTAAAATAAATAAACTAACCTAAATAAAAAAACCTTAATTAAAATAAAAAATAAATTAAATTAAATTAAATTAAAAATAAACTAAATAAATTTAAACCTACCGGTTTCCTTAATTTTTTTAAAAAAATCCCCTTAAACCCTAAACCCTAAACCTTAAACCCTAAATCCTAAACCCTAAACCCTAAAACTAACCTTAAACCTACAACCCTAAACTTAAACCCAAAACACTAAATCTTGAAACCTAAGCCCTAAACCCTAAACCCTAAACCTAAATCCTAAACCTTAACCCTAACCCTGAACCTTATACCATAAAACCATAAAACCCTAAACCCTAAACTAACCCTAAACCCTAAACACTAAACCCTAAAATCCCTAAACCCTATACACTATACCCTAAACCCTAAACTAACTCTAAACCCTAAGCTAACCCTAAACCCTAAACCCTAAACCCCAAAAGCCTAAACCCTAAAGACTACACACTAAACCCTAAACCCTAAACTCTAAAACCTAAACCCTAACCCTAAACCCTAAACCCTAAAACCTTAAATCCTAAAACCCTAAACCCTAGACTCTGAACCCTAAACCCTAAACCTTAAAAACCTAAAAACATAAACCTAAACTAAATAAAATATAAAATTAAAATAAATAAATAAAACTAAACCTAAATAAAATAAAATAAAAACCTAAACTAAATCCTAAACCTAAACCTTAAAATAAAATAAAAATAAAAATGAAAATAAACTAAAATAAAATAAATAAAAACATAAACAAAAATAAATAATAAAATTAACCTAAGAATAAAATACCTAAATAAAATAAAACTAAAGGTAAAATAAAAATAAAATAAACCTAAATTAAAATAAAATAAAAACTAAATAAAAAACTTAACCTAAAAAATAAACCTAAAAATAATTAAAAAATATAAAAATTTAAATGAAAAAAAACTTAAACTTAATACAAAAATAAAATAAATAAAATAAAATAAAATTAAACCTAAACAAAAATAAACTAAACTAAAATAAATACAACCTAAACCTAAACCTAAAATAAACAAAACCTAAACCTAAACCTAAACTAAATAAAATATAATAAACTAAAAAAAACCAAAACCTAAACTAAAAAATAAAACCTAAAAATAAACCAAAAATAAAAACCTTAAACCTAAACCCTAAAATAAACTAAAAATAAACTAAATAAACCTAAACCTTCTAGTTTAGTAAATATTTTTTTAACAAAAAACCCAAAACCTTAAATCCTAAACCTTAAACCATAAACCCTAAACTCTAAAACAAACCCTAAACTAACAACACTAAACCAAGAACCCTAAACCCTAAACCCTAAAGCATAAACCCTAAAACCCTAAACCCTAAAAATATTAAACCCTAAACCCTAAACCCTAAGCATTAAACCCTAAACCCAAAACCCAAAACCTAAAACTTAAACCCTAATCCCTAAACCCAAAACCCAAATCTAAAAACTAACCCTAAACCCAAAATAATAAACCCTAAACCCTAAAAAGTAAAAAAACTCAACCTAAAGAAAATATACCTAAAAATAAAATAAATAAATAAACTACAACCTAAACTTAAACCTAGACCTAAACCTAAACCTAAAAAGAAAATAAAATAAAAAATAAAAACTACACTAAAATAAAATAAATAAAAACCTAAACAAAAATAAAAATTAAAAAGGCTAAATAAAACAAAAATGAAACATAATATTAAAATAAAATAAACCTAAAATAAAATAAAATAAAACTAAATAAAAACTTTGACCTAAAAAATAAACCAAAATAAACCTAAAAATAAATAAAAAATAAAACCTAAACCCTAAACTATAAAAAAAAAACTTAAACCTAGAAGAAAAATAAAATAAACCTAAACCTAAACTAAAATAAATTAAACGAAAATAATTAAAACCAAAACCTAAACCTAAAATAAACTAAACCTAAACCAAAACCTAAACTAAATAAAATAAAATAAACTAAAAATAAACCTAAACCTAAACTAAAAGGGAAAACCTAAAAAATAAATTTAAAATAAAAACCTAAAAGTTGAACCTAAAAAAATAAAATAAAACCCTAAACCTAAACCTAAACCTAAAAAATAAAATAAAATTAAAATTAAACTAAAAATTAAACTTAAACCTAAACGTAAACCTAAGAAATATAGTAAAATAAATACCTAAGATAAAATAAATAAACCTAAAATAAATAAACGAAACTAAATACAAATAAAAATAATCTTAAATAAAAATTAATAAAATAAAATAAACTAAAATAGAAATGAACTAATTAAACTAAAACCTACTATTTTAGTTAATTATAAAAAATTAAAAATATAAAAAAAATGCTAACACTAAACCCTAAACCCTAAACAAACCCTAAATCCTAAAGCCTAAACCTACAACCCTAAATCCTAAACCCTAAACCATAAACCCTAAACCCAATACCTTATACCCTAAAACCTAAACCCTAAAACTTAAACTCTACACCCTAAACCCTAAACCCAAAAACCTAAACACTAAAATCCTAAAAACATAAGCCTAAACTAAATAAAACCTAAAATTAAAATAAATAAATAAAACCTAAACCTAAGTAAATAAATAAAAAAATGTAAACTAAAACTTAAATAGACCTAAACCTAAACCTAAAAATAAAAAATAAAAATAAAACTAAACTAAAATAAAATAAATAAAACCTAAACTAAACTAAAAAAATAAAATAAATATAAAAAACAAAACCTAAATAAATAAAAAACAAAATGTAAATAAAAAAACCTAAAATATAAACCTAAAATAAAATAAACCTAAAAAAAACTTAAACCTAAACAAACCTAAAACCCTAAACCCTAAACCTAAAATAAACCTAAACCTAATCCTTAAACCTAAACTCCAAACTTAAACTTAAACCTAAACCTAAACCTAAACCCTAAACCTAAACCTTAAACCATAAACCCTAAACTAAACTCTAAACCTAAAAAAAACTAAACCTAAACCTAAACTAAATAAAACCTAAAAAAAATAAAAACAAAAACCTAAACCAAAATAAAATAAAAAATAAAATATAATAAAAAGATAAACTAAAAACTAAACCTAAACATAAAGAGAAAATAAAATAAAATATAAAAACTAAACTAAAATAAAATAAAATAAATAAATAACTAAATTAAAATAAAATAAAATATAAAAACTAAACTAAAAAAAACTTAATTAAAATAAAAACTAAATCTAAAATATAAATAAAATACACCTAAAATAAAATAAAATAAAAATTAAATAATAATTTAAACAAAAAAAATAAACTAAAAAATAAAACCTAAAAAAAAAAAAAAAACTTAAACCCTAAACTTTAAAAAAAAAAAAAAAAAAAACCTAAACCTAAAATAAAATAAATAAAACCTAAACCTAAACATAAAATAAACTAAACCAAAACCTAAACTTAAACTAAATAAAAAAAAAACTAAAAACAGACCCAATCCTAAACTAAAAAATAAAACCTTAAAATAAACCTAAAATAAAAGCCTAAAACCTAAACCTAAAAAAATAAAGTAAAAAACCTAAACCTAAAAAAAAAAAAAAACCTAATCCAAAAAAATAAAATAAAAATTAAACTCAACTAAAAAATAAACCTAAACCTAAAACATAAACTAAAATAAAAAATCTGAACTAAAGTAAATAAACTAAACTAAATAAAAATAAAATAAACTAAATATAATAAATAAACATAAACCTACCATTTTACTTAATTAAAAAAAACCTTAAACACTAAATCCTAAATCCAAAACCCTAAACCTACAACCCTAAACCCTAAACCCTAAACCCTAACCCTAAACCCTAAACCCTAAATGCATAAACCCTAAAACCCTAACCCCTAAACCCTAAACACTAAACCCTAAACCCAAACCCTAAACCTTCTAAACCCCAAACCCTAAACCCCAAACCCTGAACCTAAACCTAAATTAACTAAATAAATTAAAAAATAAACCTAAACCCTAAAACCTAATAAACATAAACCTAAACCTAAACCTTAAGAATGGGCAGAACCTTGAGGGAAGGAACATCACCGTCAACTAGGCTAAGTCTAGATCTGGCGGTGGAGGCGAAGGCAGAGGTGGCGATTATCGTAGTGGTGGTCGGGGATATGGAGCTAGTGGTTGGAGCAGTGGTGGTTATGGAGGAGAGAGGAGCGAAGGAGGTTACAGCCATGGTGGTGGCTAAGGCAGAGATCGGGGATATGATGGTGGATCCCGCTACTCAAGAGGCCAGGGTGGTTCTAATGGGAACTGAAGAATGGCTAATCTGATTTGCTACTTATGGAACAATATCTTTATAATAGAGACAGTTCTACTTATCTATGGATTTTGATTTTCTCTATGTGTGCTCATTTTTTAACTATGTCATCACTTGTGTCTTAGAAAACTTGGTTGATGAAATTGAAAAGAAGAAATGTTGAATTTGAATTTATTCTCTACTTAAAAAACCAAAAACCCTAAACCCTAATCAAAAGCCTAAACCCTAAACCTAAAACATAAACCCTATACCCTATACCCTAAACCCTAAAAATCCTAAACTCTAAACTCTAAACCCTAAACACTAAACCTTAAAACCCTAAACCCTAAACCCTAAACCCTAAAACCTAAACCCTAAATTCTAAACCCTAAACACTAAACCCTAAACCCTAAACCCTAAAGCCCTAAACCCTAAAAACCTAAAAATTAAACTAAAACTAAATAAAACCTCTGAATAAAATAAATAAAAAACCTAAACAAAAATAAAATAAAGAAATAAAATAAAATAAAAACATAAACTAAAACCTAAACCTAAACCTATGCCTAATGAAAATAAAATATCAAATAAAAACTAAACTAAACTGAAATAAATTAAAACCTAAACTAAACTAAAACATAAAAAACCTAAATAAAATAAAAATGAAACCTAAAATAAAAATAAAATAAAATAAACTAAATAAAAATCTAAACCTAAAAAATAAACTGGAAAAAACCTAAACCCTAAACTAAAAAAACCTAAATCTAAAATAAATAAAAAATAAACCTAAAGCTAAACTAAAATAAACTAAACTAAAATAAATAAAACCTAAACCTAAACCTAAAATAAACTAAGCCTAAACCTAAACTTAAACTAAATAAAATAAAATACATTAAATATAAACCTAAACCTAAACAAAATAATAAAACCTAAAACCAAAACCTAAAAAAATTAAATAAAAACCTAAACCTAAACTTAAAAATAAAAATAAAACTAAATCTTTAAAATTAAACAAAAGTAAAACTAAACTAAAATATAAACCTAAACCTAAAAAATAAACTAAAATAAAAACCTAAACTAAAAAAATAAAGCTAAAATAAATAAACTAAACTAAATAAAAATTAAAATAAATAAAAATTAAAATAAAAAATAAAATAAACTAAAATAGAAAATAAAATAAATAAACTTAGACCTACCATTTTACTTAATTTTAAAAAAAATACAAAAATTAAAAAATTAAAAAGAACCTAACCATAAACCCTAAACCCTAAACCCTAAGCCTACAACCCTAAACCCTAAACCCTAAACCCTAAACAATAAAATCCTAAACCTAAACCCTAAACCCTATACCCGAATACCTAAACCCTCAACCCTAAACCCTAAACCTAAACCCTAAACCTTAAACCCTAAACCCTAAACCTTAAAAACCTAAAAACCTAAACCTAATCTAAAGACAACCTAAAAATAAAATAAATAAATAAACCTAAAACTAAATAAACTAAAATAAAAACCTAAACTAAAACCTAATCCTAAACCTAAACCTAACCTTAAAAATAAAATATAATAAAAAAATAAAAACTAAACTAAAATAAAATAAATGAAAACCTAAACTAAACTAAAAAATAAAATAAACCTAAAATTTAAAACTAAATAAAATAAAATTAAACATAAAATAAAAATAAAATAAACCTAAAATAAAATAAAACCTAAACCTAAAAAATAAACCTAAAATAAACCTAAAATAAATAAAAAATAAAACCTAAACCCTAAACTAAAAAAAATGTAAACCTAAAATAAACATAAACCTAAACTAAAATAAAATAAACTAAAATAAATAAAACCTAAAACAAAACCTAAAATAAAATAAACCTAAACCATAAACTAAATAAAATAAAATAAACTAAAAAAATGCCTAAACGTAAAATAAAAATTAAAACCTAAAAACAAACATAAAACCTAAACCTAAAACCTAAACCTACAAAAATAAAATTGAAACTTGAACCTAAACCTAAAAATAAAAAATAAAACCTAAACATAAAAAAGAAAATAAAAATAAATCTAAACTGAAAAATAAACATAAACTTAGAACTAAATCTAAAAAATAAACTAAAATAAAAAACCTAAACTACAATAAATCAATAAAAAAATAAAATAAACTAAAATAAATAAAAAATAAACTAAATATACCTAAACCTACCCGTTTACTTAGTTATATAAAAAAAACCTAAACTCTAAACCCTATACCTTGAACCCTAAAACCTAAACCTAAACCCTAAATCCTAAACCCTAAAACTAAATCATAAACCCTAAACCCTAAACCCTAAAACCCTAAACCTTAAACCTTAAACCCTAAGCCCTAAGCCCTAAACCCTAAACCCTTAACCTAAACCATAAATCCTAACCCTAACCCTAAACCCTAAAACCTAAATCATAAATCATAAAACCCTAAAACCCTAAACCGTAAACCTTAAACAAACCCTAAACCCTAAATGCTAAAAACCCTAAGCCCTAAACCATATACCCTAAACCCTAAACAAACCCTAAAGCATAAGCTAACCCTTAAAACCAAACCCTAAACCCTAAACTCTAAAAACCCTAAACCCTAAAGTCTAAACCATAAACCCTAAAACCTTCAACCCTAAAACCTTCAACCCTAAACCCTAAACCCTAAACATAAACCCTAAACCCTAAACCTTAAAAACTTAAAAACCTAAACCAAAATTAAATAAAACCTAAAAATAAAATAAATAAAAAACCTAAACCTAAATAAAATAAAATAAAAACATAAACTAAAACCTAAACTTAAACCTAAGAAAAAATAAAATAAAAATAAACTAAAATAAAATAAATAAAATCTAAGAGTAAAAAATCTAAATAAAATAGAAATAAAATCTAAATTAAAAATTAAATTAACCTAAAATAAAATAAATTAAACACTAAATAATAACCTAAATCTAAAAAAACAAACTTAAAAATAAATGTAAAATAAAACCTAAACCATAAACTAAAAAAAAAATTGAAACCTAAAATAAAAATAAAATAAACAAAATAAAATAAACCAAAACCTAAAATAAAATAAACTAAATTAAAATAAATAAAACCTAAAAACCTAAACCAACACTAAATAAAATAAAATAAACTTACTTAAACCTAAACTAAAAAATAAAACCTAAACCTTAAAAGTAAAATAAAAATAAAATTCAACTAAAAAATAAACCCAAACATAAACCTAAACCTAAAAAATAAATTAAAAAAAAACCTAAACTAAACTAAATAAATAAATAAAACCTAAATTAAAATTTAAATTAAAATAAATAAAAAACTAAATAAACCTAAACCTACCAGTTTACTTATTATTTTTTGTAAAAAAACCATAAACCCTAAATCCTAAACCTTAAACCCTAAACCCTAAACCCTAAACCGTAAAACTAACCCTAAACCCTAAATCCTAAAACTACAATGCTAATCCTATAACCTTAAACCCTATACCCTAATCCATAAACCCTAAAAAAACTCTAAACCCTAAACCCTAAACCCTAAACCCTAAACCCTAAAAGCATAAACCCTAAAATGCTAAGCCATGAACCCTAAACCTAAAACCTAAACCCTAAATCCTAAAAACCCTAAACCCTAAACCATAAACCCTGAAACCCTAAACCCTAAATACTAAACACTTTAACCTAAACCCTATACTCTAAACCCTAAACCCTAAACCCCAAACCCTAAACTCTAAACTAACCATTAACCCTAAACCATACACCTTAAAATGCTAAAAAACTAAATAAAAAGAAATAAGAAAACATATACCAAAAATAAAAAATAAAAAATAAAAATAAAATATAAAAACATAAACTACAACCTAAACCTAAACCTAAACCTAAGAAAAAAATAAAGTATAAAATAAAAACTAAAATAAAATAAAATTAAAAAAATTAAACTAAACTTAAAAAATAAAAAAAACTTAATAAAATAAAATGAAACTTAAAAGAAAAATCAAACAAACCTAAAATAAAATAAGATAAAACCAAAATAAAAACCATAACCTATAAAATAAACCAAAAAATAAAACCCAAAAATAAATAAAAAATAAAACCTAAACTGTAAACTAAAAAAAAAAGCTAAACCTAAAATAAAAATAAAATAAACATAAACCTAAACTAAAAAAAATAAAACCTAAGCCAAAAATTAAAATAAACAGAACTTAAACCTAAAACTAAAATAAATAAAATAAAATAAACTAAAAATAAACTTAAACCTATACTAAAAATTAAAACCTAAAAATAAACATAAATTAAAATCTTTAACCTAAACCCAAAAAATAAAATAAAAACCTAAACATACACCAAAAAAAAAAAAATATAAATAAAACTAAACTAAAAAATAAACCTAAACCTAAACCTAAACCTAAACCTAAAAAATAAATTATAATAAAAAACTAAACTAAACAAAATAAAACTAAAATAAATAAACTCAACTAAATATAAAAAAGATAAACCTATATAAAAATAAAAAATAAAATAATTAAAATAAAAAATAAACTAAATAAACTTGAACCTACCATTTTACTTAATTTAAAAAAATAAAATATATAAAAGAAACCCTTACCCTAAACCCTAAACCCTGAAACTATCCCCAAACCCTAAACCCTAAACTTTAAACCTACAAACCAAAACCCTAAACCCTAAACCTTATACCCTAAAACCTAAACCTTAAACCCTAAACCCTAAACCCTAAACCCTAAACCCTAAACCCTAAATAAAATAAATAAAAACTTAAACCTAATAAAATATAAAATAAAATAAAATATAATAAAACCAAAATAAAATAAACCTAAACCTAAACCTAAAAAAAAAAATAAAATAAAAACTAAAATAAAATAAAATAAATAAAAACCTATAGTAAACTAAAAAATAAAATAAACCTAAAAATAAAAAACTTAAATAAAATGAACCTAAACCTAAAAAAATAAATATAAAAACTAAATAAAAACCAAAACCTAAAAACTAAACAGAGTAATAAAACCTAAAAATTAATTAAAATTAAAACCTAAACCCTAAACTTAAAAAAAATGTAAACCTAAAATAAAAAAAATAAAATAACCTTGAAACTAAACTAAAATAAACTAAACTAAAATAAATTAAACCTAAACCTAAGCTTAAAATAAATTAAACCTAAACCCTAAAATAAATAAAATACAATTTACTCAAAATAAACCTAAACATAAACTAAAAATTAAAATCTAAAAACAAACCTAAAATAAAAACCAAAAACTTAAACCTAAAAAATTCAAATAGAAACTTAATCCTAAACCTAAAAATAAAAAATAAAATTAAGCTAAAAAATAAACATAAACTTAAATCTAAAAAATAAACTAAAAAAAAAACCTAAACTAAACTAAATAAACCTTAAATTGATAAACTAACCTAAATAAAAATAAAAAAATAAACCTAAATAAAAATAAAAAATAAAATAAACTAAAATAAATAAAAAATGACCTAAATAAACCTAAACCTATCGATTTCCTTAATTTAAAAGAAAATCCCCTAAACTTAAATCCTAAAACTTAAACCCTAAATCCTAAACCCTAAACCCAAAAATTAACCCCAAACCCTAAACCTTAAACCCTAAAACCTAAAACCTAACCCCTAAATCCTAAAACATAAACCCTAAACCCTAAACCCTAAACCTAAACCCTAAGCCCTAACCCAAAACCTAAACCCTAAACCATAAACTATAAAATCATAAAACCCTAAACTGATCGTAAACCCTAAACCTTAAACACTAAACCCTAAAAACCCTAAGCACTAAACCTTATACCTTAAATCTTAAACTCTATGCTAACCCTAAACACTAAACCCTAAAACCTAAACTATAACCCTAAACCCTAACCTCTAAATCCTTAAACCTTTAAACCCTAAACCCTAAACCGTAAACCCTAAAACCTAAAAAAATAAACCTAAACTAAATAAAACCTAAAAATAAAATAAATATAATAACCTAAACCTTAATAAAATAAATGAAATTAAATAAAATAAAAGCCTAAACTAAAACTTGAACCTAAACCTAAAAATAAAAAAATAAAAAATAAAAATAAACTAAAATAAAATTAAAAAACATAAATTAAACTAAAAAATAAAATAAACCTAAGAATAAAAAACCTAAATAAAATAAAAACTAAATGTAAAATAAAAATAAATAAACCTTAATTAAAATAAAATAAAAACTAAATAAAAAACTTAACCTAAAAAATAAACCTAAAAGTAAAACCTAAAAATAATAAAATAAATAAATCCTAAACTTTAAACTAAAAAAACCTAAACCTAATATAAAAATAAAATAAACAAAATAAAATAAACCTAAGCCTTGAATAAAATAAATAAAACCTAAACCTAAACTTAAAATAAACTAAACCTAAACCTAAACCTAAACTAAATAGAATAAAATTAACTTAAAATAAACTTAAACCTAAACTAAAAAATAAACCAAGAATAAAAACCTAAACCCTAAAATAAATAAATAATAAACTAAATAAACAAAAAAAAACCTAAACCTACTACTTTAGTAAATTTTTTTTTAAAAAAAAAACCTAAACCTTAAATAATAAACCCTAAACCTTGAACCCTAAACCCTAAAATTAACCCTAAACCCTAAACCCTAAACCTACATTGCAAAACTTACAACCCAAAACCCTAAACCCTAAACCCTAAACCATAAAACCTAAACCCCAAATCTTAACCCTAACCCTAACCCTAAACCCTAAACCCTAAACATTAAAAGCATAAACCCTAAAACCCTAAACCATAAACCTTAAACCCTAAACCTAAAACTTAAACCCTAAACCCTAAACACTAAAATCACCCTAAACCCACCCTAAACCACTAAACCTAAACCTCAAACTAAATCCCTAAACCCAACCTTAACCCTAAACCCTAAACCCTCCAAAATGCAAAAATAAAAAAAACTAAACCTAAAAAAATAGAACCTAAAAAATAAATAAATAAATAAACCTAAAAGAAAATAAAATAAAATAAAATAAAAACTTAAACTACAACCTAAACCTAAACCTAAATCGAAACCTAAAATTAAAATAAAATAAAAAATAAAAACTAAACTAAAATGAAATAAATAAAACCTAATCGAAATTAAAATATAAAAAACTTAAATAAAATAAAAATGAAACCTAAAATAAAAATAAAATAAACATAAAATAAAAATGAAATAAAAAACATGACCTAAAAAATAAACTAAAATGTAAAACCTAAAAATAAATAAATAAAATAAAACCTAAACCCTAAACTAAAAAAAACTTAAAACTAAAATAAAAATAAAATAAACCTAGACCTAAACTAAAATAATTAAAATCGAAACCTAAACCTAAATAAAATAAACCTAAACCAAAACTTAAACTAAATAAAATAAAATAAACTAAAAATAATCCTAAATTTAAACTAAAAAATAAAGCCTAAAATAAAAACCTAAAACCTCAACCTAAAAAAAATAAAAAATAAAACCTAAACCTAAAATAAAAAATAAAACCTCAACCTAAAAAATAAAATAAAAATAAAACTAAACTAAGAAAATATACTAAAATAAAACTAAACTAAAAAATAAATTAAACTAAAGCTAAACAATACCTAAACCTAAATGTAAACCTAAGAAATATACTAAAATAAAAAACCTAAGCTAAAATAAATAAACCTAAAATAAATAATCTAAAATAAATACAAAAAAAATTAAACTAAAATAAAAAAATAAATTAAATAAAATTAAACCTACCATTTTACTTAATTATAAAAAAATAAAAAAATATGAAAAAACCCTAACCCTAAACCCCAAACCCTAAAACAAACCCTAAAGCCTAAAACCTAAATACAACCCTAAACCCTAAACCATAAAACCCTATACCTTATACCTTATCTACCTAAACCCTAAACCCTAAACCCTAAACCCTAAACCCTAAACCCTAAACCCTAAAACCTAAACCACAAAACCTAAACCCTAAATCCTAAAAACATAAGCCTAAAAAACCTAAAAATAAAATAAATAAATAAAACCTAAACCTAAGTAGAGAAATAAAAAAAATGTAAACTAAAACCTAAGCATAAACCTAAAACCAAACCTAAAAATAAAATAAAGTAAAAACTAAAAACTAAACTAAAATTAAATAAATAAAAACCTAAACTAAACTAAGAAATGAAATAAACCTAAAAAATAAGAAAACATAAATAAAATAAAAAATAAATGTAAAATAAACCTAAAATAGAATAAAATAAAAAGTAAATAAAAACTTAAACCTAAAAAACAAACCTAAAAATAAATAAAAAATAAAACCTAAACCCTAATCTAAAAAAAATGTAAACCTAATCTAAAGAAAATAAAATAAACCTAAACCTAAACTATAATAAATAAAACCTAAACCTAAACTTAAAATAAACTAAACCTAAACCTTAAACTAAATAAAATAAATTAAACAAAAAATTAACCTAAACCTAAACAAAAAAATAAAACTAAGAAACAAACTTAGAATAAAAACCTAAAACCTAAACCTAAAAGAACAAAATAGTAACCTAAAGCTAAACCTAAAAATAGAAAATAAAACCAAACTAAAAAATAAACATGAACCTAAACCTAAATTTAAAAAATAAACAAAATTTACTAAAAATAGAAAATAAACTTAAATAAAAATAAAAAAATAAAATAAACTAAAATAAATATAAAATAAACTACATAAATTTAAACATAGCGATTTATTATATTTAAAAAAATGCCCTAAACCTTAAACCCTAAACCCTAAACCCTAAAACTAACCCTAAACCTACAACGCTAAACCCTAAACTCTACAACCTAAACACTAAACCCTAAACCCAAAATAATAAACTCTAAACCCTGATACCCTAAATCCTAAACCCTAAACCCTAAACCCTCAAACCTAAACCCTAAACCCTAAACCCTAAACCCTAAACCCTAAACCCTAAACCATAAATAAACGCTAAACCCTTAAAAAAAATTAAACCTAAACAAAATAAAAACTAAAAATAAAATAAATAAAAAAATCCTAAACTAAAATAAAATAAAAAAATAAAATAAAATAAAAACATAAACTACAACCTAAAGCAAAACCTAAAAAGAAAATAAAATAAAAATAAAAACTAACCTAAAATAAAATAAATAAAAACCTAAACTGAACTAAAAAATAAAAAACCTAAATAAAATTATACGGAAACCAAAAATAAAAATAAAATAAAACTAAAATAAAATAAAATAAAAACTAAATAAAGACCTTAACCTAAATAATAAACCAAAAAATAAAACTTTAAAAGAAATAAAAAATAAAATAAAAACCTTAAAGTAAAAAAAAACTAAACCTAAAATAAAATTAAAATAAACCTAAACCTAAACTAAAATAAACTAAACTAAAATAAATAAAACCTAAACCTAAACCTAAAATAAACTAAACCTAAACCAAAAATAAATTGAAAATAAATTGAAACCTAAACTTAAAAATAAAACATAAAATAAAACTAAAATAAAAACCAAAAACTTGAACCTAAAAAATTAAAGTTAAAACCTAAACATGAAAATAAAAAATAAAACCTAAACCTAAAAAATAAATTAAAAATAAAACTAAGCTAAACTAAAAAATAAACCTAAACCTAGGAAATATAACAAAATAAAAAACATAAAGTAAAATAAATAAACCTAAAGTAAATAAACTAAACTAAATACAAATAAAAATAAACCTTAATAAAAAGAAAAAAAATAAAATAAACTAAATAAACTTAAACATATTATTTTACTTAATTTTAAATAAATAAAAAAAAAAAAATAAAACCCTAACCCAAAACTATAAACCCTAAAACTAACCCTAAACCTTAAACCTACAACCCTAAACCCTAAACCCTAAACCCTATACCCTATACCCTAAAGCCTAAACCCTAAACTCTAAACCCTAAACCCTAAACCCTAAACGCTAAAACCTATACCCTAAACCCTAAATCCTAAAACCTAAAATACTAAAAACATAAACCTAAGCTAAATAAAACCTAAAAATAAAATAAATAAAAAACTTAAACGTAAATAAAATAAACAAAAAAGCCTAAACCTAAATAAAGCAAAATAAAATAAAATGTAAACTAAAACCTAAACCTAAACCTAAACCTAAAAATAAAACAAAATAAAAACTAGAAACTAAACTAAAATAAAATAAATAAAAACATGAACTAAACCTTAAAAAAACTAAAACTAATGCTAAACCTTAAACCTACAATCCTAAACCCTAAACCCTAAACCATATACCCTATACCCTAAAAACTAAACCCTAAACTCTAAACACCAAACCCTAAACCCTAAACACTAAACCCTAAACCCTAAATACTAAAACCTAAAATACTTAAAATATAAACCTAAACTAAATAAAACCTAAAAATAAAATAAATAAAAAAACCTTAAATGTAAATAAAATAAAATAAATAAAAAAGCCTAAACCTAAATAAAGTAAAATAAAATAAAATAAAATGTAAACTAAAATAAATATAAACCTAAACCTAAACCTAAACCTAAAACTAAAAGAAAATAAAAACTAGAAACTAAACTAAAATAAAATAAATAAAAACTTGAACTAAACTAAAAATAAAATAAACCTAAAATTAAAAAACCTAAATAAAATTAAAACTAAACATAAAATAAAAATATAATAAACCTAAAATAAAATAAAATAAAAACTAAATAAAACCTAAACCCAAAAAATAAACCTAAAACTAAAACTTAAAAATAAATAAACAATAAACCTAAACCTTAAAGTAAAAAAATGTAAACATTAAATAAACAAAATAAAATCAAAAAAACCTAAACTAAAATAAACTAAACAAAAAAAATAAAACCTAAAATAAACTAAACCTAAACCCTAAACTAAATAAAATATAATAAACTAAAAATAAACCAAAACCTAAACAAAAAATAAAACCTAAAAACTAACCTAAAATAAAAACCTAAAACCTAAAGCTAAAAAAATAAAATAGAAACCTAAACCTAAACTTAGAAATAAAAAAAAAACTAAACTAAAAAATAAACATAAACCTAAACCTAAACCTAAACCTAAAAAAATAAACTAAAATAAAAAACCTAAACTAAAATAAATAAACCTAAAATAAATAAACTAAACTAAATAAAAATTAAAAAATACAACTAAATAAAAATAAAAAATAAAATAAATTAAAATAAATAAAATAAACTAAATAAACCTAAACATACCCGTTTACTTAATTTTAATAAAAAAAATCCTGAATGCTAAACCCTAAACCCTAAATCCTATAGCTTAAACCCTAAACCCTAAACCCTAAAACTAACCCTAAACCCTAAACCTTACACCCTAAACCTTAAACCCTAAATCATAAACTAACCTAAAACCTAAAATATTAAGTCATAAACCCTAAACCTAAAACCTAAACCCTAACCCTAAAGCCTAAACCTTAAACCTTAAACCTAAAGTCCTAAACCATAAAATCGTAAAACCTTAAACCCTAAACCCTAAACCCTAAAAACCCTAAGCTCTAAATGTTATACCCTAAATCCTAAACTAACCCTAAACCCTAAGCTAACCCTAAACACTAAACCCTAAACCCTTAAAACCCTAAACATTAAAGCCTAAACACTAAACCCTAAACCCTAAACCCTAAACCCTAAACCTAAATCCTAAAAACATAAACCCTAAAACCCTAAACCCTAAACCCTTAACCCTAAACCATAAGAACCTTAAAACCTAAACCTAAACTAAATAAAACCTAAAAATGTAATAATTAAAAAAACCTAAATCTAAATAAAATAAAAAATAAAATAAAATAAAACCTAAACTAAAACCTAAACCTAAAAATAAAATAAAATAAAAAATAAAAATAAACTAAAATAAAATAAATAAAAACATAAACTAAACTAAAAAAATAAAATAAACCTCAAATAAAATAAAATAAAAGCTAAATAAAAACATAAACTTAAAAAATAAACCTCAAAATAAAACCTAAAAATAAATAAAAAATACAACTTAAATGCTAAACTAAAAAGAAAAACCTAAACCTAATATAAAAATAAAATAAACAAAATAAAACAAATCTAAACCTAAACTAAAATAAACAAAACTAAAATAAATAAGACCTAAACCTAAACCTAAAATAAATTGAACCTAAATTAAATAAAATAAAATAAACTAAAAATAAACCTAAACCTAAACTAAAAACTAAAACCTAAAAATAAACCTTAAATAATAACCTAAAACTTAAACCTAAGAAAATAAAATAAAAAACTAAACCTAAACATTAACCTAAAAAAAATAAAACAAAAATAAAATTCAACTTTAAACCTAAACAAAAAACTTAAACATAAAAAATAAGCTAAAATTAAAAAAATATAAACTGAAATTAATAATCCTAAAATAAATATGCTAAACTAAATAAAAAAAATAAGCCTAAAGAAAAATAAAAATAAAATAAACTAAAATAAATAAAAAATAAACTAAATAAACTTAAACCTACCGGTTTAAGTTTATTTCTTTTTTAAAACCCTATACCCTAAACCCTACAACTAACCATAAACCCTAAACCTATAACTTTAAACCTACAACCCTAAACCCTAAACCCTAAACCTACAACATTAAACCTACAACCCTAAACCCTAAACCATAACCCTAACCCTAAACCCAAAATCCTAAAAGCATAAACCCTTAAATCCTAAACCCTAAACCCTAACCCTAAACCCTAAAACCTAAACCCCAAACCCTAAACCTAAACCTAAAGTAATAAATAAATTAAAAAGTAAGCCTAAACCCTAAGAATGAGTAGAACCTTGATGGCAGAAACATCACCATCAACTAGGCTTAGTCTAGATCCAAGGTGGAGGCTGAGGTGGCGCTATTGCAAAGGGTGGTGGGGATCTGGAGGTGTTGGTGGATAAGGAGGTGGTGGTCAGAGCTGGGTGGTTATGGTGGTAGAAGGAGTGATGAAGGTTACAACCGTGGTGGTGGCGGAGGGAGAGATCGGGGATATGATAGTGGATCCCGCTACTTGAGAGACCGGGGTGGTTCTGATGGGAACTGGAGAAACCAAAGAATGCCAACTGACTGGCCGCTTATGGAACTGTCTTTATAGAAAGAGATGGTTCTAGTTATCTAGGTTTTGATTACGCTGCTCATTTTTTATTTATGTTGTCGCTTGTGCCTTAGAGAACTTGGTTGATGAAATTGAAAAGAACAAATGTTGAATTTGAATTTGTTCTTTGTTTAAAAAAACCAAAAACACTAAACCTTAAACTAAAAGCTGAACCCTAAACATAAAACCTAGACCCTAAACCCTAAACTCTAAAAAAAATCAAAAAATCAAAAAAAACCTAACCCTAAACCCTAAAACCCTAAACCCTAAACCTACAACCCTAAACCCTAAACCCTAAAACCCTAAACCCCAAACCCTAAACCCTAAACCCTAAACCCTAATAATAAACTAATAAAACACTAAACTATACTAACTAAAACTAAAACTAATAAACTAATAATAAACAAAAACTAATTATAAACTAAAACAAAAACTAATAAAACTAACTAAACAAAACTAACTAAATAATAACTAAAAAATTAATAAACTAATAATAACAAAAAGTAACTAAACTAATAAACAAACTAATAACTAAATTAAACATAAACAAAAAGCCCCACTAATAAATGAACTAAAAATAAACTAAATTAATGAAACTAATGAAAACTAAACTAAATCTAAACTAATAACTAAAACTAAACTAAAAAACTAACTAAACTAAACCTTAATAAATAACTAACTAATAAACCTAAACCCTATACATAACTAACCTAATAAATAACTGACTAATAATAAAACTAAACCTAATAACTAAACTAATAATAACAAAACTAACTAAACTAAAACTAATAACTAATAAACTAAAACTACTAAACTAACTAATAAAACTAATCTAACCTAAACTAATAAATTAATAAACTCTAACTTAAATAAAATAAACTAAATTATAACTAAATAATAATAAAATTAAAAAACCTAATAAACTAAAACTAAATAACTAATAACAACTAACAATAAACTAATAAACTAATAATAAACTAAACTAAATAAAACTAATAACTAAACTAATAATACTAATAAAAAACTAAACTAATAATAAAATAAATAAAGACTAAATAAATAAACTAAATTTAATAAACTAACTAATAATAATAAATTAATAAAACTAACTAAATTAATAAAATAATTACTAATAATAATAAAAATAAACTAAACTAAAACTAATAATAACTAAAAACACTAAAAATAATAATAAAACAATAACTTAAAACTAACTAAACTAATAATAATAATAAACTAAAATAATAAATAGCTAAAACTAAACTAAACTAAACACTAAACTAACTAAACTAATAAATAATAATAAATTAAATAAATACTAATTAATAAAACTTATAATAAGTAACTAATAAAAATAAACTAATTATAATTAAACTAACTAAATAAATAAACTAATAATAATAATAATTAATAATAATAATAATAATAATAATAATAATAATAATAATAATAATAACTAAATAAAACTAAACACTACCTAATCCAAAGTAATAAAACTAATAATAATAAAACTAATAATAAAAACTAAAGCTAAACTAAAAAAACTAATAACTAATAAAACTAATAATAATAATAAAACTAATAATAATAATAAAAAAAAACTAAACCTAACTAATAAACAAAACCAATAATATAAATAAACTAAAAATCTAATAATAACTAATAAAAAATTAAAACTAATAATAAAATAAATAAAACTAATAAAACTGATACTAATAATAAATAACTAGTAACTTAAAACTAATAACTAATAAATTAATAAACTAATAAAAAAGCAAACTAATAAAATTAAACTAATTAATGAATAAACCTAAACCCTAATAAATAAGAAACATAAAAACTAAACTAACAAACTAATAATATTAACTAATAATAAATAACTAAATAACTAACTAACTAATTAAAAGTTAATAACTAACTAATTAAACAAATAAACTAATAATAATATAATAATAAACTAATTAATAAAAAAACTAAAATAACTAAATAAACTAACTAAATAAATAAACTAATAATAATAATAAAATAAATAATAATAAACATAATTAAATAATAATAATAAACTAAAAAAAACTAATCTAAAATAAAACTAATAATAAACCAACTAATAATTAATAATAATAATAAAACCATAAATAATTAATAATAACTAATAAAAACTAAAATATAAACTAAACTAAAAAATTAATAATAATAAACTAATAAAAACTCAACCCATAACTAAACTAATAAAACTAATAAACTAATAAATAAATAACAAAACTAAATTAATAATAATAAAACTAAAACCAAAAATAAAAATAATAACTAACTAAACTAAATAAATAACTAACTAATAATATAATAAACTAATAAACAAACTAACTAAAAAAATTAACTAATAAAAATAAAGTAATTAATAAATAAACGTAAACTCTAATGAATAAAAAACACTAAAAACTAAACTAATATTAAATAATAATAACTAATAATAACTAATAATAAATAACTAATAACTAAAACAAAACAACTAAACTAATAAACCATAAAATAATTAAATAAATAAAACATAATAATAACTAAACTAATAAACTAACTAATAATAATAAAACACTAACTAAAATTAAATAATAACTACTAATAATACTAATAAACTAACTAAATAAAATAAAACTAGCTAAAATAACTAAACTAAATAATAAAAATAAATAAAATAAATAAAATTAATAATAATAATAATAAAAAACTAACTAACAATAAATTAATAAAAAACTAATAATAATAATAATAATTAATAAAACTAATTAACTAATAATATAATAATAAAACTAGTAATAAACTAATTAATAAATAACTAAATAACTAAACCCTAAACCCTAGCTAAATAAATAAACTAAATAATAATAATAATAAAACTAATAATAATAAAATTAATAATAATAAAACTAAAGACCAATCTAAAAACTAATAATAACCAACTAACTAAACTAAAAAATAAACAATAAATAACTAATAACTAATAAAAAACTAAACCATAAACTAAACTAAAAACTAATAATAATAAACTAATAAACCTAAACCCATAATTAAACTAATGAAACTAATAAACTAAACTAATAATAAAATAAATAACAAAACTAAACTAATAAACTAAACCACTACCAAACAATAAAACCTAAATAATAATAATAACCAAACTAATAATAATAACTAAACTAAAATAAATAACTTACTAACAAACTAATAACTAAATAAACTAAAATAAACTAAACCACAAACAAGTAAGTAAACTAATTAAATAAACTAATAAATTAAACCTAAAAACCCTAAACTAACCTAAAATAATAATAATTAAAACTAAAACTAATAAAACTAAACTCATAACCTAACTAAACCTAAACTAACTAAACTAAACATAAAACTAATAAACTAATAATAACCTAAAACTAATAAAAAATAATAATAAACCTAAAAAATTTAAAACCTATATTGAGCGATTTTGGGATCCCTTGCATTGTTGATGAGTTTTCGAGAATTTTCTCTCTTGGTTTCCCTATAGATTATCGGCCTTGGGGCGATCTTGACATTTTCTTTTAATAACGCTGTGACTCATGGCATCAGCATCTACAAATCCATGGGTTAAATCCCATGTATCGATGGATCCCACTAGGGCATCAGATATTTTGGGTAATCCTACCTTTAAATTACCTGTTGTTTCTAAATCTATCAAAGAGGCTTTAGCTGGTAAGAATTCTTTCACTAAACCTGCTTTGAATTTTCTTCATATGACTTTTAAAGGTACTCTAAAATTATGATTTTAGATGAGGATATTGAAAGATTACTTTTCTTTTCTTTGACTAGAAAGTTTTCATTTAAACGGCCAAAGATGGAAGATATTCATTCTTTTTCTTCATCACTTAAATTTATCTCATTCTTTTTCATATCAGGCTGATTGATGCAAGGCATGTTCTGATTAAACATTCTAATGACCTTGATTGCATAATAATATTTTTGAGGCGATCATACTATGCTTTTAATTATCAAATGGGTATTCTGAAGTGGTGTTTCATGTTAATGAAGAGTCTCATATTGTTCCCATTTGGATTTCCTTACCTAACTTATGGATTCATCTATTTAATCATCAGATTCTTTATGCTATTAGGTTAATTTTTGGTCGGCCTTTGCAAGTTGATCAAACAATTTGGTTCTTCTCCTTTGCTAGAATTCTTAGAGATTGATATTACTAAAAATATTCAAAAGAAATTTGGTTCGATTGGATAAATGCGGTTATTTTAGAAAGTTGTTTTGAGAACTTTCCTTTTTTGTAATCATTGTAAGATTCATGGGCATGAAATTTTGAATGCTTTATTGCTCATCCCTCTCTTAGGAAGAAAATCATCAGTAAGAATTCAATTGTTGAAAAAAAATTATGATTCTCTCAAGTTGGATAAAGGAAAATTTGCTTTTCAAAATTCATGTTTTGTAAAACCAGATTTGAATCTTAGAAAAGTTTACCTATTAAAGATTTGTCTAATGCGAAAGGTAATTTTGATGTTTTTGAAAAAATTTTAACTAATAATCATGCTCTAAGTGTTTGTTTTGATGATTTTGTTAAATGGAAGACTTTAGAGGCTATGGTTAATGATTCTAAAGGTTTGGATGTTATGCATATGTGCTTTCATGATGATGGTTTGAATATTCTTGATGTTAACACCATTTCTTCCAATCAGTTGGATGTTGTTTCTCTTTCTCTTATGTATGCTTTAGATCATGGGAAAGAGACTATTTCCTTGCCTTCTTTGATTGAGAATGGTGGTGAAAAGAATGTTCTTATTTTTGATATTTTAACTTTTGGTCCTGACAATCCTATTAATTTTGGTGATCCTTCTTTTAAAAAATAAGATTTAGATACCTGTGATAATTCTCTCATTATGAATAGTTCTATTTTAGTTCAAAAGGATGGTTTTTCTGTGGCTAGTAATTATGTTCATAATTTGGTAATATGCTATGTGTTTCTAAGGGATTTGAATCTGACTTAAATTCCTTACATGAAGATTATATTGAAAATCTAAATTCTACTTCTCTTGCTTCTTTTATGAATTAAGACAGGGAGGATACTCTTCAAATTTTGTTTGAAGGTTAAAATATTGATAATTGTCTTTTTAATAAAGCTATTTTGCCCCTTCCTTCACTTCTAATTTTGAAATGCATACAATTTCTGATTTTCCTTTGTCTAATGTTGTGGATGAGTCTAAATTCTCTTCTTTAAAGTTGATAGCTTCTACTAATCCCCATGCCTTTTATAACAATATTGATTTATTTTTGGATGGAAATTTTTTTGAGAAAGGGCATGGTTATAAAACTTTTCACAAGAAGAAAAGAGAAAAAGTGTTCAGATTTATGCTCCTCCTCACTTGCCGAGGGTTACTCATTCCAAAGCTTCTTGGAAATAATCTCTCTTGTCCTTGGGAGGTTTTGACTTTTGGCTGGTTTTTTCTCTGTTGGTTGAGCTTTTGTTGTGTGTTTTCTTTCTAGCTGGAGTATTGGCTTCTTGGCTAATTTTCCTCCTTCTAGCTTCGTGTTTCTGGCTTCCTATTTGTTGTTTTTTTTGTGCACTTTAGATGGTTGGTTTTATGCTGGTTACTTTGTTCTTGTTAGCTTGCCTTTCTTTTGTTAGTTCTTTTGCTCTATATATTGGTGATAGGTTGGGAATTTTGTCCTTGGCGTGTTGTTTGTCCATTGGTTGGCTATTACTCTATCAGTTTGTTTTAGCTTTTGCTAACCTTCTTCTTTTTTTGGTTGATTTGGTTCTCTTGCTCTTTCCTGGGCTATTTTTCTTTGGTTTTCTATTGGCTATTTCCTTTCCTTTTATTGGTGCCTTGGTGGCTTTGGATTGGTGTTGTTGTGGACTCTGTTGGCTTGGTGCCTTGGTGGTCTTGGATTGGTGTTGTTCTGGGCTCTATTGGCTTTGGCTCTGAGGGCACTTTTCTTTTTTTTGGGTTGTGAGCTACTTTTCTCCCACTTTTATAAGACGTGTTCATATTTGGTTTTGTTGGGATTGCCTTATTTTACTTCTATGTGTTGGTCTTCTCTCCCTTTTTGTTTCATTAGCTTCACTTTTCTTTGGCTGGGTGGCTATTATGATAGGTTTGTATTTTTCTTTGAATGGGATGGCTATGACGATATGATGGATTTTTTCCTTGATATTTTTGTGGCTGGTGACTTTTCCCATTTGTAACCCTTCTTTGAAGCTGGATACACTTAGGATTTGATGGGCCCCATTAATGTGATTTTTCTTCTTTCCTCATATCTGAGCCTCAGTTTTTTTTCCCTTTATGTTTTCTGATCTCCTTTTGAGATTTCTTGTACGTTGCAGTTTCTTATTTTTAGTTGGTCTTTTCTTCTTCTTGGAGGGAGTTGAAGTCTTACTGATTGTCTCTTTTTTCTTAGATGGTTGGAGTTGTCTTCAGTTGCAGGTTGCAGCTTTCCATTTCTTATGGATCTTTATCTTTTTGGAGGTTCTTTTTGAGCTCCGTGGATCCGTCCCCTTTGTTGGCTTTTGCTTAGCTTTTTTAGTTTTATCTTTTTTTTTCATTATTGCTCTTTGATGTATTAGTTTATGGACTATGCTCTTTAGGATTCTCTTATAGCTCGTCTGAGTAGTAGTTTTTTTTCTTTTTGAGTTTAGTATCTAATATGGTCTTCTTGTACCTATTTTTCTGAGCAATTTAGTGATAAATAAAACAAACCCTAAACCCTAAACCCTAAACCATAAACCATAAACCTTAAACCCTAAAAAAACAAAAACTAAACACCCTAAACCCTAAAACCCTTTCCTAAACCCTAAACCCTAAAACACTAAACCCTAAACCTAAACCTAAACCCTAAACCACAGAAAAACCAAAAAAACCTAAACTTAAAATAAAACCTAAAAAAATAAAATAAATAAAAACTCAAACCTAAATAAAATAAAATAAATAAATTAAAATAAAAACCTAAACTAAAATCTTAACCTAAACCTAAACTTAAAATAAAATAAAAATAAAAATAAATTAAAATAAAATAAATAAAACCTAAACTAAACTTAAAAAATATTATAAACCTAATAATAAAATATCTAAATAAACTAAAAACTAAATCTAAAATAAAAATAAAATAAACCTAAATAAAATAAAATAAAATAAACAAAAAAGCCTAAACCTAAATAAAGTAAAATAAAATAAAATGTAAACTAAAACCTAAACCTAAACCGAAATCTAAAAATAAAACAAAATAAAACTAGAAACTAAACTAAAATAAAATAAATAAAAAACATGAACTAAAACTAAACTAAACTAACCCTAAACCTTAAAACCTAAACCCTAAAACCATACCCCATGCCCCAAAACTAAACCCTAAAGTCTAAATCCCAAACCCTAAACCCTAAACTAAACCCTAAACCTAAATACTAAACCTAAAATACTTAAAACATAAACCTAAATGAGATAAAACCTAAAAAATAAAATAAATAAAAAACTTAAATGTAAATAAAATAAAATAAATAAAAAGCCTAAACCTAAATAAAGTAAAATAAAATGTAAACTAAAACCTAAACATAAACCTAAACCTAAACCTAAACCTAAAAATAAAACAAAACAAAAACTAGAAACTAAACTAAAATAAAATAAATAAAAAACTTGAACAGTAAAAAATAAACTAAAAATGAAACCTAAATAAAATCAAAACTAAACATATAATAAAAATATAATAAAAATAAAATAAAATAAAACTAAATAAAACCTAAACCCAAAAAAATAAACCTAAAAATAACAAAAATAAAATAAATAATAAACCTAAACCTTAAAGTAAAAAATGTAAACATTAAATAAACTAAATTAAAAACCTAAACTAAAATAAACTAAACTAAAAAATAGAACTTAAAATAAACTAAACCTAAACCCTAAACTAAATAAAATATAATAAACTAAAATAATAAAACCTAAACAAAATAAAACCACAAAACCTAAAACCTAAAATACCTAAAACAAGCTAAAAAAAATAAAATAGAAACCTAAACCTAAACTTAGAAATAAAAAATAAAACTAAACTAAAATAAACATAAACACCTAAACCTAAACCTAAACCTAAAAATAAACTAAAATAAAACCTAAACTAAAATAAATAAACCTAAAATAAATAAACTAAAGTAAATAAAATTTAAAAAATAAAACTAAATAAATAAATAAATAAAATAAATAAAATAAAATAAACTAAACCATGGTTTGCTTTTTTAATAAAACCTTAAATCCTACCCTAAACCTACCCTAAATCCTGTAGCGACCCTAAAACCATAAACCCTCACCCACACCTTACCCTAAATCATACTAACAAAACCTAAAGATGTGGGTCCTAAACCTAAACTAACCTGACCTGAGGCTGGCAGCAGGCCATAAAATGGGTGGCACCTAGGCCACTAAACCCTAAAATCCAAGCTCTGTTTAGCTGGAATCCTAAATGACCCCAAAACCCTGAGCCACCCTAAACACTAAACCTAGGCCCTTAAAACCCTAAAATTAAAGCTGAGCCCTAAATCCTAAACCTAAACCAAACTAAACCTAAATCCTAAAAAATAGAGCCTAAAACTAGGCCAAACCCAGGCCCTAAACCCAAACCCTAAAAACCTAAACCTAAACTAAAATAAACCTAAAATAATGATTAAAAACCTAAAATAAATAAAATAAAACCTAAACTAAACCTAAACCTAAAATAAAATAAAATAAAAATAAAAATAAACTAAAATAAAATAAATAAAACATAAACTAAACTAAAAAAAAACTAAAATAAACCTCAAATAAAATAAAAATAAAAGCTAAATAAAAACCTAAACTTATAAAATAAACCTAAAAATAAATAAAAAATAAAACTTAAATGCTAGACTAAAAAGAAAAACCTAAACCTAATATAAAAATAAAATAAACAAAATAAAACAAATCTAAACCTAAACTAAAATAAACAAAACTAAAATAAATAAGACCTAAACCTAAACCTAAAATAAATTGAACCTAAAATAAATAAAATAAAATAAACTAAAATAAACCTAAACCTAAACTAAAACTAAAACCTAAAATATAAATAATAACCTAAACTTAAACCTAAGAAAATAAAATAAAAACTAAAAACCTAAACCTAAAAAATAAAACAAAATAAAATTCATCTAAAAAATAAACCTAAACAAAAAACATAAACATAAAAATAAGCTAAAATTAAATTAAAAATATACAATTAATAATCCCAAAATAAATATAAAATAAAATAAAGCCTAAAGAAAAATAAAAATAAAATAAACTAAAATAAATAAAAATAAACTAAATAAACTTAAACTCGGTTTATTTATTCTTTAAAACCATATACCCTAAACCCTACAACTAACCATAAACCTAACTAAACTGACCACAACCCTAAACCCTAAACCTCTGACATTAAACCTGACCCTAAACCCTAAACCATAACCCTAACCTTAAACCTGAAACCCTAAAAGCATAAACCCTTAAACTCTATAACCTAAACCCTAACCCTAAACCCTAAACCCTAAACCCCAAACCTAAACCTAAACCTAAAGTAACTAAATAAATTAAAAAGTAAGCCTAAACCCTAAGAATGAGTAGAACCTTGATGGCAGAAACATCACCATCAACTAGGCTTAGTCTAGATCTGGCGGTGGAGGCGAAGGCGGAGGTGGCAGTTATTGCAGTGGTGGTGGGGGATCTGGAGGTGTTGGTGGATAAGGAGGTGGTGGTCAGAGCTGAGTGGTTATGGAGGTAGAAGGAGTGATGAAGGTTACAACCGTGGTGGTGGCGGAGGGAGAGATCAGGGATATGATGGTGGATCTTTTTACTTGAGAGGTCAGGGTGGTTCTGATGGGAACTGGAGAAACTGAAGAATGGCCAATCCGATCTGCTGCTTATGGAATTGTGTCTTTACAGTAGAGACGGTTCTAGTTATCTAAGGTTTTTTATTTGCTCTACGCGTGCTCATTTTTTATTTATGTTGTCGCTTGTGCCTTAGATAACTTGGTTGATGAAATTTAAAAGAATAAATGTTTACTTTGAATTTGTTCTTTGTTTAAAAAAACCAAAAACCCTAAACCCTAAACTAAAACCTGAACCCTAAACATACATAAACATAAACCCTAAAATAAAAAAATAAAAAAAATAAAAAAAAACCTAACCATAAACCCTAAACCCTAAAACCCTAAACCCTAAACCTCAACCCTAAACCCTAAACCCTAAAACCCCAAACCCTAAAACCCTAAACCCCAATAACAACTAAACTAAAAAACTATCTAAAACTTAAACTAATAATAAACAAAACTAATTATAAACTAAAACAAAACTAATAAAACTAACTAAACAAAACTAATTAAATAGTGATTAAATTAATAACTAATAATAACAAAGTAATAACTAATAAACAAACTAATAACTAAATTAAACATAAACAAAATGCCCCTTGTAATAAATGAACTAAAAATAAACTATTATGAATGATGAAACTAAACTAAATTTTAATAGCTAAAACTAAACTAAAAAAACTCACTAAACTAATCCTTAATAAATAACTAACTAATACCTAACCCATACATGCACCTAATAAATAACTAATAATAAAACTAAATAACTACTAAACTAATAACTAATAAACTAAAACTACTAAACTAACTAAATAACTAAAAAATAACTAATAATAATAACTAACTAATAACTGAAACTAATAACTAAACTAAACTAATAAATTAATAAACTAACTAAACCTAATAATAAACAAACTAAATTATAATTACTAAAACTAATAATAAAACTAAAAAAACCTAATAAACTAAAACTAAATAACTAATAACAACTAACACTAAACTAATAAACTAATAATAAACTAAATTAAATAAAACTAATAACTAAACTAATAATACTAATAAAAAACTAAACTAATAATAAAATAAATAATAAATAAAGATTAAATAAATAAACTAAATTTAATAAACTAATTAATAATAATAAACTAATAAAACTAACTAAATTAATAAACTAATTACTAATAATAATAAAAAATAAACTAAATAAAATAATAACTAAAACACTAAATCATAATAAAACCTAATAACTTAAAAACTAACTAAACTAAACTAATAATAATAATAAACTAAATAATAAATAGCTAAAACTAAACTACACTAAACTAACTAAACTAATAAATAATAATAAATTAAATAAATAGTAACTAATAAAACTAATAATAAGTAGCTAATAAAAATAAACTAATTATAATTAAACTAACTAAATAAATAACTAATAACTAAACTAACTAAAATAAATAAACTAATAATAATAATTATTATTATTATTATTATTATAATAAAACTAAATAAACTAAACACTAAACCCCTAATCCTAAATTAATAAAACTAATAATAATAAAACTAATAATAATAAACTAAACTAAACTAAAAGAACTAATAACTATACTAATAAAACTAATAATAATAAACAACAAACTTAAAAACTAATAAACTAATAATAAAACTAAACTAAAACTAACTAATAACTAACTAATAAAACCTAATAAATTAATAAATAATAAACTAATAAACTAAAAACATAATAATAACTAATAAACAATTAAAACTAATAATAAAATAAATAAAACTAATAAAACTGATACTAATAATAAATAACTAGTAACATAAAACTAATAACTAATAAATTAATAAACTAATAAAAAAACTAACTAATAAAAAACTAAACTAATTAATAAATAAACTTAATAAAATAAAGAAATACAAAAACAAACTAATAAACTAATAATATTAACTAATAATAAATAACTAAATAACTATAAACTAAACCCAATCTAAACTAATAAACCATAAAATAACTAATAAATAAATATAATAATTAAACCTAATAAACTAACTAATAACTAATAATAAACTAATAATAAACACCTAACTAAATAAATTAATAATAACTAACAAATAATAAACTAATAAACTAAATAACTAAATAAAATAAAAGTAACTAAACTAAACAAAATAACTAAACTAATAAACCTAATAAATAAACTAATAATAATAATAAAACTAACTAATAATAACTAAACTAATAAAACAAATAATAATAAAGTTAATAACTAACTAATTAAACAAATAAACTAATAATAAAACTAATAAACTAATTAATAAAAAGTAAATAACTAAACTAAAAAACTGAATAAATAAACTAAATAATAATAATAAAACAAATAATAATAAACATAAATTAATAATAATAATAATAATAATAATAAACTAAAAAAAATAATCTAAAACAAAACTAATAATAAAACCAACTAACTAAATTATAAAATAATAATAATAATAAATAATAAATAATTAATAAATAATAAAAACTAATAAAACTAAAAAAATAAAATAATAAACCTCAACCCATAACTAAAGTAATAATACTAATAAACTATAATAAATTAATAAATAATAACAAAACTAAATATTAACTAAAAACTAAAACCTAAAACAATAAACTAAAATAATAACTAACTAAACTAAAATAAATAACTAACTAACTAATAATCTAATAAACTAATAAAATAAACTAAACTAAAAACTAACTAATAAAAAATAAACTAATTAATAAATAAATGTAAACTCTAATGAATTAAAAACACTAATATTAAACTAATAAACTAATAATAATAACTAATAATAATAATAACTAATAATAAATAACTAAATAACTAACTAAAACTAAACCTTAAACCTAAACTAATAAACCATAAAAACTAACTAATAAATAAACATAATAATATTAAACCTAATAAACTAACTAATAACTAATAACAAACTAATGATAAAACACCTAACTAAAAAAATTAATAATAACTTACTAATAATAAACTAATAAACTAATAACTAAATAAAATAAAACTAGCTAAATAACTAAACTAAATAACTAAACTAATAAACCTAATAAATAAAGTAATAATAATAATAAAACTAACTAACAATAACTAAATTAATAAAAACTAATAATAATAATAATAATTAATAACTAACTAATTAAACTAATAAAATTATAATAATAAAACTAATAATAAACTAACTAATAAATAACTAAATAACTAAAATAAAACCCTAGCAATAAATAAATAAACTAAATAATAATAATAATAAAACTAATAATAATAAAATTAAACTAATAATAATAATAAACTAAAGAACCAATCTAAAAAAACTAATAATAAACCAACTAACTAAACTAATAATAATAATAACAATAAAATAACTAATAATAACTAATAAAAACTAAACCAAAAACTAAACTAAAACTAATAATAATAAATAATAAACCTAAACCCATAATTATAATGAAAATAATAAACTAATAAATAAACTAACAAAACTAACTAATAAAACTAAACCACAAAACTAAGTAAAACCTAAATAATAATAAATGATAAACTAATAATAATAACTAACTAAACTAAATAAATAACTTACTAGCAACTAATAAGTAATAAACTAAAATAAACTAAATAATAAATAAACAAAGTAAGTAAACTAACTAAATAAAACTAATAAATTAAACCTAAAATGCCCCCACCCAAACTAACCTAAAATAATAATAACTAAAACTAAAACTAATAAAACTAAACTCATAACCTAACTAAACCTAAACTAAACTAAAAAATAAAACTAATAATAAACTAATAACTAAAACTAATAAAACCTAATAACTAATAAACACTAAACCTAAAACCTATATTGAGTGATTTCAGGATCCCTCGCATTGTTGATGAGTTTTTGAGAATTTTCTCTCTTGGATTCCCTATAGATTGTCAGCCTTGGGGTGATCTCGACATTTTCTTATAATGACGCTGTGACTCATGGCATCAGCTTCTTCAAATCCATGGGTTAAATCCCATGTGTCGATGGATCCTGCTAGGGCATCAGATATTTTGGGTAATCCTACCTTTAAATTACACATTGTTTCTAAATCTTTCAAAGAAGCTTTAGCTGGTAAGAATTCCTCCACCAAGCCTCCTTTGAATTTTCTTCATATGACTTTTAAAGGTACTCTAACAATTATGATTTTAGATGAGGATATTGAAAGATTAGCTGAGCCTTTTGCTTTTTCTTTGACTAGAAAGTTTTCATTTAAACGGCCAAAGATGGAAGATATTCATTCTTTTTTTTCATCACTTAAATTTATATGGTTCTTTTTCTACCAGGCTAATTGATGTAAGGCATGTTCAGATTAAACATTCTAATGACCTTGATTACGTAATAATATTTTTGAGGTGATCATACTATGTTTTAATTGTCAAAGGGGTATTCTGAAGTGGTGTTTCATGTTAATGAAGAGTCTCATATTGTTCCCATTTGGATTTCCTTACCTAACTTATGGATTCATCAATTTAATCATCAGATTCTTTATGCTATTAGGTTAATTTTTTTGGTCGCCTTTTAGTTGATCAAGCAATAGTGGTTCTTCTAGGGTATTGCTAGAATTCTTGTAGAGATTGATATTACTAAAAATATTCAAAAGAAATTTGGTTCGATTCGGATAAATGCGGTTATTTTTAGAAAGTTGTTTTTGAGAACTTTCCCATTTTTGTAATCATTGTAAGATTCATGGGCATGAAATTTTTGAATGCTTTATTGCTCATCCCTCTCTTAGGAAGAAAATCATCAGTAAGAATTCAATTGTTGAAAAAAATTATGATTCTCTCAAGTTGGATAAAGGAAAATCTACTTTTCAAAATTCAAAAAATTATGTTTTGTAAAACCAGATTTCTGAATCTTCTAAAAAAGTTTTACCTATTAAAGATTTGTCTAATCGAAGGTAATTTTGATGTTTTGAAATAATTTTAACTAATAATCATGCTCTAAGTGTTTGTTTTGATGATTTTGTTAAAGGGAAGACTTTAGAGGCTATGGTTAATGATTCTAAAGGTTTGGATGTTGTGCATATGTCCTTTCATGATGATGGTTTGAATATTGTTGATGTTAACACCATTTCTTCCAATCAGTTGGATGTTGTTTCTCTTTCTCCTATGTATGCTTTAGATCATGGGAAAGAGACTATTTCTTTGCCTTCTTTGATTGAGAATGGTGGCAAAAAGAATTTCTTATTTCTAATATTTTAACTTTTGGTCCTCACAATCCTATTAATATTGGTGATCCTTCTTTTAAAAAATAAGATTTAGATACCTGTGATAATTCTCTCATTATGAATAGTTCTATTTCAGTTCAAAATGATGGTTTTTCTATGGCTAGTAATTATGTTCAAAATTTGGTAATATGTTATGTGTTTCTAAGGGATTTGAATCTTACTTTAGTTCCTTACAAGAAGATTATATTGAAAATCTGGATTCTACTTCTCTTGCTTCTTTTATGATTAAGTCAGGGAGGATACTCTTCAGATTTTGTTTGAAGGTGAAAATATTGATAATTGTCTTTTTAATAAAGCTATTTATGCCTATTCCTTCACTTCTAATTTTGAAATGCATACTATTTTGATTTTCCTTTGTCCAATGTTGTGGATGAGTCTAAATGCTTTTCTTTAAAATTGATAGCTTCTACTAATCCCCATGCCTTTTATAACAGTATTGATTCATTATTGGATGGAAATTTTTTTGAGAAAGGGCATGGTTATAAAACTTTTCACAAGAAGAAAAAGAGAAAAGTGTTCAGATTTATGCTCCTCCTCACTTGCCGAGGGTTACTCGTTCCAAAGCTTCTTGGAAATAATCTCTCTTGTCCTTGGGAGGTTTTGACTTTTGGCTAGTTTTTTCTCTATTGAGCTTTTGCTGAGTGTTTTCTTGCTAGCTGGAGTATTGGCTTCTTGGCTAATTTTCCTCCTTCTAGCTTGGTGTTTCTGGCTTTCTATTTGTTGTGTTTTTTTTGTGCCCTTTAGCTGGTTGGTTTTATGCTGGTTACTTTGTTCTTGTTAGTTTGGCTTTCTTTTGTTGGTTCTTTTGCTCTCTTTATTGGTGATAGGTTGGGCATTTTGTCCTTGGCGTGTTGTTTGTCCATTGGTTGGCTATTTCTCTGTCAATTTTTTTTAGCTTTTGCTAACCTTCTTCTTTTTTGGTTGATTTTGTTCTCTTGCTCTTCCTGGCTATTTTTCTTTGGTGTCTATTATTTCCTTTCCTTTTATTGCCTTGGTGGCTTTGGATTGGTGTTGTGGGCTCTATTTTGGTGCCTTGGTGGTCTTGGATTGGTGTTGTTCTGGGCTCTATTGGCTTTGGCTTTGAGGGCACTTTTCTTTTTTTTGGGTTGTGAGCTGCTTTTCTCCCACTTTTATAAGATGTGTTCATATTTGTTTTTGTTGGGATTGCCTTATTTTACTTCTATATGTTGGTCTTCTCTCCCTTTTTGTTTCATTAGCTTCACTTTTTCTTTGGCTAGGTGGCTATTATGATAGGTTTGTATTTTTGATGGGATGGCTATGATGATATGATGGATTTTTTCCTTGATATTTTGTGGTGACTTTTCCTATTTGTAACCCTTCTTTGAAGCTGGATACAATTAGGATTTGATGCCCCTCATTAATGTGATTTTCCTTCCTTCCTCATATATGAGCCTCAGTTTTTTTTCTCTTTATGTTTTCTGATCTCCTTTTGGTTGAGATTTCTTGTACGTTGCAATTTCTTATTTTTAGTCGATCTTTTCTTCTTCTTGGAGGGAGTTGAAGTCTTACTGATTGTCTCTTTTTTCTTAGATGGTTGGAGTTGTCTTCAGTTGTAGGTTGCAGCTTTCCATTTCTTATGGATCTTTGTCTTTTTGGAGGTTCTTTTCGAGCTCCATGGATTCGTCCCCTTTGTTAGCTTTTGCTTAGATTTTTTAGTTTTATCTTTTTTTTCTTTATTATTTGATGTATTAGTTTAAGGACTATACTCTTTAGGATTCTCTTATAGCTCATCTGAGTAGTAGTTTTTTTTCTTTTTGAGTTTAGTCTCTAAAATGGTCTTCTTGTACCTATTTTTCTGAGCAATTTAGTGATAAATAAAATAAACCCTAAACCCTAAACCCTAAACCCTAAACCCTAAACCTTAAACCCTAAAACCCTAAAGCCTAAACACTAAACCCTAAACCCTAAAACCTAAACCCTAAACCCTAAAACACTAAACACTAAACCCTAAACCTTAAACCCTAAACCCTAAACCTTGAAAACCTAAAAACCTAAACTTAAACTAAAACCTAAAAATAAAATAAAAAAACTCAAACCTAAATAAAATAATAAAATAAAATAAAATAAAAACCTAAATCTTAACCTAAACCTAAAATTAAAATAAAATAAAAATAAAAATAAACTAAAATAAAATAAATAAAAACCTAAACTAAATTAAAAATATATAATAAACCTAATAATAAAATATCTAAATAAACTAAAAACTAAATGTAAAATAAAAATAAAATAAACCTAAAAAAATAAAATAAAAACTAAATTAAAACCTAAACCTAAAAAATATACCTAAAAATAAAACCTTAAAATTAAAAAAAAAAAAATAAAACCTAAACCCTAAATTAAAAAAAGAACTAAACCTATAATAAAAATAAAATAAATAAAATAAAATAAACTTAAACCACAGCTAAAATAAACTAAACTAAAATAAATAAAATTTAAACCTAAACCTAAAATAAACAAAACTTAATGCTAAACCTAAACCTAAACTAAATAAAATAAAATAAATTATAAAAAAATATAAACCTAAACTAAAAAAATAAAACCTAAACCTAAAAAATAAAATAAAAACCTGAACCTAAACTTAAAAATAAAAAATAAAACCTAAACCTCAAAAATAAAATAAAAATAAAAATCAACTAAAAAATAAACCTAAACCTAAACCAAAAGATAAATAAACTAAAATGAAAACCTAAACTAAAATAAATACATATAAATTAAATAAAATTAAAAATTAAACCTATATAAAAATAAATAAATAATATAAACTAAAATAAATAAAAAATAAACTAAAGATACTAAATTAACTTAAACCTATCGGTTTACCTAATTTTAAAAAAAATACTTAAACCCTAAATCCAAAACCCTAAACCCTAAACCCTAAACCCTAAAAAACCCTAAACCCCAAACCATAATTAAACCCGAAACCCTAAATCCTAAACCCTAAACCCTAAACGTTGAGTTAATTTTTATGAAAGGTGATCTTAAAGAAGTCAGTGAAGAGGTTGCAAAATACAAAGTTGGTGCTCCTGCCCGCATTGGTCTTGTCGCACCTATTGATGTTGTGGTTCCTCCAGGCAACACTGGTCTGGATCCTTCATAGACTTCTTTCTTCTAGGTTCTCAACATCCCAACTAAGATCAACAAGGGTATTGTTGAAATTATCACCTCGATTGAGCTGATTAAAAAAGGTGATAAGGTGGGATCCTCAGAGGTTTCTCTCCTCGCTAAGCTGGGGATTAGTCCATTCTCTTATGGCCTTGTCATCTAGGTGATGATGGTTCGATGTTTAGTCCTGAGGTGCTTGAGCTCATTGAAGATGTTTCGGCAGGCCTTTCAATGATCACTTCTCTCTCACTAGCCCTCTCTTTTCCCACCCTTGTTGCAGCGCCCCACATGTTCATCAATGCTTACAAGAATGTCCTCACCGTCATGATTGCTAGTGATTACACATACTCACAAGCCGAGAAGGTTAAGGAGTATTTGAAGAAACCTGATGATGATATGGGCTTTATTGGCCTTCTATAAAATCAAATTTTATTGTCTCTAGGAGTTAAAACATTCTGTGAAATACTACTTTTGTGAATTTTGAATTGCATTTTATTTTATCCTATTTTATTAGTTATTAGAGGATAATGCCATGTTTGATTTCAAAATTTCTTGTTTGTTATGAAATAATTTGAGTTTAAAAAAACCCTATACCCTAAACCCCAAACCCTAAACCCTAACCCTAAACCCTAAACCCTTAACCCTAAACCTAAACCTAAACCTAAAGTAACTAAATAAATTAAAAAATAAACCTAAACCCTAAAACTGAATAAACCTAAACCTAAACCTAAACCCTAAGAATGGGTAGAACCTTGACGGCATGAACATCACCACAACAAGTCTAGATCCGGTGGAGGGGAACGCAGAGGAGGCAATTATCATAGTGGTGGTGGGGGATCTGGGGGTGCTGGTGGATTTATGGGTGGTGGTTAGAGCACTGGTGGGTATGAAGGTGGGAGGAGAGATAGAAGTTACAAGCATAATGGTGGCAGAGGGAGAGATCGGGGATATGATGGTGGATCCCACTACTCGAGAGGCCGTGATGGTTCTGATGGGAATTGGAGAAATTGAAAAATGACTAATCCGATCTACTGCTTATGGAACCGTGCTTTATAGTAGAGATGGTTCTAGTTATCTAGGGTTTTTGATTTTCTCTATTCGTGCTCATTTTTTATCTGTGTCATCGCTTGTGTCCTAGAAAACTTGATGTGTTACTTGGTTTATGAAATTGAAAACAAGAAATTTTGAATCTTAATTTATTCTCTATTAAAAAAGAAAAACCAAAAACCCTAAACTCCAAACTAAAACATGAACCCTAGACCTAAAACCTAAACCCTAAACCCTAAACCCTAAACCCTAAACCCTAAACCCTAAAATCTTAAACCCTAAAACTTAAACCTTAAAACCTAAATTGTGAACCGTAAACCCTAAAACCTAAACGCTAAATCCTAAACTCAAAATCCCTAAACTTAAACCCTCAACAAACCTTAAACCCTAAACCCTGAACCCTAAAATGCTATAAACCTAAACCTAAACTAAATAAAACCTAAAAATAAAATAAATAAAATAACCTAAACCAAAATAAAATAAAATAAAAACCTAAACTAAACCTAAACATAAACCTAAACCTAAACCTAAAAAGAAAAAAAAAATAAAAACTAAACTAAAATAAAATAAATAAAACCCTAAGCTAAACTAAAAATAAAACCTAAGTAAAATAAAATATAAACCTAAAATAAAATAAAATAAACCTAAAATAAAATAAAATAAAAATTACATAAAAACCTAAACCTAAAATATAAACCTAAAAATAAAACCTAAAAAAAATCAATTCTAAACCCTAAAGTTTAAAAAAAAAACTAAACCTAAAATAAAAATAAAACATACCTAAACCTAAACTAAGATAAACTAAGCTAAAATAAATAAGACCTAAAGAAAAACCTAAAATAAACTAAACTTAAATCTAAACCTAAACCCTAAATAAAAGAAAATAAATAAAAATAAACCTAAACCTAAACTAAAAAATAAAGCCTACAAATAATCCTAAAATAAAAACCTAAGACTTAAACCTAAAAGAAATAAAATAAAAACCTAAATGTAAACTTAAAAATCAAAAATAAAACCTAAACCTAAAAGATAAAATAAAAATAAAACTAATCTAAAAAATAAACCTAAACCTAAAAATTAAAGTAAAATAAATAAACCTAAAATAAGTAAACTAAACTAAATAAAAATAAAATAAACTTAAAATAAAATAAATAAAAATAAACCAAATAAACCTAAACCTACCGGTTTACTTAATTTAAAAAATAAAAATTAAAAAAAACTAACCTTAAACCTAACCCTAAACTTACAATCCTAAACCTTAAAACCCAAAACCCTAAACCCTAAACCCTAAACTCTAAACCCTAAAATCTAATCCCTAAACCCTAAACCTCAAACCCTAAAACCTACAACCCTAAACCATAAACCCTAAACCCCAAACCCTATACCCAAAATCATAAACCCTAAAACCTAAAACCTAAACCTAAACTAAATAAACCTTAAAATAAAATACATAAATAAACCCAAACTCTAAATAAAACCTAAAAAATAAAATAAACCCTAAAATCTAAACTAAAACCTAAACCCCAAATCCTAAAACCTAAATCTTAAATCCTAAAATAAAACTAAACAAAAAATAAATAAAATCCTAAACTAAACTTTAAAAAAAATAAACTTAATAAAATAAAAATTAAATGTAAAATAAAAATAAAATAAACCTAAAATAAAATAAAATAAAAACTAAATAAAATATATAAATAATAAATAAATAAAAAACTTACACCCTAAGCTAAAAAATCCTAAACTTGAACTAAAATAAACTAAACTAAATTAAAAAACCTAAACCTAAGCCTATTAAACCTAAACCCCAAACTAAATAAAATAAAATAAACTAGAAAACATAAAACTAAATTGAAAAACCTCAAACCAAACCTAAAAAAAAATAAAATAAAATCTAAACCTAAACTTAAAATAAAAAGAAAACATAAACCTAAAAATAAAATAAAAATAAAACTAAACCCAAAATAAACATAAACCTAAATCTAAACTAAAAGTAAACTAAAATAAAAAAACTAAAATAAATAAAATAACTAAGCTAAACTAAATAAACATTAAAAATAAACCTAAAGAAAATAAAAAAAATAAAATAAACTAAAATAAATAAATAAAATTTACTAAATAAACCTGGACCTCCGGTTTGTATTTTTTTTTAAAAAAATATGCCCTATCCTAAACCCAAACCCTAAACCCTGCACTTTAAATCCCAAACCCACACTAACCCTGTCTGACCCTAAACTCCCACCCACCCCACCCTACCCACCCTAAACTACCAAACCCATCCCTCCACTTCATACCCTAAACTCTCACCCTAAACCCTAAAGCTGAGCTAAACTTAAACTACTTAAACTCTCTAAACCCTAAACCCTAAACCCTAACCAAATTACCCAACATAACATCCCTAAACCCTCCCTAAACCTAAACCACTAACCCCCAAACCCTAAACCCACTTAAATTAACTAAATAAATTAAATAAACCTTAAAATATAATATAAACCATGAATGGTGCATGGGGAACATCATGGTCAATCGTATAGGCTAAGGTGGAGCGAAGGTGGAGGCGAAGGTGGAGGTGGTGGTTATCACAATGGTAGTGGGGGTTCAGAGGTGATGGTGGATATGGAGGTGGTGGTCGAAGTAGTGATGGTTACGGAGGCGGGAGGAGCGACGGAGGTTACAATCATGGTGGTGGATGAGGGAGAGATCGAGGATATGATGGTGGATCATGCTACTTGAGAGGCCAGGGTGGCTCTAATGGGAACTAGAGAAACTGAAAAATGATCGATCCGATCTATTGCTTATGCAACTATGTATTTATAGTAGAGACGATTCTAATTATCTAGGGTATTTGATTTGCTCTATGCATTCTCATTTTTAATCTATGTCGCCACTTGTGTCTTCGAAAACTTGGTATGTTACTTGGTTGATGAAATCGAAAAGAACAAATGTTGAATCCTAATTTTTCTCATTGGAAAACCAAAATAAAAATTAAATAAACCTAAAATAAATAAACTTATCAAAATAAAATAAAAAAAAAAATAAAATAAATCTAAATAAAAAATAAAAAATTAAATAAAATAAAATAAATAAAATAAACTAAATAAACCTAAACCTACTAAGTTATTTAAATAATAATAATAATAATAAATCACCCCAACTCTAAACCCTTAAAACCTAAACCCTAACCCACCATAAACCCTAAACCAAAAACCCTAAACTCTTAAACCCTAAACCACAACCTATAACTAACCTCATAAACCCCAATCCCTAAACCCAAAATCCTAAACTCTAAATCCCAAAAAAAACTTAAACCTAAACTAAATAAAACCTAAAATAAAATAAATAAAAAAACCAAAACCTAAATAAAATAAAAATAATAATAAACAATAAAAACCTAATCTAAAACCTAACCCTAAGCCTAAACCTAATCCTAAATGTAAAAATAAAATAAAATAAAATAAAAAATAAAAACTAAACTAAAATAAAATAAATAAAAACCAAAACTAAATTAAAATAAAATAAACCTAAAATAAAACCTAAATAAAATAAATTGAATGTAAAATAAAAATAAAATAAATAAAATAAATAAAACTAAATAAAACCAACCTAAAAATAAACCTAAAATAAAACCTAAAATTAAAATAAACCTAAAAACTAAAAAAACTAAACCTAAAATAAACAAAATAAAATAAACTTAAACCTAAAATAAACTAAACTAAAAAAAATAAAACCTAAACCTACTAAAATAAACTAAACCAAACCCTAAACTAAATAAAATAAAATAAAATAAAATAAACCTAAACTAAACTTAAAATAAAATCTAACTACCAACCTAGCCCTAAATCCTAAAAACTAAATAACCCTAAACCCTAAACACTTAACCCTAAAACCCAAATACCTAAACCCTAAATCCTAAACACTAAACCTTAAACCCTAACCAACCCTACCATAAACCTAAAACCTAAAACCTAAAACCTAAACTAAAATAAAAACATAAAATCAAAAACTTAAACCTAAATAAAATAAATAAAATAAAATAAAATAAAAGCTAAACTAAACCTAAACCTAAACCTAAAATAAAATAAAATAAAATAAATAAATAAATAATAAATCTAAACTTGAGAATAAAAGCCTAAATAAAATAAAACTAAATGTAAACTAAGAAAAAATAAACCAAATAAAATAAAATAAAAGTAAATAAAACCTAAACCTAAAAATAAAACCTAGCATGATAAATAAAAAAAACCTAAAAAAAAAAAAATAAAATAAACAAAATAAAATAAACCTAAACTAAAACCTTAAACTAAACTTAAACTAAAATAAACTAAACCTAAACTAAATAAGTAAAATAAACTAAAATAAACCTAAACCTAAACTAAAAAATAAAACCTAAAATAAACGTAAAACCTAACTTAAACTAAAAAAAAACCTAAACTAACTTAATTAATAAAATTCTAAACTAAAATAAATAAACTAAAATAAATAAACTAAACTAAATAAACATAAAATAAACCTAAATAAAAATATAAAAAAATTTATTATATAAACTAAATAAAAACCTAGTTTTAATTTTAAAAAAACCTAAATCTAACCCTAAACCCTAAAACCTAAACCCTAAACCCTAAACCCTAAAGCTACAACCTAAACCTACAATCCTAAAACTAACCCTAAACCCAAAACTAAAACCCAAAAAAAACTTAAAAAACTTTAAACCCTAAACCCAATACCACAAACTAAACCCTAAACCTAAACATAAAACCTAAACTAAAACCCTAAACCCTAAACTAACTAAACCCTAAACCCAAAGAATGGGTAGAACCTTGATGAACATCAAAGGCTTAGTCTAGATCTAGCATTGGAGGTGAAAGTAGAGGCGATGGTTATCGAAGTGGTGGTGGGGGTATTTGGAGGTGCTGGTGGATATGGAGGTGGTGCTCAAAATAGTGGTGGTTATGGAGGCGAGAGGAGTAATGGAGGTCACAGCTGTGGTGGTGGCAGAGGGAGAGATTAGGGATATGATGGCAGATCCTACTACTCAAGAAATGGTTCGATAAACTGAAGAATGACTAATCTGATCTACTGCTTATAGAATTGAGTCGTTATAATATAGACAGTTCTACTTATCCAGGGTTTTTGATTTGCTCTATGGGTGCTCATTTTTTTATCTATGTCGTCACTTGCATCTTAGAAAACATAGGGTGCTACTTGGTTCATGAAATCGAAAAGAAGAAATGTTGAATCTGAATTTGTTCTCTGTTAAAAAAAACCTTAAACCTTAAACTAAAACTTAAACCCTAAACATAAAACCTAAACCCTAAACTAAAACTTAAACCCTAAACCCTAAATGCCAAACCATAAACCCTAAACTAACCCTAGACCCTAAACCCTAAACCTTAAAAAGCTAAAAACCTAAACCTAAACTAAATAAAATCTATAAGATAAAATAAATAAAATAATCTAAACCAAAATAAAATAAAATAAAAAATAAAATAAAAACTTAAACCTAAACTTAAACTTAATAAAAAGAAAATAAAATAAAATATAAAAACTAAACTAAAAAATAAAACACCTAAGTAAATTTAAATTAAACCTAAAAAAATATAATAAACCTAAAATAAAACTAAATAAAAACCTAAACCTAAAATAAAACCAAAATAAATAAAAATAAAACCTAAACTAAACTAAAAGCTAAACCTAAAAAAATAAAATAAACAAACTAAAATAAACCTAAAACTAAAATAAACTAAACTAAAATAAATAAATCCTAAACCTAAACCAAAATAAACTAAACCTAAACCTAAACCTAAACTAAATAAAATAAAAATAAACTAAAAACTAAACTAAAAATAAAACCTAAAATAAACTAAAATATAAACCTAAACCTAAACATAAAATAAAATAAAACCTAAACCTAAACCTAAAAAAATAAAAAATAAAACCTCAACCTAAAAATAAATAAAATAAACTCAACTATAAAATAAACTTAAACTAAAATAAACTAAAATAAACATAAACTAAAATAAACTAAAATAAAATAATAAACTAAATAAACATAAACCTCGATTTTCTTAATTTAAAAAAACCTAAACCCAATCTCACCCTAAACTACCCTAAACCCTAAACTACATAAACACCCTAAACCTAAACCAAACCCTAATCCCTAAACCCAAACCATACCCTAAACCAAATCCTAAACCCAAAAACCTCCTAAACCCTAAACCTAAACTAAACCCAAAACCCTAAACCCTAAATCTACCTAAACCTACAACCCTAAACCATACTTAAAATGCTAAACCACTATCCCTAAACCCTAATCCTAAAATAACCTAACCCACCCAAGAATGGGCGAACCTTGATGGAAGGAACATCACTCAACTGCTCAGTCTTGATCTAGCGATAGGCGAAGGTAGGCGGCTTATCGTAGTGGTGGAGGGATCCGGAGGTGGTGGTAAGTAGTGGTGGTTATGGAGGTGGGAGGAGCAACGGAGGTTATAGCAGGTGTGTTGGCAGAGGAGAGATCATGATATGAGATCCTACTACTGAGGCGAGGGTGGTTCGTGGGAAATTAAGAAACTAAGAATGGCTATTCAAATTGATGCTTATGGAATAGTGTCTTTATAATAGAGATGGTTCTACTTATATAGGGATTTTAATTTGCTCTATGGGTGCTCAATTTTTATCTATGTCATCACTTGTGTCTTTGAAAACTTGGAGTGCTACTAGGTTCATGAAATCGATAAGAAGAAATGTTGAATCTGAATTTGCTATTAAAAAAAAATTAAAACCTAAACCCTAAACTAAAACTTAAATCCTAACTATAAATCATAAATCATAAACCCTAAACCCTAAACCCTAAACCCCAATCCCCAACCCTAAACCACTAAACCTCCCTAAACTAACCCTAAACTAAACTAATCCCTAAACTTAAACCTAAACTAAATATAACCTAAAATAAAAAATAAAAAATAAAAAATAAAATAATAAAATAAAATAAAATAAAACTAAAACTTAAACTACCTAAACCTAAAACTAAAAGAAAATAAATAAAAAATAAAACTAAACTAAAATAAATAAACTAAACTAAATAAAACATGAAAACCTAAATAAAATAAGAACTAAACCTAAAATAAAATTAAAACAAACCTAAAAAAATAAAATGATACAAAATAAAACCAAAACCTAAAAATAAACTTAAAATAAAACCACAAAATAAATATAATAAAACCTAAACCCTAATCTAAAAAAACCTAAACTTAAAATAAAATAAAATAAACAAAATAAAAGAAACCTAAACTTAAACTAAAATAAACTAAAATTAAAATAAATAAATCCTAAACCTAAACCTAAAATAAATAAAGCTAAATCTAAAAAACTAATAAAATAAAATAAACTAAAAATAAACCTAAATATAAACTAAAAAATAAAACCTAGAAATAAACCTAAAATAAAGACCTAAAACTTAAACCTAAAAAAATAAAATAAAAACCTAAGCCTAAACCTAAAAATAAAGGTTAAAACCTAAACATAAAAAATAAAATAAAAACAAAACTCAACTAAAAATAAACCTAAACAAAAAAATGAACTAAAATAAATAAACCTAAAATAAATAAACTAAACAAAATAAAAGTAAAAATAAAATAAACTCAAATAAATAAAAAAATAAACTAAATAAACCTAAACCTAATTTACTTATTTAAGAAAAAAATCATAAACCCTAAATCCTAAACCCTAAACCCTAAACCCTAAACCTTAAACCCTAAACCCTAAACAACCATAAACCCAAACCCTAAAACCCTAAACCCTAAACCCTAAAACCCTAACCCTAGACCCTAAACACTAAACCATAAACCCTAAGCCCTAAACCCTAAACCCTATAACCCTAAACCCTAAACCCCAAACCCTAAACCCTAAACTAACCCTAAACCCTAAGAATGGGTAGAACCTTGATGGTAGGAACATCACCGTCAACTAGGCTCAGTCTAGATCTAACGAAGGAGGCGAAGTCAGAAGCAGCGGTTATTGCAATGGTGGTGATGGTGGATATGGAGGTGGTGGTTAGAGAAGTGGTGGTTATGGAGGCGGGAGGAGTGATAGAGGTTACAACCATGGTGGTGGCGGTGGGAGAGATTGGGGATATGATGGTGGATCCCTACAGAGGCGGTGGTTTTGATGGAAGAGAGAAGACCGAGATCTAATCTACTTATGGGCGTATCTTTATAATTGAGATGGTTCTACTTATCTAGGATTTTGATTTGCTCAGGGTTGCTCATTTTAATATGTCATTGCTTGTGAGAAAACTTGGGGTGCTAGTTAATGAAATCAAAAGAAGAAATGTTGAATCAATTTGTTCTCTATTAAAAAAACTTTAAACCTTAAACCTAAACCCTAAAAACTCTAAACCCTAAGAATGGATAGAACATTGATGATAGAAACATAACAATTTGGCTCACCCAGATCTAGTAGTGGCTAAGGAGGCGGTAGTTATCCCAGAGTGGTGGGGATGGAGTTCTTGGTGGATATGGACTAGTAGTGGTATGGAGAGGGAGGAGGGCGGAGGTGGAGGAGAGAGAGAAACCCTCTGTGGTTAAAATAAAGATAAACTATGTCCTTATTTGTGTCAGAAAACTTTAAAAAAATAAAGAAAAAATCTAAATTATATAATTAAAATAAAAAGAATAAATTAACTGTCAATCCTTAAAGGTGGAGGAATGAAAGCTTATCAAATGAGATCTAATGATTGGATGCAAGAGGCGATGGAGGTTACAGGTGTTGGCGAGGGAGAAATCTGGTATATGATTGCAGATCTTATTACTCGAGAGGCGAGGGTGGTTCTTATAGGAACTGAGAAAATGAAGAATAGCAAATCCGATCTGCTTGTTATAGAACTGTCTCTTTACAATACAAATAGTTCTACTTATTTAAGATTTTTCATTTGCTCTATGGGTGCTCATTTTTTATCTATGTCATTACTTGTGTCTTAGAATACTTGGGATGCTACTTGGTTCATGAAATCAAAAAGAAGAAATGTTGAATCTGAATTTGTTCTCTATTAAAATAACCTTAAAAACCCTAAACTAAAACCTAAACCCTAAACCAAAACCTAAACCCTAAACATAAACCCAAAATCTAAACCCTAAACCCTAAACCTAAACCCAAAAGCTAAAACCTAAATCAAAACTAAATAAAACCTAAAAATAAAATAAATAAATAAACAAAACCTAAACCAAAATAAAATAATCAAATAAAATAAAATAGAAACATAAACTAAAACCTAAACCTAAACCTAAAAAGAAAATAAAATAAAAAATAAAAACTCAACTAAAATAAAATAAATAAAAACCTAACCTAAACTAAGAAATAAAAAACCTAAATAAAATCAAAACTAAACCAAAAATAAAAATAAAATAAACCTAAAATAAAATAAAATAAAAACTAAATAAAAAGTTAAACCTAAATAATAAAATAAAATAAAACCAAAAAGTAAATATAAAATAAAACCTAAACCCTAAACTAGAAAAAATGAAACCTAAAATAAAAATAAAATAAACAAACTAAAATAAAACTAAATAAAAATAAATAAATACTAAATCTAATCTTAAAATAAACTAAATCTAAACCTAAACCTAAACAAAATAAAATAAAATATACTGAAAAAAAACTAAACCTAAACTGAAATATAAAATATAAAAATAGACCTAAAATAAAAACCTAAAACCTAAACATAAGAAAATAAAATAAAATCCTAAACTTAAACCTAAAAATAAAAAAATTAAACCTCGCCCAAAAAAATAAAATAAAAATAAAAGTCAACTAAAAAATAAATATAAACCTAAAAAATAAACTAACATAAAAAACCTAAACTAAAATGACTAAAACTAAATTAAATAAACTAAACTAAATAAATATAAAAAATAAACATAAATAGAAATAAAAAATAAAATAAATTGAAATAAATAAAAAATAAACTAAATAAATTAAATAAACTTAAACCAACTGGTTTACTTAATTTAAGAAAAAAACCCTAAACCCTAAATCCTAAACCATAAACCCTAAACCCTAAAACTAACCTTAAACCCTAAACCCTAAACCTACAACCCTAAACCCTAAACCCTAAAACCCTAAACACTAAACCCTAAACCCTAAACACTAAGCTGTAAAACCTAAACCCTAAAGCCCTAAACCTTAAAACCTAAACCTTAAGCCCTAAAAATCTAAACCCTAAACCCTAAATCGTAAACCCTAAAACCTATAACCCTAAACCCTAAACCCTAAACCCTAAACCCCAAACCTTAAACCCTAAACTAACCATAAACCTTAAACCCTAAGAATGGGTCGAACCTTGATGACAGGAACATCACCGTCAACTATGCTCAGTCTAAATCTGGTGGTGGAGACCAAGGCAGAGGCGATGGTTATCATTATGGTGGTGGGGGATCTAGAGGTGTTGGTGGATATGGAGGTGGTGGTTGGAGCAGTGGTCGTTATGGAGGTGGGAGGGGTGATGGAGGTTACAGCCATCGTGGTGGTGGAGGGAGAGATTCGGGATATGATGGTGGATCCTGCTACTTAAAACATGGGGGTGGTTCTGATGGGAGCTAGAGAAATTGAAGAACGGCTGATCCGATCAACTACTTATGGAACTGTGTCTTTATAGTAGAGACAATTTTACTTATCTAGGGATTTTGATTTGCTCTATGGGTGCTCATTTTTTTCTTAGATGGTTGGAGTTGTCTTCAGTTGTAGGTTGCAGCTTTCCATTTCTTATGGATCTTTGTCTTTTTGGAGGTTCTTTTTGAGCTCCATGGATTCGTCCCCTTTGTTAGCTTTTGTTTAGACTTTTTAATTTTATCTTTTTTTTTCTTTATTGCTCTTTGATGTATTAGTTTAAGGACTATACTCTTTAGGATTCTCTTATAGCTCATATGAGTAGTAGTTTTTTTTTCTTTTTGAGTTTAGTCTCTAAAATGGGCTTCTTGTACCTATTTTTCTGAGCAATTTAGTGATAAATAAAACAAACCCTAAACCCTAAACCCTAAACCCTAAACCCTAAACCTTAAACCCTAAAATCCCTAAAGCCTAAACACTAAACCCTAAACCCTAAAACCTAAACCCTTTCCTAAACCCTAAACCCTAAAACACTAAACCCTAAACCTTAAACCCTAAACCCTAAACCTTGAAAACCTAAAAACCTAAACTTAAACTAAATAGAACCTAAAAATAAAATAAATAAAAAACTCAAACCTAAATAAAATAATAAAATAAAATAAAATAAAAACCTAAACTAAAATCTTAACCTAAACCTAAAATTAAAATAAAATAAAAAATAAAAATAAACTAAAATAAAATAAATAAAAACCTAAACTAAACTAAAAATATATAATAAACCTAATAATAAAATATCTAAATAAACTAAAACTAAATGTAAAATAAAATAAAATAAACCTAAAAAATAAAATAAAACTAAATTAAACCTAAACCTAAAAAATATACCTAAAATAAAACCTTAAAATTAAAAAAAAAAATAAAACCTAAACCCTAAATTAAAAAAAGAACTAAACCTATAATAAAAATAAAATAAATAAAATAAAATAAACTTAAACCACACTTAAAATAAACTAAACTAAAATAAATAAAATTTAAACCTAAACCTAAAATAAACAAAACTTATTGCTAAACCTAAACCTAAACTAAATAAAATAAAATAAACTATAAAAAAACATAAACTAAAAAAAAATAAAACCTAAACCTAAAAAAAATAAAATAAAACCTGAACCTAAACTTAAAAATAAAAATAAAACCTAAACCTCAAAAATAAAATAAAAATAAAAATCAACTAAAAATAAACCTAAACCTAAACCAAAAGATAAACTAAAATGAAAACCTAAACTAAAATAAATATACATAAATTAAATAAAATTAAAAATTAAACCTATATAAAAATAAATAACTAATATAAACAAAAATAAATAAAAAATAAACTAAAGAAACTAAATTAACTTTTAAACCTACCAGTTTATCTAATTTAAAAAAAAACCTAAACCTTAAACCCTAAACCCTAAAAAACCCTAAACCCTAAACTTTAAACCCGAAACCCTAAATCCTAAGCCCTAAACCCTAAACGCGCTGAGTTAATTTTATGAAAGGTGATCTTAAAGAAGTCGTTGAAGAGGTACAAAGTTGGTGCTCCCGCCGCATTGGTCACCTATTGATGTTGTGGTTCCGTGCAACACCGTCCTGATCCTTCATAGACTTCTTTCTTCCGTGTTCTCAACATCCCAACTAAGATCAACAAGGGTATTGTTGAAATTATCACCTCGATGATGATTAAAAAGGTGATAAGGTGGGATCCTCGAGGTTTCTCTCCGTTCGGGATTAGTCCATTCTCTGTCATCCGGCCTCAGGTATGATGATGATGTTTAGTCACGAGGTGCTTGAGCTCATTGAAGATGTTTCGGCAGGCCTTTCAATGATCACTTCGCTCTCACTAGCCCTCTCTTTTCCCACCCTTGTTGCAGCGCCCCACATGTTCATCAATGCTTACAAGAATGTCCTCACCATCATGATTGCTAGTGATTACACATACTCACAAGCCGAGAAGGTTAAGGAGTATTTGAAGAAACCTGATGATGATATGGGCTTCTATAAAATCAAATTTTATTGTCTCTAGGAGTTAAAACATTCTGTGAAATACTACTTTGGTGAATTTTTGAATTGCATTTTATTTTATCCTATGTTATTAGTTGTTAGAGGATAATGCCATGTTTGATTTCAAAATTTCTTGTTTGTTATGAAATCATTTGAGTTTAAAAAAACCCTATACCCTAAACCCCAAACCCTAAGCCCTAACCCTAAACCCTAAACCCTAAACCCTTAACCCTAAACCCTAAACCTAAACCTAAAGTAACTAAATAAATTAAAAAATAAACTTAAACCCTAAAATTGAATAAACTTAAACCTAAACCTAAACCCTAAGAATGAGAACCTTTGCATGAACATCACCACAACAAGTCTAGATCCGGCAAAGGAGGGGAACGCAGAGGAGGCAATTATCATAGGGTGGGGATCTGGGGTGCCGGTGGATTTATGGGTGGTGGTTGAGCACCGGTATCGTGGGAGGAGAGATAGAAGTTACAGGCATAATGGTGGCAGGGAGAGATCGAGATATGATGGTGGATCCCACTACTCGAGAGGCCGTGATGGATCTGATGGGAATTGGAGAAATTGAAAAATGATTGATCCGACCGCTATGGAACCGCTTTATAGAGATGGTTCTAGTTATCTAGGGTTTTGATTTTCTATTCTGCGCTCATTTTTTATCTGTGTCATCGCTTGTGTCCTAGAAAACTTGATGTGTTACTTGGTTGATGAAATCGAAAACAAGAAATTTTGAATCTTAATTTATTCTCTATTAAAAAAGAAAAACCAAAAACCCTAAACCCCAAACTAAAACATGAACCCTAGACCTAAAACCTAAACCTTAAACCCTAAACCCTAAACCATAAAATCTTAAACCCTAAAACTTAAACCTTAAAACCTAAATTGTGAACCCTAAACCCTAAAACCTAAACGCTAAATCCTAAACTCAAAATCCTAAACCTTAAACTTTAAAACCTTAACTAACCTTAAACCCTAAACCCTGAACCCTAAAATGCTATAAACCTAAACCTAAACTAAATAAAACCTAAAAATAAAAATAAATAAAACAACCAAAACCAAAATAAAATAAAATAAAAACCTAAGCTAAAACCTAAACCTAAACCTGAACCTAAACCTAAAAAAAATGTAGAATAAAAAATAAAATCAAAAATAAAATAAAATAAATAAAACCCTAAGCTAAACTAAAAAATAAAAAACCTAAGTAAAATAAAATATAAACCTAAAATAAAAATATAATAAACCTAAAATAAAATAAAATAAAAACTACATAAAAACCTAAACCTAAAATATAAACCTAAAAATAAAACCTAAAAAAAATCAATTCTGAACCCTAAAGTTTAAAAAAAAAACTAAACCTAAAATAAAAATAAAATATACCTAAACCTAAACTAAGATAAATTAAGCTAGAATAAATAAGACCTAAAGAAAAACCTAAAATAAACTAAACTTAAATCTAAACCTAAACCCTAAATAAAACAAAATAAACAAAAATAAACCAAAACCTAAACTAAAAAATAAAGCCTACAAATAATCCTAAAATAAAAACCTAAGACTTAAACCTAAAAGAAATAAAATAAAAACCTAAATGTAAACTTAAAAATCAAAAATAAAACCTAAACCTAAAAGATAAAATAAAAATAAAACTAATCTAAAAAATAAACCTAAACCTAAAAATTAAAGTAAAATAAATAAACCTAAAATAAATAAACTAAACTAAATAAAAATAAAATAAACTTAAAAATAAAATAAATAAAAAATAAACCAAATAAACCTAAACCTACCAGTTTACTTAATTTAAAAAAAATTAAAAATTAAAAAAAAAACTAACCTTAAACGCTGAACCCTAAACTTACAATCCTAAACCTTAAAACCGAAAACCCAAAACCCTATACCCTAAACCCTAAACCCTAAACCCTAAAAATCTAATCCCTAAACCCTAAACCCCAAACCCTATCACCTACAACCCTAAATAATAAACCCTAAACCCCAAACCCTATACCCAAAATCATAAACCCTAAAAACCTAAAAACCTAAACCTAAACTAAATAAAACCTAAAAATAAAATAAATAAATAAACCCAAACCTAAATAAAATAAAATAATAAAATAAAATAAAAATCTAAACTAAAACCTAAACCCAAACCTAAACCTAAATGTAAAAATAAAAATTAAACAAAAAAATAATTAAAATCCTAAACTAAACTTTAAAAAAAATAAACTTAATAAAATAAAAACTAAACGTAAAATAAAAATAAAATAAACCTAAAATAAAATAAAATAAAAACTAAATAAAAATATAAACCTAAATAATAAACCTAAAAATAAAACTTACACCCTAAGCTAAAAAATCCCTAAACCTGAACTAAAATAAACTAAACTAAATTAAAAAAAAACCTAAACCTAAGCCTAAAATAAACTAAACCTAAACCCCAAACTAAATAAAATAAAATAAACTAGAAAAAACATAAAACTAAATTGAAAATTAAAACCTCAAACCGAAACCTAAAAAAAATAAAATAAAAATCTAAACCTAAACTTAAAAATAAAAAAGAAAACATAAACCTAAAAAATAAAATAAAAATAAAACTAAACCCAAAAATAAACATAAACCTAAATCTAAAACTAAAAAGTAAACTAAAATAAAAAACCTAAACTAAAATAAATAAACCTGAAATAACTAAGCTAAACTAAATAAACATTAAAAATAAACCTAAAGAAAAATAAAAAATAAAATAAACTAAAATAAATAAATAAAAATTATACTAAATAAACCTAGACCTACCGGTTTACTTAATTTTTTTTAAAAAAAGCCTATACCCTATTCCCTAAATCCTAAACCCAAAACCCTAAACCCTACCGTAAACCCTAAACTATAAACCCAAAACCCTAAAACACCCTAAACCCTAATCTAACCCTAAACCCTAAACCCTAAACCCTAAACCCAAAACCCTAAACCCTAAACCCTAAACCCTAAACCCTAAACCTTAAAACTATAAACCCTAAACCCTAAACTAACCGTAAACCCTAAAGCCTAAACTCTCAAAACCCTAAACCCTAAAGCCTAAACACTAAACCTTAAACCCTAAACCTTGAATTATAAACCCTAAAACTCTAAACCCTAAAACCCTAAACCCTAAACCCTAACCCTAAATCATAAACCCTAAAAACATAAAACATAAAACCCTAAACCCTAAACCCTAAACCATAAACCCTAACCCTAAACCCCAAACCCTAAACCTAAACTTAAATTAACTAAATAAATTAAAAAATAAACCTAAACCTTAAAATATAATAAACATAAACCCTTAGAATGGGTAGAACCTGATGTGAACATCATCTCAACCAGTTCCTTCTATATCAAGGCTAAGGTGGAGGGAAGAGGTGGTGGTTATCACAGTGGGGGTTCTGAGGTGATGGTGGATATGGAGGGTAGTGATGGCTACGGAGGCGGGAGGAGCGACGGAGGTTACAATCGTGGTGGTGGATGAGGGAGAGATCGAGGATATGATGGTGGATCATGCTACTCGAGAGGCCAGGGTGGCTCTAATGGGAACTAGAGAAACTGAAAAATGATCGATCCGATCCATTGCTTATGCAACTATGTATTTATAGTAGAGACGATTCTAATTATCTAGGGTATTTGATTTGCTCTATGCATTCTCATTTTTAATCTATGTCGCCACTTGTGTCTTCGAAAACTTGGTGTGTTACTTGGTTGATGAAATCAAAAAGAAGAAATGTTGAATCCTAATTTTTTCTCTGTTAAGGAAAAAAACCAAAAATTGTAAACCCAAATCTAAAACTTGAACCCTAGACCTAAAATCAAAACACTAAACCCTAAACCCTAAACCCAAGACCCTAAAACCGTAAACCCTATACCTTAAACCCTAAAACCTAAATCCTAAACCCTAAACCCTACACCCTACAACCCTAAACCCCAAACCTTAAACCCTAAACTCTAAACCCTCAACTAACCCTAAACCCTAAACCTTGAACCATATACCCTAAAATGCTAAAAACCTAAACCCAAACTAAATAAAACCTAAAAATAAAATAAATAAAAGAACCTAAACAAAAATAAAATAAATAATTAAAATAAAATAAAAACTAAAACTAAAACCTAAACCTAATCCTAAACCTAAACCTAAACTTAACAAAAAGTAAAATAAAAAATTAAAACAAAACTAAAATAAAATAAATAAAACCTAAAGCTAAATTAAAAAACAGAAAACCTAAATAAAATAAAAACTAAACCTAAAATAAAATGAAATATAAACTTAATAAGAACCCAAACCTAAAAATAAAACCAAAAAATGAATTAAAAATAAAACCTAAATCCTAAACAAAAAAAAACCTAAACCTAAAATAAAAATAAAATAAGCCTAAACTTGAAATAAATTAAACCTAAACCTAAAGCCTAAATAAAATAAAATAAACTAAAAATAAACCTAAACCTAAACTAAAAAATAAAACCTAAAAATAATCCAAAAATAAAAACCTAAAACCTAAACCAAATAAAATAAAATAAAAATTTAAACTTACTGCTAAAATTATAAAATAAAATCTAAACCTAATAAATAAAATAAATATAAAACTAAACTAAAAACTAAACCTAAACCTAAAAATTAAACCAAAATAAAAATACTAAACTAAAATAAATAAACCTAAAATAAATAAACTTATCTAAATAAAAATAAAAATAAACCTAAATAAAAATAAATCTAAATAAAAATAAAAAATTAAATAAACTAAAATAAATAAAAATAAACTAAATAAACCTAAACCTACTAATTTAGTTAATTTAAATAATAATAATAATAAATCATAACCCTAAACCTTAAACCTACAACTCTAAACCCTAAATCCTAAACCTTAAAACCCTAAACCCTAAACCCTAAACCATAAACTCTAAAACCCTAAAACCCTATGCCCTAAATCTTAAACCCTAAACCCTAAAACCTATAACCTACAACCTTAAATCATAAACCCCAATCCCTAACCCAAAATCCTAAACCCTAAATCCCAAAAACCTAAAACTTAAACCTAAACTAAATAAAACCTAAAAATAAAATAAATAAAAAAACCAAAACCTAAATAAAATAAAAATAATAATAAATAATAAAAACCTAATCTAAAACCTAAACCTAAACCTAAACCTAATCCTAAATGTAAAAATAAAATAAAATAAATAAAAACCAAAACTAAATTAAAAAATAAAATAAACCTAAAAATAAAAAACCTAAATAAAATAAAAATTGAATGTAAAATAAAAATAAAATAAACCTAAAATAAAATAAAAACCAAAACCTTAAAAATAAACCTAAAAATAAAACCTAAAAGAAATTAAAAATAAAACCTAAACCCTAAACTAAAAAAAAACTAAACCTAAAATAAACAAAATAAAATAAACTTAAACCTAAACTAAAATAAACTAAACTAAAAAAAATAAAACCTAAACCTAGACTAAAAATAAACTAAACCAAAACCCTAAACTAAATAAAACCTAAACCTAAACTTAAAAATAAAATCTAACCCTAAACCCTAAACCTTAAGCCCTAAAAATCCTAAACCCTAAACTAACCCTAAACCTTGAGGTAACCCTAAACCCTAAAGCTTAAACAATAAACCCTAAACCCTAAATCCTAAACACTAAAACCCTAAACCCTAAAACCCTAAACCCTAATCCTTCAACCCTAAAAACCTAAAAACCTAAACCAAAACTAAATAAAACCTAATAAAAAATAAAAAAAATTAACCTAAACCTAAATAAAATAAATAAAATAAAATAAAATAAAAAGCTAAACTAAAACCTAAACCTAAACCTAACAATAAAATAAAATAAAAAATAAAAATAAACTAAAATATGATAGATAAAAATCTAAACTTGAGAATAAAAAGCCTAAATAAAATAAAAACTAAATGTAAAATAAGAAAAAAATAAACCCAAAATAAAATAAAATAAAAAGTAAATAAAAACCTAAACCTAAAAATAAAACCTAAGCATGAAATTAAATAAAAAACCTAAACCTAAAAAAAATAAAATAAATAAAATAAAATAAACCTAAACTAAAAAAAATTAAACCTAAACTTAAACCTAAAATAAACTAAACCTAAACCTAAACCTAAACTAAATAAAGTAAAATAAACTAAAAATAAACCTAAACCTAAACTAAAAAATAAAACCTAAAAATAAACGTAAAACCTAAACTTAAACATAAAAAAAACCTAAACCTACCAGTTTACTTAATTAATAAAAATCCTAAACTAAAATAAATAAATGTAAAATAAATAAACTAAACTAAATAAATATAAAAAATAAACCTAAATAAAAATATAAAAAAATTAATTATATAAACTAAATAAACCAAACCTAGGTTTACTTAATTTTAAAAAAAACCTAAATCCAACCCTAAACCCTAAAACTAACCCTAAACCCTAAACCCTAAAACTAACCCTAAACCCTAAACCCTAAAGCTACAACCCTAAACCTATAATCCTAAACACTAAACCCTAAACCCTAAAAACTAAAACCCAAAACCCAAAACCTTAAACCTTAAACCGTAAACTTTAAACCCTAAACCAGATGCCCTACACCCTAAACGTAAAACCTAGAACACTAAACCCTAAACCCTAAACTAACCCTAAACCCTAAACCCAAAGAATGGGTAGAACCTTGATGGCAGGAACATCATCGTCAACTAGGCTTAGTCTAGATCTAGCATTGGAGGTGAAAGTAGAGGCGATGGTTATCGAAGTGGTGGTGGGGGTATTTGGAGGTGCTGGTGGATATGGAGGTGGTGCTCAAAACACTGATGGTTATGGAGGCGAGAGGAGTAATGGAGGTCACAGCTGTGGTGGTGGCAGAGGGAGAGATTAGCGATATGATGGCAGATCTTACTACTCGAGAGGCGAGGGTGGTTCTGATAAGCACTAGAGAAAATAATGACCGACCGACTACGCTTATAATTGAGTCATTACAATAGCAGCTCTACTTATCCGTGGTTTTGATTTGCTCTATGGGTCATTTTTTATCTATGTCGCTTGTCTTAGAAAACATGTGCTATTTGGTTCATGAAATCAAAAGAAGAAATGTTGAATCAATTTGTTCTAAAAAAACCTAAACCTTAAACTAAAACTTAAACCCTAAACATAAAACCTAAACCCTAAACTAAAACTTAAACCAAACCCTAAATGCCAAACCATAAACCCTAAACTAACCCTAGACCCTAAACCCTAAACCTTAAAAAGCTAAAAACCTAAACCTAAACTAAATAAAATCTATAACATAAAATAAAAAAATAATCTAAACTAAAATAAAATAAAATAAAAATAAAACCAAAACTGAAACCTAAACTTAAACTTCAGCATAAACCTAAAAAGAAAATAAAATAAAAAATAAAAACTAAACTAAAATAAAATAAAATAAAAACTTAAACTAAACTAAAAAATAAAACACCTAAGTAAATTTAAACTAAACCTAAAAAAATATAATAAACCTAAAATAAAACTAAATAAAAACTGAAACCTAATAAGGAAACCTAAAATAAAACCAAAAAATAAATAAAAAATAAAACCTAAACCCTAAACTAAAAAGTAGCTAAACCTAAATTAAAAATAAAATAAAGAAACTAAAATAAACCTAAACTAACTAAAATAAACTAAACTAAAATAAATAAATCCTAAACCTAAACCTAAAATAAACTAAACCTAAACCTAAACCTAAACTAAATAAATAAAATAAACTAAAAATAAACCTACACCACTAAAAAAAAAAATAAAACCTAAAAATAAACTAAAATATAAACCTAAAACCTAAACATAAAAAAATAAAATAAAAACCTAAACCTAAACCTAAAAATAAAAAATAAAACCTCAACCTAAAAATAAATAAAAATAAAACTCAACTATAAAATAAACTTAAACCTAAAAAATAAACTAAAATAAAAAACATAAACTAAAATAAAGAAACCTAAAATAAATAAGGTAAACTAAATAAACATAAACCTACCGATTTTCTTAATTTAAAAAAAAAAACCCTAAACCCTAATTCCTAAACCCTAAACCCTAAACCCTAAAACTAAACCTAAACTAAACTAAACCTAAACCCTAAACCCTAATCTAAACCCTAAACCATAAAAAACCCTAAACCCTAAAAACCTAAAACCTAAAAAATTAAACCTAAACCCTAAACCCTAAACTAAAACCCTAAACCCTAAATCTAAAATAAACCTACAACCCTAAACCATAACTTAAACTAATGCTAAACCTAAACTATCCCTAAACCCTAAAACTAACCTAAACCTAAGAATAAAACTAAAAACATAAACTATCTAAAATAAAAGTGGTAATCTAGAGGTGGTAAAGTGGTGGTTAAAAGCAAAAAGGTAACCTAAAATATAATCCTACTAAAAAGGGGGTGGTTCAAAATTAAGAAACTAAAGAATGGCCTATTCAAATTGATGCTTATGGAATAGTGTCTAAAAAGAGATGGTTCTACTTATAAATTTTAATAAAATTTTATCTATGTCATCACTTGTGTCTAAAACTTACTAGGTTCATAAATTGATAAGAAAAATGTTGAATCAATTTGGTCTCTATTAAAAAAAATTAAAACCTTAAACCCTAAACCCTAAACTAAAACTTAAATCCTAAACCTAAGCCATAAACCATAAACCATAAACCCTAAACCCTAAACCCTAAACCCCAATCCCCAACCCTAAACCCTAAACTAACCCTAAAGCCTAAACCCTAAACTAACCCTAAAGCCTAAACCCCAATCCCTAAACTTAAACCTAAACTAAGTATAACCTAAAAATAAAAAATAAAAAAATAAAAACTAAAGTAAAATAAAATAATAAAATAAAATAAAAATAAAAACTAAAACTTAAACCTAAACTTAAACCTAAACCTAAAACTAAAAAAAAATAAAATAAAAAATAAAAACTAAACTAAAATAAATAAAAACCTAACCTAAACTAAAGTAAAACATGAAAAACCTAAATAAAATAAGAACTAAACCTAAAATAAAATTAAAACAAACCTAAAAAAAATAAAATAGATACAAAATAAAAACCAAAACCTAAAAAATAAACTTAAAATAAAACCACAAAATAAATAAATAATAAAACCTAAACCCTAATCTAAAAAAAACCTAAACTTAAAATAAAAATAAAATAAACAAAATAAAAGAAACCTAAACTTAAACTAAAATAAACTAAAGTAAAATAAATAAATCCTAAACCTAAACCTAAAATAAAATAAAGCTAAACCTAAACTTAAACTAAGTAAAATAAAATAAACTAAAAATAAACCTAAATATAAACTAAAAAATAATACTTAGAAATAAACCTAAAATAAAGACCTAAAACTTAAACCTAAAAAAATAAAATAAAAACCTAAGCCTAAACCTAAAAATAAAGGTTAAAACCTAAATAAAAAAAATAAAATAAAATAAAACTCAATTAAAAATAAACCTAAACAAAAAATGAACTAAAATAAATAAACCTAAAATAAATAAACTAAACTAAATAAAAGTAAAATAAAATAAACTCAAAATAAAATAAACTAAATAAACCTAAACCTATTACTTATTTAAGAAAAAAATCATAAACCCTAAATCCTAAACCCTAAACCCTAAACCCTAAACCTTAAACCCTAAAGCCCTAAACCTTAAACCATAAACACTAAACACTAAACCCTAAAATAAATGTAAACCCTAAAACCCTAAATGATTAAACACTAAACCATAAACCCTAAGTTTAAACCCTAAACCCTATAACCCTAAACCCTAAACCCCAAACCCTAAACCCTAAACTAACTAAATAAGAATGTAGAACCTTGATAGGAACATCACCATCAACTATCATTGTAGATCTAATAAGGAGGCATATATATTATTTTGTGCATTTAAAATTCTTACAATCATGCAAGCCTACACTGTGATTATTTATAAAAATGTTGATTTAGACTTTAAAATGGTGGAATTTGGCCAAATTCATAATAGGTAGAGCATGGATCATAATATATTAATCCAATTTAAAATATGTAATGATGAAAATATATAGTTTTTATTATTTAGACTAATTTTATGAATTTTATCTTAAGCAATCCCTTATGATGTGATATGAAATATAATATAATATAATATGTTATAGTGTATTATAATATAGGATGCCATAACATAGTGTAGCATCATGGATTATAACATACATTGTATTACTACTTGTTGTTTAGCATATTTTAGTTTGTTATAGTATGATGTAGTAGAGTTTGTACAAGTATAATTCATAAAAATACTGATTTATAGGCTAAGATGATGGGATGTGACCAAATTTGAGGTAAGCTTTAGGGAACATCATTGGGGGTGTGCTTTGGTGTGTCATTTAATCAAAAGTATGGAATTTTGCATCGAAAATAATATTCATTTTTCAACCAAATTTTATAAATTTTTTTGCTTAAAGTGATTCATTTTAAGGTGTAATGTAAGATAATATATTATATGGAAGCATATTAAAATATAATGTACATAACAATATAACTTCACATATATATGAATGTGGTGGTGAGTTACTAAATGTTATTGTACATTTTAGCATGTTTTACTTTTTGTTATAATACATTGGGTCAAAACTCAAAAAAATGTTAATTTGAAGGTTGAGATGGAAGAATTTGGCCAAATTCATGGCACACACCAAAGAAGCAACATAAAAATTATGCTATTTTGTACCATTTCTAATAGAAAAATAATAATTTTACATCCAAAATGAACATTATTCATATTTTGAAAAAATTATGTTATTTGTTCCTTTTAAGTGATTCTAATGAGGCATAATGTTAGACAATATATTATATTATAGAAAATTATAATATAACATTATATATTATAATATAATATAGTGTGTTAATTCAGATAATATGTTTTGCATGATATTGTATAGTTAGTTTGAGCTTGCACCATCACAAATCATAAAATGTTGATTATAATGTTAAAATGATGTAATTTGAATGAATACATTGTTAGGATTTTGTTTGAAGTATTAAAAGTGTGCATAAGAGAAGAAAAAAGATTTGATGAGAATTCTGTGTCAAGGACATGGAGGGAGATCCACAAGGGGATCACACATGCATTGTACCTGACATGTGAGGGGTCTATGTCGAGGGCATAGAAGAAGAAAATCTGTTAGGGATAATGTCTAAATTTGATTTGATTATATGATTTATGGAAAGAAGATCCATGGGATAAGAATCTATAATTCACTGAGGATTAAGATCAAATCAACTTTAATTTGTTTTTTTAATTGATGTGGAGGCATATCTGGAGATATGGGCTTGAGCTGGACAATGGGTATATGAACCTTCCACCAAACAGGTTTGGGCTATTTGCTGGGATTGGGATTTGAGTTTGATTTCATAGATTTGTTGGGGATGTATTTCCGGGAATAAGAGTTTGGTTGAATTTCTTTGATTTAGACTCTATCAGAAGAGTTGGTTTAATTTGGCTCCACTAGGGAGTGGTTTTGAATTTGATTTATTTGCTTGACTTGTTTATATATGATTTGGGCCTCCACTGGGTAGAAGAGTGTGATTTAACTCCACTAGGAAAATTAGATTGGGTTTAATTTAATCTTAAATAATGTATGGACCCTATTGGTGTGTGATGGACCCACTAAGAAGGGGCCATATCAGCCTTGACTTACCTCAGGTTTACAAATCTAAAGGGATACTCTACCGACTGTGGAGTAAAGCTAGCCAACCTAAGGGGTTTCCTTTCGGTGTGCAATGGATGTGCTAGAAAGAAAGTGTAGTAGACATACATATTTTGAAGCGAGGAATAACCAATGGGGTAACCTGTTGGATGCACTATAAATCAAACCTGACCTAAGGTGATTATTGAGTGAATGTCATTAGGGACTTATGTCAATTCAAAAGTAGTTAGTATTAAATTTATCTTAACTTCATGTGATTTTATATGGTTTGTTTGGTTTAGTTTGAATTTAAATTGAGGGCATATCCACTGGGGATGTGAGTTCAATCAAATTTGATAGATTTAATTTATAGACCCGTCAGTGTGCGATGGACCCACTAAGAAGGGGCTATATCAGACTTATCCTATCTTAGATTTACAAATCCAAATGGATAGTCTACTGGCCATGGGGAAGAGCTAGCCAACTTAAAGGGTTGCCTTTCGGTGTGCAATGACTGTGCTAGGAAAAAGGCATAGCAGACTTACATCTTCTAAAGCAGGGAATAACCTCTGGGGTGACTTGTTGGTAGCACAACAAATTGAACCTGACTTAGGGGGTGACTATTGAGTGAATGCTGCTGAGGACTTATATCAACTCAAGAGTAGTCAAGCGATTCTTATAGGGAATTTTTCTGACACTATCCTGAAGATAGGATGTCTACTTAGGAAAAGGTACCACTAGGGATGTCCTCCTAATCCACAAGTGAATATATATTTTGTTTATATGTTTGCATAGACCCTGTTGGTGTGCGAGGAACCACACTAAGAGGGGGCTATGTCGGCCTTGACATATCTCAAATTTAATGAACCAAGGGAGAATCTGCACATCCATAGGATAGATTCTCCAATCACAGGGGTGGTTACTAAGAAAGGGGAACTATCCAATTTGATAGTAACCCAGGTAGTGTTTAAATGGTCACAAAGGATGTAATCCAAATATAGTGCCCACAAGGGAGGTGCTGCTAGGGGTTGTATCCTGAGCCATGGAAAATAAATCCTATAAGTGTATGATGGCCAACTCAATGAGAAAGCATAGAAAACTTACATCTGCCATGAGTGGCATATCCTAAGGTGTGAGAATAACCAACCTAAGGTGTATTCATCAGCATGACTGGTCTATCCATCAGCATAGTGAGAACCAACCAACCTAAGGTGCCTATCAGTGTCCAATGATCAATCTAGAAAGAAATCATGTAGGCTTACAACTTTCCAAGTGGAACTGATCATCAAGATAGTCTGTCATCAGTGGGACAGATGTTATCTGACTTAGAGCAACTACTAAGCGAAGAGCCCTGAGGAAGGACTGGATCCAAACATGAAGCAGTAAGGAGGGAAGAAGATGCTAGGGGACTTATCCTAAACCTCAAATATACTCGACCTAGTCAGTGCATGAAAACTAATCTAAGAAGAAAGCCCAGCAGACTCACATCCTCTTAAACGAAGCCAACATGAGGTAGCTTACAGGCCATGTAGTAAGGCCTACCAAACTAACAAGGCACTCATCATTATACAGTGGCCAAGTAAGGAAGGAAAGTGTAGTAGACTTACATCCTCCAAAGTAAGAAGACCACTGGGGTGACACACTAGCAGGGTAGCACGTCAGCTTAACCTAGAGCAGCTATTCAGCAAGTGTCATTGGGGGCGTTATCTCAACTCAGAGTAGCCCGAGATAAAAGATATGTGTTTATTTTATATGTTCATGTATAGTTTATGTTTATATTATGTCGATGAAGGATAGGATGCCTCTCGGGTTCCTTACACCTACCCTAAACACATCATGGCGGATTCACAAACAATAATACTTTTAACATGGAAGAGATTGAATTCAAAATATAATTTTTATTGATGATCATTATTTTCAAACATGATTTATAATATTTCTTTAAGTAGAGCCCTTGATTGGAAGCATTGGGCACCTCCCTTATGATTAATAAGTCGATAAGATCCTTGGTAGGCCTTCTCTATGATAAAAAGGCCTTCCTAAGTGGGTTCAAACTTGCCTCCCATCTTATGACGGATAGGAATCTATCTCCTTAGAACTAAAATAAGCTCTCCTACTTGAGAAGCTCTAAGTTGAACCAACTGTTATGAGCTTGAATCATTTTAGCTTTGTACAACTTCAAGTTTTTGCATGCCCATAGGTGTCTCTCTTCCAAACCTTTGTGCTCTTCTAACTAGAACTTGGTGTTCTACTTTATTGTGATCTTGCTACACATAGCTATCCTTAGTGATGGGAGTTGCTTCTAAGAATAACTTGACCCATTAACTAAGGAGAAAGGAGTAGACTGAATTGGAGTTTTATATGTGGTGCAGTAGGCCCATAAGGCTTCAACTAATTGCTCATGCCATTGTTGCTTGTTATTGTTGAGTGTCTTCTTTAGTATTTGGATGAGAGTTTTATTGAAGGCTTCTACTAAGCTATTTGCACTCACATAGTTCATGGTAGAATATCTCCAATCTATATTATGTCTTTGGGAAATATTGATCTGTTTTGAATGCGCATACCATTATCGATATATAATTCATCGAGGTACTCTAGACCTATATAAAATATGGTTCCTAAAAAATTAGAGCACATGCTGAGCTGTGACTTCTCTGAGAAGAATCGCCTTCACCCATTTGGAAAAGTAATCAGTAGCAGCTTAGATGAATGGGTGACCCTTGGAAGAGGATCAATCAGACCCACTATGTCAGTACTAGAATGGCCATGAGGTCACTGTAGGATGTAGAATGTTGGGTGATTGGTGTAGGACCACACCGTGTATTTGACATTGGTGGCATCGCCTAGTTGTATCTATGCAATCTTTGATCATGACCACTAGTATCCAAGTATCTTTATCGGCTTTCATCTTGACCGATTGGTTGGCTCCACATAATGAGTGTACCATCTGATCTTACAGGCTTCATTCTTGTCTAAATAATGTAACCACATATGATCAAAAGATCTATAAGACACCATCCACAAGAGCATAGAAAGTGCTCTCTTCATCTGATGGGTTGGGACTCTTGAGGTAGTTTGCCTTTATTTAAGTAATCCATGAATGGTTGCCTCCAATCTAACTCCTTGTCTTTCTTGGCAATGGCAACCTCCCCTTCAAGAGAGTATTTTTTGATGAGTTTAATATCAATAAGGGATAACACTTATCTATTTTGGCTAAAGCATACGCTATGGTGTTCTCTCCTCAAAATCTTATAAATGGTAACCTCTAAGATTTGGGCCAACAACTCATTGTACTTATGGTAGTGATGGAGCTTGGGCTTTATAACCTTTAGACCCATATATTGATAACTATGAGGATCCTTGAAGATGTTGATGTTCTAGATGCTTAGAGTAATGGCTAACTCTAGACTGGCAATTAGAGCCTCATATTTGGCTTCATTGTTGGTGTAAGGATTGGGCAGATGATATGAGAATCTCATCACATTGTGGTCTAGAGTTAAGAGAACTATTCTTATTTTTGCCTTTTCTGGAATTGTAGATTGTGGTTCTTCTCCTCTTTAAGAAGAAGCTGCACCATCAAAGTACATCTCCCAGTGGTGAATGATAGTATCACCTAAGTTCATGATTATTCATTGGGGATATCATCACTAAGAGAGGAAGTGCGATAAGAAATCTAGCTTGTCCTTTCACCGCATGGAGGGGTACGAAGGTAATGTCAAACTACGAGAGGATCATGGACCATCGTTCCAACCGTCTGGATACCATCGGTCATGTCATGAGATACTATAGTTGATTGATCCTAGAGATAAAGTTCACCTTATGAGGAAGCATGTAGTGCTATAACTTTTAGGATACAAAGATTGAAGCTAGGCAATGCTTCTCAATGGATGGATAATTAGCCTCAATAGGGCTTAGACAATAACTGAGGTAGTAGAGTGTGTTTTGCTTCCCTTTAATATTGGCTTGGACCAACAAAGCACCAAGGGAATCATCTAACGCAATAGTGTAAAGTGTGAGCAGCTTGCTTGGGATAGGGGCTGCTAGAACCAGTGATGTCATCAGGTAATGCTTAATGTCTTTGAAGGCATGCTCATAGTTATCATCCCACTTGACCTTGGCATCCTTTTTGACAAGTGCTAAGAATGGTTGACATCTTTCTGATAAGTTGGATATAAAGCATCTTAGATACGCCAATCACCCTTGTAATGATCTGAGTTGAGTTAAACTTTTAGGGGTGGCATTTCTAATATTGCCTTGTTCTTCTCTAGATTGATTTCGATTCCCTAATGTCAAATAACAAACCCAAGGAATTTCTTTGAAGATACTCAAAATGCACACTTTAGGGGGTTCATTTTGAGGTTAAATTATCTTAATTGTTTGAAAACCACACTCAAGTCAAAGAGATGGTATTCCTTTTCTACTTTGATAACAAGATCATTGACATAACTCAACTTGATGATGAATGAGTTTGTCGATGATTGATAGTCAATCGGTACGTAGCACCAAAGATCTTTAAGGATGAAAGGCATGACCTTATAGTAATAGATTCTGATCGAGGTTCTAAAAGTAATATTTCTTTCATCTTCAAGGGCCATCTTTATTTGGTTATATCAAGATGAGCCATCCATGAAAGAGAAGACTGCATGAGATGAGGCAATGTCCACCATCTGCTCCTGGATTGGTAATGTAAATTCATCTTTTGGACATGCCTTATTTAAATCCCTAAAATGAATGCATATGTGAATTTCTTTTCTTAACTGATGTTGCTAACGTGGGTATTATTCTTCCTAGAGAAAGCCATCATCAATTTTTTTGTTGACACCATAAATGACCTATTGTTCTATGTCTAATCGTATGCGTCTAGGTGCTTGCTTAATAAGGTTAGCAGTAGGCTCTATTGCTAGTTTATGGACCACTATGGCAGGAGTCAATCCAGACATCTCTACATAACTCCATGCAAAGCATTCTTTAAACTTAGTCAATAGCCTAACTAAGTCATTGGTTTCAATTTTATTCAACAAAGAACCGATGTATGTATGCGGATCTTCTTCGTTCCTAAGTTTATTTTCATGAGCTCATCGATGGTTGACTTGTTCTCTTCTTGAACTCTAGTAGTACATCTTTGACTTCAAAATCATCAGGTCATCTCAAGTTTCTAAGCACAGCCCTCATATGAGATAATGTGATTTGAAAAGAACCTATCGATTCCAAATGCGTAATCATCATCATCAATTGGACCCACTATACGTAATCCTTGTCGATCTTGATTGAGAGCTTTTGCATTTATTTTCCATATTTTTTTGACGTAATCGACTGTGCTTTGACCAAGTATGTGGATGAACCCTTACTTTGCTAAATTATAAACACAAAGTAAGTACCAATCAAAAGTTATTCTATTAAATATTTATATGAATCATCCTCAAGTTCTACATCAACTTCTTAACTTGAGGATGACACTCTTAGAAAGAACCTCTGAGCAACACTATGGAGCCTAAGCCCTATTGACCTCACTTTTGGAGTGCAAATTTAATCTTCCCATCTTAGATTTAGAAGTCTTCTAGACACTAAGACTTCCCTAGTGATAAGACACTTTAACAATTTGGTAAACACTTAACCTAAGCCTAAAGACTTAGAAGGGTTAGCCATAGGATTAGGTTATGCCTTAGGGATTAGGATAATCCACCTACCCTACAACCCAAATCCAATCCATGTTCACCTTCTCAAACAAAACCTCAAGTTGAATTCAAACATCAAATTTAAATCCAAATACAAACCCAAATTCCAAAACCAAAAGATTGAAGCCCATGATCAAATCCAAACTTGAAACCCTTCGTAGTTCATATGACTATCCTATGGACTAAATCTTAATCCAAATCAATCAAAATCAATTGATTTTCTCATAATTAATTTGTATCTTCAAAATCAAATTATATCCAAATGATCAACCATTGATTCATAAATCAATCATATGATTATCTCACAAATTTAAATGAATCAAATTTAAATCATTAAAACTAAATCAAAACAAATCAAAATTCAAACCCACATGACCCAACTCCATGGACTTAGCAAATTCTTCATTCCAAAACATAATTCAATTGATTTTCTCAGGAATCAATCATATCTTCAATCATATTCACAAATATAAATGAAATCTACAATCATCAAGCCAAACCAAAATCAACCCAAGTCAAACCCAAGTTAACCTTCTCACTTGAAATATTCAAATGAACCAAAACCCATTTGAACCCAAGCCAATAATTGAATTTATATATCAATCAAAAATCCATATATAAACTCAACTAAATCAAACTCAACCCAAAATCAAGCCAACTAAACCCAATTGGTCCACTTGACCCAAAGTGGCCAATTTGACCTATTTGAGCCAAGTTATAATCCTACCCAAATTGGATTGAACCAAGCTAATCAAAATCTCCCATCATGATTGTTGATCACCCTAGGTTGATTAATCATAAATTGGGTCAAACTAAGTCAACTTGGTAATTAGACTGTGGTATTTATTTTTCATAAATAAGGGACACCACGTAGATCTTAGGGGGGTACTTATTGAAGTGATCGGGTATGACATTGAGGAATGATGTACTATCTCGAGAAATACAAGTCACCATCCTACAATGGACCAAATCACCTAATAAGGACTCCTAAGGCCAATGGGTCTTCAAATGCACCAAAGATCTTTCCCCTACTTTACATGGAAAAGTAAAGTAGGGTTTATTTTAAGCCAGGTTCATTAAGTTCCCTATCCAGGAAAGACCCCATAGTTAATTACATCTTAAGGAATAAGGTTCCTTAAGAATACTCTCGATTAAGATAAATGATCATTATCTCCAAAGATTTCAAAGATAGGACTATCAATCAATTGGTTAATTTTAGAAAATTAACTGGGATTAATAAAAAAAGGAGAGAGTTATTATTGAAACCAAAGGGAGAAGAGTAGATGTTTATGATACTAGAAACCTAGTAAGCATCCTAAACTATCATATGGTTGGGCTTTGTATTTTTTAAATTGAGGAGAATTATATGTTTGAGTTGAATTTTTATTAGAAATCTAGGACTTATAATTCCACAATATAAGATTATAGAAATGCCTAAGAGGTGAGGATTTATGCTTGTAGCTCCAAAGGGAAATAACAACCCTAGATCCTAAACATAGGGAGCTTCAGCATAAGCCAAAAGCATGACCTAAATCTAAGAACAAAATGGCATGATTTACCTCCACAAGAGAGGATAAATCACTCGACTGTTGACCTACAACCACTTGTAGTGGACGCCAACTAACTCCTCCTATGATTACAATATATGTAGGCAAGTCATATGTTTTGCAAGATGGTTAGTTATTTATTTAGAAGAGAAATTAAGTCCTTAAACTCACTCCCTAAGAGACTAGATCATGAAGGGCATGAATAATGACCTAAATCTAATGCAAATTTTGTCAAGTTTTATTTTCATTTTTGGACATTTTTATTTGACACGGGTTATGGGATTTTATATGCCTAATGCATGAGAAGATCAGTTATGGGACAAAATAAAAAAGAAGGAGGTGTGTTTCCACCATGGCTCTCAAAGTTCAAGCCATTTTCTTTGGCAAAGGTGGAAGCCCTCCATTTGCATAAGTGAGACAATATGATTTATCCATGATAAGAGACATACAACATCCGGCTAAAGGGGTTGCAAAATATTTTATTATCTTGATTTATGTCCTAGGCTTTAGGTGAGGTTATGAATTATTTAGTTTAATTTTGAATTAATTAATTGGATAGAAAATTTATTTTTTTTCTAAGAGCCTAATCGCATCTAGGCCATTCAACACTCATCAAACAATTAAAAAACTAGGAAAATCATGCCATCCTAATTAAAAAATCATAAACATAACATCAATCAATTTATAAAATTAGCTCAAAAGAATAAGAGGCCGATGTGGTCGAGTTCCACCGCACAACCCAAAAAGAAATATGGGTAGCTGAGCTCTACCCTTATACATCCTGATATAATGAAAGAATAAATTATAATTATGAAGTGACAAGTGTTATGGGGGTCTTCATTCTTCATTCTCCATCCTTCATTCCTTCATCTTGGTTTGCTCCATTTCTCTATTTCTTTTGGTTTGACTTGGGATGTAGTTTGCTTTAAGGCCTCACATGGTATATAAGACATGGTCTTATAACCAATGTTCACCTTAGTTTCCATAACACTTATCCTAATCCTAATGCAAAAATTACATTAAAATGAAGGAAAGTAAATCTAGCTACACCTGCAAAATAAATGTTAGCTAAACACACCATACAACCCAAGTAGTTATAGGAATAATTTGGACTTAGTACCCCACACATGGGTAACCAAGCCCACCTATCCTAATTTGGGTTATGCTTAGGGGTATAAGCAACTTGTATAGTAAAAAAGCATTTATATTTTTATTACAGTGCCCCTTAAGCACAAACCCCTTGTAGAAAGCATGATTAGGCTAATATTGGCCTAACATCCAGAGTATGCACATACACCCTAACATCCAGTCTAAAATAATACACCATAAAACTAAACATTCATCAAACCATGCACTGCCTTAACCTAAAGCTATAAATGGTGACTTAGTCTATTATGCATGTGTTAGAGCTTGTGTGTTATGTCCTAGCTAGGCTTTAGAGTTATGATTTATTAAGTGTGAGAGGTTTAATTTATAAAAGGTTGATTTCTCTTTAAGTAGTTTAGTTGATTCAAGGAATTTTACTTAATGTTTTCTCTTATTTCATGTAACCTACACATAGCAACTAAGTGTTATAAAGAGAAGAAAGAGAGGGAGAGTGTCTCTTTTATCCCTACCTTAAGTGATTTCTAAGCTAAATTGATTAATGAATTTCTTTAGTGAATGGTTTATTATGTGTTTTAATTAACCCTAAGTTTAAATTCACTCTAAATAGCCCTATTCAATAAGAAAGGCATCTTAGGATTAGTTATGGTGGATTACTATCACATAACACACACCCATTCATTTCTTTCCACCATGTATACCATGCATATGAATAATCCTAAGCATACCTATACATGCAATGTAAATCTTATCACACTTTGATGATGAATGCAAAGAGATGTGATTTGAAAATTTGGATATTCCATTTGTTAATTTGATCATTAATGCATGTCTTTATTATGTAGAAAAGAGGGATTTTTCATCCATTAGCTAAATGCACATCCGTATGTATAAAAGTTATAAGTAAGATGACACAATTGTTTTCTACACCAGGGGTGTAAGTTACAAGACCTACTTAGGGCTACTTAAAGCCTCATAGCCCTGGGATGCCTAGACTAATATGCCACTTTTCTTAGATACATATAGATGTACAAAAAGAACCAAATGGATAAGGAGTCATGCAAGAGATTGTGTTTGATTTTGTTGTATGATTTACATGTGTAATTTGAAGGTCCTTCTTAAGTCTTAATATAGAGATGAATAAGAATAGATTTAGGAAAGTGTTATGTTCTTTTCAAATGAACTATACATTGCAAATCCTATGTGAATCCATGTTAAGAGAAGGAAAGAGAACTTCATAATATACATCTTATGCTATCACCACATGCAAGCTTATAAATATTTATAACTAGCATCACTTCATTTATAATCTTTGATTTATAAGTTTTTAAAAAAGTAATTGTTGGTTTAATAGTGATAATAGCCATTCATATTCTTAATTTTAGCCAACACATGCAATTTGATAAAAAGAATTGGAAACATTTTACTTAATTAATTTTTTTAAAAGAAATGAATGCATGATTTCATATGGAAAATTATATTTAGCATGATTGAAAAGAAATAAAGGAATGAAAGAACATGACTACATTTGTCCAAATTAATTCCTAAGGACAATCACATAAAATAAGATCATTTAAAATGAATCAAAGTTCTTTAAAGAGATTTTAATATTTGAATTTGATTTGACTTACAAAATATGAGAAGGGTTTGCTAGTCCTAGCCCATTACCCTATGTGTGAATTAGTTTGGTTTAATTTAGAACAACTAGGTTGATTTTATGTTTTGATTAGGTTAAGGTATGAATTAAATTTATTAATTACCCCTTACTTATACCACTTTAACATAATTAAACAAGTAATTATGAGCCAACATATGATATGAAACTACATGAAAATTAAATTAGCAATGCACCTAGGAAATGAAGGGGCCTAATGAAATTGGCTCATAATTATTGGTTAATTAAGCTAAAGGGTTTGATTAAGTACTTTTATAACCCTCCTACATATGTAGTTTGATTATAATTTCTTTGGAATTCTCTTAGTTATTGAACACCCAAGAATCTACCCAAGAATTGAATGATTGAGTTCGGAATGATTTGGTTTTGAGTTTGATTAATTAAACTATTTAATGAAGTGATTAAACCATTAATTAGTTACAAATTGATTAAGTGTTATCCAAATGAAATAAACTTAGGGGAAAAGATTAAAAAGAGGTCTAATCATTCCCTATGTCAATTCACTATTTCATATGATCACCAACCAATTAATGGATTCATTACTTAACATGCTAATTAATCATTTAATTAATTAAGAGAGGATTAAGATGAAACAAGTAATTCCCCTAATTAATCATGCAATAAATTCTAATAAAATTATGGGAGGCAGAGGTCAGCCCATTAATCAATCTCAAAAAGTTTGAAATTAATTGATAGAGTAATTAGAGAGTAATTAGCTTAATTACATTTCTAATAAAACCCAAATTTAGTCAAAATCATGATTCAAAATTAATTGATTTTATTTTTCTATTATTCTCTTCTGAATTACCTTTAAAATGAGTATTTATTTGTATTTTTTGATTTTTCTACAATTAGTTATGAATTTGGGAAGTTTCACCAATAAAATTGGATTGATTAAGCCTAATTGAACTCCTAATCCCGTCGAGTGCCATGGTGGCTAACGTGGCTTGATTTCCATGTGGTGTAATGGGATTGGTTATTTAAGTTATCACATCTATCAATTGATTTAGTTGGCGGTAGAGGCTCTTTCTCTACGGGCCGTACGATAGTTGGTAGAAAAACTTCTATATGGTTGCCTTCAAATCTATGGTGAAAAAGGAAAGAAAATAAAAATTCATCTTTTTAGGATGCCACATAAATCTACAGATGTGCTTATATAGGTGATCGAGTACATCATCAAGGAATAATGTACTATCTCAGGAGATAGAAGTCACTACCCTTTAATAACCTACCACCTCAATAAGGACTCTAAGGATGATGGGTCTGATATGTACTGAGATTCTTCCCTACTTTACATGAAAAAGTAAAGGAATGTTTATTTTAAATCGAGTTCATTAAGTTCTACAGGCAAGCCCCATAGTTAATTACATCCTAAGGAATGGGGATTCCTTAGAAAACTCTCATTGAGGTAAATGATCATTGTCTTCAAAGATTTCAATAGGAAAGGACTATCAATCGATTAGTTCATTTTTGAAGATCAAATGGGATTGATCAAAGAGAGGGAGTTATTATCGAAGCCAAAAGGAATATAAGTAGGAGATGCACACGATGCTAGGAAACCCAGTGAGCAATCTCAAACTATCCTATAGTTGGGCTTTATATTTTTTAAAATTGATTTAATATATTTGAGTTGCATTTTTCATTAGAACTTTAGGACTTATGATTGCATAACACAAGAATAATGGAAATGCCTCAGAGGTGAGGAATTATTTTTATGGCCCATAAAGGGTAGAACAAACCTCATAACCTAAATCTAGGGAGCTTTGGTGAGGGCCGAAAGCATAACCTAAATCTAAGAAGAAATTGGGTATTTGGTTTTCCTCCATAAGAGAGGACAAACCACCTAACTACTTGAACTTACAACTGCCCAGGGTGGCCACCAACTAACTCCTCCAATGATTTTAAATACATGTAGGTAAGTCTTATGCTTATGCAAGATAAGTTAGGTTATTATTTATTTAGAAAAACACTAACTCCTTAAAATCACTCCCTAAAGAGACTAGATCATGTAAGGACATGCTTCAAATGACCTAAATCTAATGCAATTCATATTTTTCATTTTATTTTTATTTTTGAACAATTATTTTGACTCATGCTAATAGGATTCATATGCCTAATGCATGAGAAATAAAGTTATTGGCCAAAATCAGTGATAAGATAGGAGGTGTGCTTCCACCATGGCTCTTAAAGGTCAAGCCATGTTTCTCTAGAAAAGGTGGAAGCCCTCCAATCAAGAGTGAAATAAGATGCATTTGTGAATGATATTGTAAAAAAAATACTCATTCAGCTAAGGTGTTGCTAATTCTTTTATCTTGATTTTAAACCTAAGCTTTAAGTGAGGTTATGAGTTCTTTATTTTTAATTTTGAGTTGTTAGATTTGGTAAAAGATTTATTTTTCTCTAAGAGCCTAATCCACATCCAAGCCATACATAAAGTAAAGAAGAAACTAGGAAAAATATGTCACTTAATGCAAAAGTTAAACAAATCATCAATTAATTTATAAAGCTAATCGCAAAAGAATAAGAGGCCATTGTGGTCGGGTACCACCGCACAAACCTAAAAAACAAATTGGGTAGCCGAGCTCTACCCTTATAAAATTGGGATTACAAATGAATTGAATTACAATTAAGCAAGGAAATCATTGTTATGGGGTCTTCAAGCTTCATTCTTCATTCTTCTTTTCTTCTTTCTTCTTCTTTTCTTTTTTCTTCTTTGGTTCCTTATTTTGGATGGTTGGAAGGTGGATGCTCCAAAGGCTTCACATGGTGCATAAGATTGGATCTTATGACCAATGCTCATCCTAATCCCCATAACATTCATTCCAAAATCTTAATTGCACAAATTTACATGAAAAGGAAAAGAATGGAAATCTAACTAACACTTACAAAATAAGGAATAGCTAAAACAAACCACACAAATCCCAAGCATGTATATTGGACTTATCACCCCACACTTGGGTGACTAAGTCCACTTGGCCTATTGGATTATGCTTAGGGGTATAAGCACCTACAAGCAAAAGCATTTTTATATCTTTATTTATGATAGCTCCCCTTAAGCAAAATCTCTGGTAGAAAATAGTGGTTAGACTAAGATTGCCCTACCATTCATTCTATACACATACATCCTAACATCTAGTCTAAAACATAAATCACAAAACAAAACAAACATCAAATCATGCACAACCCTAACCTAAAGCTAGAAGTGCTGACTTATGCTAATGAGTGTACTTTGGAGGTTTGTGTGGTATGCTAAGATATGGCTTTAAGTTAGAATTTTCTAAGTGTGAAGCATGTTCAACTTAGAGGAGGTTTCATTTAATTTGTTTAATTTATTTGGATTGATTTTATTCCATGCTTTGTTTAGGTTCAAATGAATCATAGAATTAATTACTAAGTTCTGAAGAGAGGGAAAGAGAAGAGAACTTCTCTTTCCTTCCCTAACCTAAGTAATTTCTAAAGTAGATTCACATTTTAGTTTTGTTTAGTGAATGTTTTGACTAAGTCTTTTAATTAATCCTATGTTTAGATGAACTCTAAACAAACCTATTCAAAAAGAAAGGCATTTTAAGATTAAATAAAATGAACCAAATTCACAAAACATACATCACTTCATTTCTTTCCCAACATGTATAACATGCATATGAATGAGTCCTAAGCATATCTATACACACAAATGAGAATGTTTAACACACTTTATGATGTATGCTAAGCAATTCACTTAAGGAAATTTGAAGTTTAAGATGCATGATTTTCATTAAGTAGAAAAGGGTTTCTTATCCAATTTTGCATGCACACATGAAAGTAAGAAAGGCATAAGTGAGTACCATTATTAACTGAGGTGTAAGGTATAAGACCTACTTAGGGCTACTTAAAGCCTCCCAATATTGGGGTTTTCTAGACTAATATACCACTTTCCTTAAATACAAACATGTGTATAAAAGAAATGAATGGAAAATAAAGAATGCAAAATTTTGTATTATTTGATTCATTTTGTTTATGCAATTTATATGAAGCATAGGTAACCCTTCTTAAGTATTAGTATAATGAATAGATATGAGGATTAGGCAAGTGCTAGGTTCTTAAATGAACCATACATCTTACCAAATCTATTCAAAACTATACTAAAAAAAAAAGAGAAGGAAGACCTACACTAAGCATCTCTTATATCTTACTCACGCAAACTTATAATTAAAATATAAGTAACACACTTTAGATTTGATGATTAATTCATATATTTTAAAAATAATTTGAATTTAGTAGTGATAATAGCCATTCATATTATTACTTTAGCCAACACATGCAATTTTGACATAAAGTAAACAATTTCATTTTGAATTTGATTTTGAAAAATATGAATGCATGAAACCATATGACATACACATTTAACATGTTGGGAAAGAACTAAAGCAATGAAATAAAAACACATTCACTTTAATTAAATCCTAAAGACAATCTTATGAAATAAGAAAGCTTAAAATAAATCAAAGTTTATTCAATGTGATTTTTATTTGGTCTTGAGTTTGATTTAATTTTAAAAATGTTAGTTGAGTTTGTTGTTCCTAACCCATTCCCACATATGTTTGATATTTTTTTAATTTTTAGATGATTAGATTCATTTTTATATTTTAATTAGGTTAAGGTATGAATTAAGTAAGTTAATTAACCCTTACCTACACCACCTTAGCATAGTTAACCAAGTAATTATGAGCCAATGAGATGACATAAAAACTCACAAGGAATTTAAACTTGCAATGCCTAGGAAGAAAAGGGCCTAATGCAATTTGGCTCATGATTAATGATTAATTATGTAAGGGGTTTAACTTAAGTAATTTCAAAATACCCCTTCACACATATGAAATGGGCTTTGATTTTCTTAATTGAACTTAGGCCCTTAAACACTTAAGCATCTACCGAAGGTAGATTAATTAAGTTTTGGAAGTTTTTAGAATTTTTAGAAATTAATTAAGAGAATAATTAATGAATTAATCCTTAATTAGAGAGGAATTAAGAAAGAAAAGGGGATTTAGTTAATAGCTTAGGGGAAATTCCACAAAATTATTCCCTAAGCCTCCTATTCATTGGATCTAACCTTGATCAACTCCAATAAAAAATTAAAGCACTAATCCAAACCTTAATTGTCCTTAATTACATTAAGGGAGTAATTAGGAAACACATTTGCAATTCCCCCAATTAAGCCTTAAATAAATCTCAAGAAAAATAGGGGAGGTAGAGGTCATCCCCAAAAACATACCCAAGAAGTTCGGGATTAATCAGAGGATTAATTAAGAAGTAATTAGTAAAATTAGATTTCCATTAAAACCTAAACAGAAAAGTATAATTCAAAATTCATTGAAATCATTTTAAAAATATTTTAGGTTGAATTATATTTCCATAGAATTTACCTTATATTTTTCTAAATTTTATTGAAGGAGATATGAATTTTTGGAAGGTTATAAAATTAATTAAAATTAATTAAATCCCTAACTAATCCCCTTAGCTCACACAATGTGGTCAACGACACACGCATGCATGAGCTATCCACTTAAGTGACGCATCACAAAGGCAATGCGGTGGCGGGAGTAGTTTGATCCCTGCCGTTCGATCAATGATCAAATTGCCATGGATCATCTTGCAATTCATAAAGGGACAAATCATTTCTAAAATGTGCAGTTAGTCTAGGCCGTCCATCCAAAACCCGTGCATGGATAGCCAAGATTCTCCCAATTCTTCCCAGAAGATCAATGGGGATCGTCAATGATCTAAAGGAAGATTCGAGCTTGATTAAGCTTGGATTGGAATGAGATTGTACCCACACCATCTAAGCATAATTACAAACCTATCCAATGGTGGATTTTACATGCCATGAACATTTCTTTCACAAAGGACCAACACCTCCTAAGCTAAGTGGTCAGAAAATTCCATACCTCAGCGGAAGTGATCACGCACTCGAGCTCGATAAGGTAGCTTCGTCTAGTGGAGACGAAGCCCTGTTGAAAATTTCAAGCCTTATGGTTGAGTAGATCTCTCTATGGACCAACACCACTTGCTCCCATTTGTGGCTTTGATCAAATTCACCTCCTCCTTGCTTTGGGAACTTGAGAGAATGCTTAGGTGAACTTGACTTGATCCTCTGAGGGAGTGTGCAAAGGGAATTGGAGTGGATTTGAGTATGGAAGAACTTGGGAATTGAGATGAGCTCCCTTATTTTTTAAGGAAGAAAATCGAGAAAGCTAAGATTTAAATCCCACTTAAAAAGCTTAGGAATGCTCTCTGATGGCTCCTAACTCCCTCTAGGAATCAATCAATGTGAAGATGGTGAATTCAAATTGAATTAGGGGAGTATATCTCCCCATAGAATCGAATGGTCAACCATAACTTGTCATTTTGATCCAAACTATATGGAGGTTGTTTAGGTTGTTAGATCTTCACATGGTCGTTTGAGGTCTTAAGTTGATTGATAACCTCCCATGTGCTTCAAATTGAGTGGAAGGAGGATTTTGAATTAGCCAATTTGAGAAGTTTCCTTGGGTCCATTTAACCCAAACCCATTGGGTTGCACCACTCTCCATTGGGTCCACTTGAGCTATTAGGAAGGTGTCAAGTTGATATGAAGAGGGCATGAATTACCCATGGATTTGACCAAAATTTGTTCTATGTTTTAGGGTAGAATGGTCATTTTACTAATTTTTAAATTTGAATATGTTGGGTATGTGGAGAAAATAGGTTTGGCCAAGTTTCATTAGATTTGGAATTCATTTGATAAGGTTTGGCTCATCTTGACTGGGTCAAGTTGACCAATTGGTCAAATTGGGTCAAACCAAGGGTTGGGTCAAGTTCATATGACCATTTGAAATTTTTTGCTTTGGTTTGATTCAATTTGGATTAGTTTTGAATTTGGCTCATATTATTCATTTAGGTCAAATGGGTCAAGTTGACCAATTTGACCCATTTGACCTACTTGAGCTAGGTCAAGGGTAGGTTTAGGTTTGGTTAGTCATATGGAGTGGATTGGTATCTTTGTTTCAATCAATTTGGTTAAGTTTGAATTTGCTCAACATGACCCCTTTAGGTCAACTTGGGTCAAAGGTCAATTGGGCGTTAGGTCTAGTTGGCCAAGGGGGCTTTGGTCAAGTTCAACAAGTGATTTGGAATGAACTTGACCCATTTCTTTCAATCAATCTTAGATCAAGTTTTGATAGATTTTGACTTTTAAAGTTGGGTCAACTTGGGTCAAGTGGCCAATTGGGCTAGGTTAGGCTCAAATGTTGACTTGGTCAAGTTCAAACATAGGTCATGAATGAACTTAGATCAATGGTTTCAATCAATTTGACCGTGATGGATTTTGGCTATGTTAGGTTTCATTTTGGCTAAGTGTTGACTTGGTCAACCCTTAGGTTTGACTTGGTTTGACCAATTTGATTGATTGATCATCCCATGATGATTGTTGATCATGATGAGTGGCGAGGTTTTGGTTCCATCCAATTTGGTTAGGATTAGAATTTGGCTCATAAAGTACTTTCCGCTTTGGGTCAAGTGAGCCTAAGTGGTCAAATGGCTTGGTCAAAGATTGATTTGAGTTTGATTGAACTTGTATATGGACTTATGATTGAAATATAAATCCATAAGTGGTTTGAGGTCAAATGGGTTTTGATCCATTTGACAATTTCATATTCAAAGGAAGAATATGAATGGATTTGGGGTTTGATTTTTAAATTAAATTTTGATTTAAGTTTGTATTTATATTTGGATTTATGATTTTAGGGATGATTGAATCATGAAGGAAAATCAAGAGTTTGGCTTGATTTAAAGTTGATTTGGCTAAGTTCAAGATTTTGACTTGAAAGGCTTAGGTTTGATTTTGAATAGATTTGAGTTTGATTTTGGAATTGGTTTTCATTATTTGAATTAATATTTCATTTTTATATGTGAATATAAATGAGAATATAAATGGATCATGAGAAAATTTCAAGGATTTGAAGTGATTTGATCATGATTTAGGCTAAGTCCATTAAAAGGATTTAAAGGACTTAGAAAATTTTGAGTTTTGGAATTTGAATTTTGAGTTTAATTTGATTGATTTTTTATATATATCATTTATATATTGAATATAAATGAGTTATGAGAAAATCCCATGAATTTGACTTGGTTTAGATCATGATTTAGGTTAAGCTCTTAAGAGGGAAATTAAGGACTTAAGAAGGATTTTAAATTTTGAATTTAATTTTTGAATTTGATTTTGAATTTTGAGTTTAGTTTGATTGGTTTGAATTTATATTTCATTTATATAAGTGAATATAAATGACAATATAAATGAATTATGAGAAAATATCAAGGATTTTAATTGGTTTAGATCATGATTTTGGTTAAGTCCTTAAGGGAAGATTAATGACTTAGAAAGATTTGGACTTAGGAATTTTCATTCATGGGTTTCAATCATGGGTTTCAGTCACATGGAGTTGATTTGAGTTTGGAGAAAATCAAATAAGATTGATTTGGAGTTTGACTTGAAGAAAGGAAAGTGAGGAATGGTTCAAGCTAAGGGTAGAAAAATTTTCTAACACCCTTAAGGCATGACCTATTCTTATGGCTAACTCTTCTAAGTCTCTAGGCTAGGTTGAGTGTCCGCTAATCACTAGATGTGTCTTAAGACTAAGGAACTCTAAAGTCTAAGAGAGTCCTATGTTTAAGATGGAGGGTTGAGAACTCATTCTAAAAATGAGGTCAATAAAGGATGCCTAATAGGTGTGGTGTGACTGACAAGAAACACCACACTTATTGGTGTTGACCTAAATGATCAACAACACCAAAAAATCACAAGCACTAACAGAAACAATCTATTCCTAACCCAAGGTGTAGAAAGAATCCAGAGCTTAGTGCAATGTGGCTCTACTTATGTCTAAGACATAAGAGAGAGGGAAGAATCCACTAAGGGATAGAGTGTGAACCTTCTACTAGGGAAGTAGGTTCAAGTCATCCACAAGGGGATGAAAGGTTTGATTTGATTGAATCTCACTGAGGAGAAAAAGAAATGATTAGGTTCTGTTGGGGAAGAGGGTTGAATTTGTTTCAATTTTATTAGGTTTGAATTTTAAGATGAACTGCTATTTATGGGGACTATTTAAGAGGCATGGAGGCTAAGACCTAACTCAGATTTACCAATCCAAAGGGGTAGTCAACTAAACACATAGTAGGACTAGCCAACCAAAGGGATGCCTTTAGGTAAATAGTAGTTGTGCTAGGAAGAAAGCGTAGTAGACTTACATCCCCCAAAGTAGAGACTAGTTGCTAGGGTAATTTATTGGCAAGACAACAAATTGAAACCCAACCTAGGGTTGATATTGAGTACAAGACAGGGGACTTAGATAAACTCAAAGATAGTCAAGATTAATTTCATTTTTCATATTTGTTGGTTATGATGGATCCTATTGGTGATGGTGACTAAGTAGGCCATGGAGGCCCAAACCTAACTCAAATTTATCAATCCAAAGGGAGTAGTCTACCAACTACAAGGTAGGACTATCTGACCAAAGGGGTGCCTTTCGATGTGTAGCAGCTGTACTAGAAAGAAAGCATAGTATACTTACATCCTCCAAACTAGAGACCAGTTGATGGGGTAATATATTGGCAAGACAACAAATTGAACCCAACCTAGAGCTAACTATTGATTTTATCTCGCTGGGGGACTTAGGTCAACTCAAAGATAGTCAAGATTAATTTCATTTTTTAGATTTATTTATTTTGATTATGATGGATCCCATAAATTTGATGGATGCATTGAGTGGGGCCATAGAGACCTAGACCTAACTCAGACTTATCAATTCAAAGGGACTAGTCTACCAACCACAAGGAAGGACTATCCAACCAAAGGGGTGCCTTTCGGCATACAATGGTCAAATCTTAAGAAAAAAGTGTGGGGACTCACATCTTCTAGAACAGGGAACCGCTAGGGTGATTGGTTGCTTTGGGCAATAAATCAAACCCACCTAGGGTAATTTATTGAGTGAATGCCACTTGGGGACTTAAATCAGCTAAGGATAGTCAAGATTAATTTCATTTTTTTAGTTTGGTTTATTTTGATGGATTTCGTTGGTTTGCGATAGATCAAACTGAGAATGAGCTTATATCAGCCTAGACCTATCTCAGATTTACTGAACCAAACAAAATAGCTTCCTGGCCGATGGGAGAACTATCCAACCAAAGGAGTGCCTTTTGGTTTGCAATGATCAATTGAATGGAAGAAAGCTCGGGACTCACATCTTCCACTAGAAAAGACCACTTGGGTGATCGATTTCTTTGGGCAACAAATTGAACCTGACCTAAGGCTGCCCATCGATTTACGATAATCATGCTAGAAAGAATATGTCATAGTCTTATATCTTTCAAAGAAGAATGACCGCTGGGGTAACCTGCTCATGGAAAAATAAATTGAACCCGACCTACAACTGCGGAGTGAGTGACTGGGACTTATCTCAACTCGTAGTCGCAATTCTATAGAGTTATGTGACATTTCCTAAAGATAGGATGTCTGCTTGGGAAAAGGGGCCTTTTGGGGGCTTAAATTCTTAATTCACAAGCAAATTTTTTTTATTTGTTTGCTTATTTTAGTTCATTTTATCATGGACCCTATTAGTTTGTGAGGGATCAAACTGAGAAGGAGCTTATATCAGCCTAGACCTATCTCAGATTTACCGAACCAAGGGAGAATCTATGCATCCCCTAAACAAATTCTCCAACCACAGGGGTGGTTACTAGGAAAGGGGGACTGTCCAATCCAAAAGTAACTTGGGTAATGACATAAAGAGCTTGATCCAAATAGAGTGCCCGCAGGGGATGGGGCTGCTAAGGGCTTAATCCAACACCCTGGAGAAGATGACATGGCTAGTCATATATCTAATAGGTATTTGGTGTCCAACTCAAGGAGAAAGCTCGGGACTCATCTGCCAAGAGTGGTGTAACCACTGAGTCACACAAGTAAATAACATCAACCAACCTAAGGTGCTCATCGGTCAAATAATTAGCCTAGGAAGAAAGCTTGGGGCTCACATCCTCTAGTGGAATGACTTGGGATAGTATGACTTCATCTCGTGCTATCGACCTAGGGCGACACGAGTGAATGCCACTAGGGGACTTAGATCAACTCAAAAGTAGTCAAGAGGAAAGGACTCTGGGGGACTTATCCTAAACCTTAAATATACTCGACCTAGTTAGAGCATGATGGCTAGTTCAAGAAGAAAGCACGGGGACTATCTTCTTAAGCAAAGTCAACATGAGGTAGCTTACTAGTTGGGCAATGAAGACTACCAAACTAACAAGGCTCATTGGTTTGCAATGGTCAAGTTAAGAAGAAAGCTCGGGGATTCACATCCTCCAACAAATGACCACTGGGGTGACATACTAGCGAGATAGCATGTAGACCTGACCAAAAGCAGCTGATGAGTGAGTGTCAGAGCTTGCTCTCACATCAAAATAGCTCGAGATAAAAGATTTGTGTTTGTTGTTGTGCATGTGCTAAAAGAAATAGGATGCCTCTCAGGGACTCTTACACCTACCTTAAAACATGCTAGCGGATTTTATGAAATGGTGCTATAGATGACAAACAAGATTTCCACTAAGAAAGGATGCCGCTTGGGTTCTCTCACACCTAACTTAGTTATGCAAATTGAAATAGAATGCCTCTCAGGTTCTCTTACACCTATTCTAAAAGCATCAGAAATTGTGTTTGTGTTGTGAAAGAGGGATATGATGCCACTAGGGGACTCTTACACCTACCCTAGATGCATCACGGTGGATTCACAAGAAGCAAACAACGCTTCGAAAGAAGAGAAGATTTGATGAATTGAATTAGATTTTATTGTTTTTATTAATGATTATTTTCAAACATGATTTATTTCATAGGTAATATTTCTTTAGATAAAGCCCATTAATTGAAGCATCGGGTGTTCCCCTTTATAATCAATAAGTCGATAAGATCCTCCTTGGTAGGCCTTCTCATGACATAGGGCCTTCCCAAGTGGGTTCAAACTTGCCCTATCTTGATGGGCAACAATTGGTCTCCTTAGACTAACACAAGTTCTTCCAGAAAGACCTTGGGTGGACTTGTTTTGAGCTTGAATCATTTTGGCCTTGTACAACTCGAGGTTCTAGCACGCTCATAGACTCTCCTCCAAACCTTCGAGCTCTTCTAACCGTAACTTTGCATTCTACTCTATAGTGATCTTGTTACCCAATGCTATCCTTAGTGATGGGAGTTGAACTTATAAAGGTAGAATGGCTTCGGACCCATACACTAAGGAAAATTGGGTAGACTGAGTTGGAGTTTGGTATATGGTGTGGTAGGCCCACAAAGCTTCAACCAACTGCTCGTTCCACTGTCAATTTTTGTTATCAAGAGTCTTCTTCATTATCTAGATGAGAGTTTTGTTGAATGCTTCCTCTAAGCCATTTTCTCTAAGGTAGTAGATGGTGGAGTATCTCCAATCTATATTGTATCTTCTAGTGAAGCTATCGATCTTCATGCTTTTGAATATAGTACCATTATCGAATATAATTCATCGAGACACCCCAAACCTATATATGATATGGTTCTTAAAAAACTGAAGCACATACTGATCTGTGACCTCTTTGAGTGGGATGGTTTCTACCCACTTAGAAAAGTAGTCGGGGTGGCAATGTTGGTAACCCAACACTCAAATGGCCATGAAAGTAGGGTAGAATGTTGGTTGGTGGAGGACCACATCATGTACCGACATTGATGGCATCTCCTAGCTACATCCATGCCCTGTAAATCATCGAAGGCGTAGTATCCAAGTCGCTGATCTTCATCTTCATCTTTGGACCGGATTGATGTGCTCCACATAGACCTGAATGTACCTCCATTATAATGCCATGGGCATGTTTGTCTAAATAGCATAACCACATTTGGTCAAAGGATCGCAGATAGGTGCCATCAATAAGAGCAGGAGAGAGCTCTATTTCATTGATGGTGTTCAAGTAATCTATGAACGGTTGACTCCAATCCTCCTTGTCTATTTTGGCAATGGTAACCTCCCCTTCAAGAGAAAGTCTCGATGAGTTCAACATCAATGGGATAGGACTTGTTTATTTTGGACCCTTATTTAAATGGACTCTTCTTCCAACATTGGTAAGTTTGGCCAAAGCATCTACTACGCATTCTCTGCCTGGGAATTGTAGATGGTGATTTCAGGAATCTAGGACAACAGCTTCATGGTATACTCATAGTAATGATGAAGCTTAAGTTTGAGGACATAGCAGGACCCGATAATCTGGTTGATGACCAACTGAGAATCCCCAATGATGTTGATGCTCTTGACACTGATAAGTGATGGCTAACTCCAGACTAGCAATAAAAGCCTCATACTCGGCTTCATTATTGGTGCAGGGGTTGGAAAGATAGTATGAGAATCTCATCACATCATAGTTTAGAGTTAGAAGAACTATTCCTACCCCTACCTTTCTTGGAAGAATAGATCATGGTGCTTCCCCTTTGAGAAAAGAAGCAGCTCCATCAAAATACATCTCCCATCTGTGATTTCCAGCCTCCCCTAAGTTCATGATTTGTTCATCAAGGAGATCGTCACTAAACGAAGAATCAATAGGAAGTGGTGTGCTACTAAGAAATCTGCTAGGGCCTGTCCTTTTACCACACATAGGGGTACAAATGTGATATCAAACTATGAGAGTATCATGGACCAACATGCCAAATGTCTAGATAGTGTTGGCTGTCTCATGAGGTACTGTAGTGGATTTATTCTGGAGATCAAATTCACCTTATAAAAAAGCATGTAGTGTAGCTTTTGGGAAGCAAAGATCAAAGCTAGGCAATCTTTCTCAATAGGTGGATAGTACACTTCAGTAGGAACCAGATGACGGCTATGGTAGTAGAGAGCACTCTCTTTCCTTTCAACATTGGCTTGGGCCAACAGAGCATTGAAAGAGTCATCTAATGTAGTAGTGTAAAGAATGAGTGGCCTGCCCAGGATTGGGGTTCCTAGAATTGGGGGCTTCACCAAATAATACTTGATGTATTTGAAGGCATGTTGGCACTTATCATCCCACTTGAACTTGGCATCCTTTTTGACAAGTGCTGAGAATGGTTTGCATCTCCACAATAGGTTAGAGATAATGCATCTTAGATACGCCAGCCATCCTTGAAAGGATGTGAGTTGAGTTATACTTTTAAGAGATAACATTTCTAAGATAGCTTTAATCTTTTCTAGATCTATTTCTATTCCCTGGTGTCGAACAACAAACCCATGGAATTTCCCTAAAGCTACTCCAAATGCACACTTCAGGGGATTCATTTTGAGGTTATATTATCTTAACCGTTCAAAAACTACTCTCAAGTCAAAGAGGTGGTCTTCCTTTTCTCGCTGACTACAAGATCATCAACGTAGCACTCAACCGATGATGGATGAGTTCATTGAAGATCCAGTCATGGCCATGGGTATGTAGCACCAGCATTTTTAAGGAAAAGGCATGACCCTATAATAGAAGATTATCGTGGTTTGAAAATAGTGCTTCTTTCTTCTTTAGAGACCTCTTAATTTGGTTATAGCTAGATGACCCATCCATGAAAGAAAAAACTGTATGAGATGAGGCAATGTCCACCATTAATTTTGGTATAGGAAGAGAAAACTCATCCTTATGACATGCTTTATTTAAGTCCCTAAAATCAACACAAATGCGAATTTGGTCATTCTTCTTCTTAACTAGGACAACACTAGCTAACTAGGTAGGATATTTTTCTTCCCTGATGAAACTAGCATCAATCAGTTTCTTGACTTTAGAAATGACATGTTGTTCAATTTCTAATCGCATGCGTTTAGGAGCTTGCTTAATAGTGGCTTAGGGTCTATAGTGTGACTACTATGTCAGGAGATAATCCAGGCATCTCTTCATAACTCCATGCAAAGTAGTCTTTAAACTTAGTCAATAGCCTAACTAAGTCATTAGTTTCTTCTTCATTCAATAATGAACTGATGTATGTCGGGCATGGATTTTCTTCTATCTGAGGTTGATTTCTTTAAGCTTATCTATTGTTGAATGAATATCCTCTTCAAATTTTAGTAGTGCCTCTTTGATTTGGACATCATTTTGGATCATTTGAGGTTTCTAACCACACATTATCATAAGAGTTAGGGGTGTGTGAGAAGAACCTATTAAACTCCAAATGGTTGGTAACAACTAAGCAGTAATCTTCATCATCGATCAAACCCACTGTACTGAATCATAGTCCTACTCTTGATTGTGCTTCCCTGCCTGTATTATTCCATAGCTTCTCGAAGTACTCTAACCTATGCTTGGACCATGTATGAGGAACTAAACCTTTCTGTATAAGATTATGAACACAAGGAGTAAAAGTCAAAACAAATTCCATTAATTCTTTAAAGTATTTTCCTCAAGCTCTACATCAACTTCGTGGCTTGAGGATGATGATCCCAAAAGAGCTTCTTCGCTTAATGTCACCGGAAGACTTAGGGACTTCCTTAACTATAAACCTTCAACTTTGAGATGTAAGTGAGGTAAGAGCTAAGGTTCCCAACCGCCTAATAGTTTCACATAAACCAGATTTGAATATTTTGCTTTATTTGGAGAGTCTTCATCTATCTGATTGAAAGTCACCTCCAATGGAACCCAGAGGGGTTGATGGTATACTAATCACATTAGACTCATCCTCCCAGTGGATTCCAAGTCTATGTGAATAGTGTACTCTATGAACTGAACATGACCTCTATGATGGCCAACTAGGGGTCTCACCTCTGAACTACCTATTTCTCGCTCTACTCTACCTGGTGGAGGTTGAGCCATCCTACCCACATGTCCATATGATGGAATGAACTGTGGGTGGAATGTGATATGCTGATCTATTTCTTCTTCATTTCCTTTCTTGTTCACTTGGAATTTTATTTTTCTTTTATTTTTTTATCTTTTCTTTTTCTTTATTTTCTTTTTCTTTTGTGTTCACATTTGAATTTTGTCCAAGTTCACAAGAAAGGGTGTTTTGAGGAAGATAGTAGGTCACATCCTCATAAATCTCAACCTCTCTAACTGAAAATGGCTTTTCATCTTCGTTGACACAGTATTCAATTCCATCTTTTCTAAACTTGATGCAATCGATGGAGAGAGGATGGAATGATCTTGTTCTGATGTATCCAAGGCCTACCAAGCAAAGTAGTGAATGAAGTATTCAAATCAATGATGTAAAATTTGGCTTCAGTCTTCCAATCACCTATCTTCAAAGGTAACACTATAGAACCTAAAGCCCGCTCACCTTGGTCATTGAATCCTCTCAACATCATCCGATCTCCTCAGTGTAGAGATGTCAATCCTCAAATAGGCAAGGTCTTTAGACTCATAATGTTCATCGATGCACCTGAATCCATGAGAATTCGCAAGTCAACCTCCATGTCAACTGATGTAGAGGGGACGTGCTCCCAAGTCCCCAAAAGAAGGTCTTCATCTGTGAAGGTGATCCCCTGAGCTTCTTTTGTATAATGTGCTTCCTCACCTATAGCTTAAGCTAAGCATATTTCAGGATCAAGAACAACCTTGATTAGTGATTCCCTCATCTCTTTGGATAAGCCAAGGCATCATATATGCTTAAGATGACAACTTTCTTAGATGAGGAAGGACGTAGTCCACCTTCGCTAGTCCTCCACAAGCATATCCAAGGGTGGAGCATCGTGGAAGGGCTTCATCTTCGATCAATGAATTATTTCCCCCTATCTTGAGGTGCTACCCTATAAGGTAGAACCTTGCCACTACAGAAGTTGACTTCAGTGATCTCTTGTGGCAGGATAATGGATGGTTCTTTTTGCACATCAGGCTCACCTATAGCTTCTCTTATGGGACCCTCATAATCGGATGATTCCAAGTCTATCTCAAGAGGTGAACCCATAGTATTCAGAGTTGGAAAGTCCAACTCAGAATCAGAAAGAGGAAGATCAAAATTATTATAGTTATTTTAACTTGAAGAGTTATCATTAGGAATAGAAGAAGATAACCCATCATAAGTGGCATAGATGTAATTCAAACTAGCTTTATTCTTCAATTTCTTGGAATTATTTGGAGGTACAAAGTAGAAATTAAGTAAAGTGAGTGGGGTAAGAGATTTGATGCCCTTAATGCCGATACAAGAGTTATATTAGTAAAAGAAGTAGAGCTAGCTAAAATGGAAGAAGTCACCATGGAAGTGAACCAGTAGGTGAGGCTGGACATGGTCGATGGCGCTTAATGGGTTATCTGGGACACACATGTCCCGAGCTCCCCTTTCTAGAGTTGGCACTGCAACTTGCAAACCTTCCTTAATGTTAGAGGTTTAAGCTGACTCATGCACCTACAAGAAAGTTTCTTGATCTTCTAGATGATCATCTTAGATTTTAGATAGAGAAATATCTCAACCTTCTTTGGTTTTGGTAGGATCACATGTATCCCCAAAGATTACCCTAATGGAACTGAAGGTTGTTCCACAAGGTATTCCTTTGGGATAACTACAACACCGGTCTTGAAACCATGTTCAAGCCAGTCCTTGAATGTGAAGCAATCCTCCAAAATGTGGCCTAGCATACGGTGGTAAGGACAAAAGTTTGGAACATGACTTTGGCCTACTTCCTATGGTCTCCTAGGCTCGGGTAGCTAAAAATCAGGCTTCTTTAAGAGATTCTTAAAGATCTTCCTGATTACCTACCTCTTAAAAGAATAAGGTTTATTTAACTTATCTAAAAGAGTAGGTGGACAATACCGCTGGCAGTATGAGTGCTACTACTAGTGGTATGGTGAGGCAAGGGCGGTGGTGGAGGCTATGGTGGAGGCCGTTAGGGCTACCTCGGTGGTGGCAAAGGAGGTGGAGGCCGAGGCCATGGTCTCTGAGATCTCTAACTAGCTTCCCCTTATCAACTACTATTACTACTGGTTTCTTCTCAGACCTTTATGGCTTCGCTTAGGCAACCGATCTTGAAAAGGAAACTGTTTGGCCTCTCCTTGTAGACTAGCCACCTTATTGATTAGCTTCTCAAATGTCTTGATAGTGAAGCCCTTAAGCATGAAGGCAATCGGCCATGGATATTTTTTAAAAGAATCTCAATGTCATGCTATTCGAGTCACACTTCATACTCAAGTTACACCATCGAGATATTCAACAAGGGACTCACTGTGGTGCTATTGTGCACAATGAGATCACCTACAAGAACCCTTTGAGCTCCAGTAAACCTCTTAATGAAGAGTTGCTCTAACTCAAAAAATGTCTTTACTGAATTGTTGGGCAGTTTAGCATACCAATCGAAAGCAATACCTGCTAGGCTACTAACGAAGAGGTAGAAAATCAAAGCATCACTGCCACCTGTGTTGCAACAACTGGACCTGAAGTGTGCTATGTGCTACCTTGGGTTTCCACTACCATCAAAGCTTTTGAAGGAAGGTGGCACGAAGCCCTTGGGATATTGAATAGCATCAAATTTGTCTAAGTAGGGTCTACCCTTTGGAACCGATGATCCTCCCTAGGCTTGAGCCAATGCTTCCTTCACTTGCTTCTCAACCATGGATTTTATATCTTTTTTCTTGTATGGAGGTACTTTCCACTACCTTCCTATACGCTAGTGCCCTTGCTCAATGGGAGGTAAAGTCTTGACTGGTCCAAGACATGCAACTCACCGACTAATGTCGACTGCAGTAGGATGAACTAATGGAGCTTATTTTTAAAGCACTGAAACTGCTGCTAATAAGTCATCTAACTATCATGCCATCCTATCGATATGCTCATCCTTCTGCCTCAACTGATGTCAGAGGTGCTGGGCTGATGCTGTGGTGTCTTCTTGATCAACCTCATCACCTTCCATAGCTTGTTGTTCTTTAAGAAGAGATCCTCTAGTGTCTCATGCACTAACCGAAGTCTCCCAATAAGTCATCTTCATTGGGATTGAAGTGACTTTCTCTTCATCGACCAATCATACCCCAAAATCTCATTCTTTTCCATGAAATAATGTGCCACTATCTCATCTAAACAAGATGAGGTAGGTACAAATAATCTATCAGTGTGATCACTATCCACTAAGAGGCATCAACCTGCCACACCTACCATTGGAGAGTCAATCCTATGTGGACTGTACTCACTAGATGAGTGACACTCCTGACTATTACTAGCTATGAGAGGGGTTACAATCCCAGGATGTTCCACTATCAGTGGTGCAATTCTAATATCATCTGCAATCTCTAAAATAACTATCACCATCTCCATGTCCTACTAAACTAGCAGAGTTGGTGAAGGGATGACCACGATGCTCGGATCACCACTCTTCGCACCAGGAGAAGAAGGTTGAGGTGAGAGCTTGGCCTCACCACAGGTGGTGTAGATGGGGTGGGATCCTCGGCATACCAAGATCACCAACGTGCGCTTCTCCTCAGATATGGCCTTTATGGCCTTTGATGGAACTGGAGATGCTGTGACTGACTCATGCGAGGGTAGAGTGGTGGTGGAGACACCACTATTCTCTATGCATGAGCTATCCTTCTATGATGACTAGTCCCAAAGTAGGATGATGGTATGTGGCATGAGAAAATTAATAAGAAAGCTTCCAACCCATCAACCTCCATCTCCCCTACCGGTAATGTGAGTCGTATGGGCCTCTCGCCCTCTCTAGTGGATATACTTCCACACTGGGGATGATGGATCTAAGATCAAACTGAGCTCAAGACTCAGAAGCTCTACGGGCATAGATAGATCGAGGCCGTGATGACTTCTACCCCTCAACATCGCTGATGCACCACTGTGGAGGTGATGAGTGAATCCTCCTAACATCCTCTCTCTAATCTAGAGAGATGGAATGGTTTACTATAACAGTGGTGATAACAGGGAACTCCTCAACAATGAATGCCGCCGCCTATCTCTAGTGATCCCGGTGTGATACTTGATCATGTTCCCTACAGTCCTGGTAGGGATGGGAGGAGTGAGAGCTAGACCCATACTCAAAAGTAGGAGAGGCAAGCCCTGAGACTAGGGGAGCTTTACCCTAAGAGGGTGATGAGAGGGTGCAAGCCCTCACTAGGCAATGAGAAACCATGGGGCACCAAATTGAGGCTAGCATTGCTACTATTGGTACCATCATCTATTATAAAGCTTTGGGACCGCCACTACTTTCCTCTTCAATGAGGAGATGTCAATCAAAAGGTAGATCAATCCGATGATTGACTTTTCCCGTCATCATGGTCCCACCGATCATGGAGAGTGCCTCGCATGTAATTTTCCAAAATCCCCTATCAAAGTGGATAAGATGTGTATGATCCAGTCAAGGAAAGTTGGCTTGGTCCAAAGCCAAATCCATACCATGAGGGAGGTGAAAATGAACTTCTTTGAACTAACCATTTTAGATTAACTAAAAGACTAAAATTGACCGTCAGATCAGAATCTAGGAAAATTCACAATAGGAAATGATCTTTGTAGATTTTTTGAATTTAATTGAAAATTTGAACCCACATCCAACAACTTGGAAGTGTTAGGTGGGGTTCAAATAGATTTGAAGATTTGATTGAAGAGGAATTTTGAATATGAATCCAACTTCAACAAATTTAGGTATGTTGAAAGATGGATTCACATATTTTAAGAAGGATGCTTCCATAGGTTCATCTTTGTTTGAATTTGAATTTTTGATTTGAGGACCCTTTCCTTTAATAAATTTGGGTATGTTAAAGTAAGGGTCAAATTGATTTTTTTTTTTGTTTGATGATTTTAGAATTTTACTTACTTAGCAAATTTAGGTGTGCTAAGTGAAGTGTTTTGAGAAAGATTATTTCTTTTTTGGTGATTTGTTGTTTGATTTTGGAAAGTTGGAATTCATACTTAGCAAAATTTAAGTTTGCTAAGTGAAGAACTCAAGTGTGTTTTGTTTGATTTTTTTGAAATTAGGATTCTTAGCAAATTTAGGAATGCTAACAAAATTCTAAGTGTTTCATTTGTTTTTGAATGTTTTGATTTTTGAAAAGGTAGGATCCTTAACAAATTTAGGTATGCTAAGGAAATCCTAAGTGTTTCATTTTTATTTTGATTTGTTTGAAAGTGGATACTTTACATTAGCAAATATGGTATGCTAAGTATGAAGTCCCACTTGATTTTGTGAAATGGAAATTTCACTTAGAAAATTGAAGTATGCTAAATGAATTTCCACAAGATGTGTTCAAAGTTTTGATTTAGTTTGGTTTTGAAAATGGAAACTTCTCCTTAGAAAATATATGTTGGAAAGAAGTTCCAAAGGTGTTTGAAAATATTTTGGTTTTGACTTTGGAGACATCACTTGGCAAATTTTAGTATGCTAAATGAAGTCCCAAAATATGTTTTGAAAATTTTTGATTTGGATTTGGAGACTTCACTTAGCAAATTTGAGTATCCCAAATGAAGTTCCAAAATGTGTTTTTAAAATTTTGGATTTTGGGTTTGGAGACTTCACTTAGTAAATTTGAGTATGCTAAATAAGGTTCCAAAATGTGTTTGACAAAAAATAAAAATATGATTGTTGATTTTTTGATTTTTTGAATTTGGAGATTCTCTTAGAAAATTTGGTTATGCTATATGAAGTCCCAAATATGTTTAAAATTTTTTTATTTTGGATTTGGAGACTTTACTTAGCAAATTTGAGTATGCTAAATGAAATTCCAAATGTGTTTTGAAAATTTTGGATTTTTTATTTGGATTTGGAGACTTCACTTAACAAATTTGAGTATGCTAAATGAAGTTCCAAAAATTGTATGAAAATTTTGGTTTTGGATTTGGAGACTTCACTTAGGAAATTTTGGTATGCTAAATGAGGTTCCAAAATGTGTTTGAAATTTTTGAGTTATAAATTCGGAGACTTCACTTAGCAAATTTTACTATGCTAAATGAAATTCAAAAAATGTGCTTCAAAATTTTGATTTGGGAATTTGGAAACTTCACTTAGCGAATTTGAGTATACTAAATGAAGTTCCAAAATGTGTTTGAAAAATTTTGGATTTTGGAAACCTCACTTAACAAATTTGGGTATGTTAAATGAAGTTCCAAATATGTTTAGAATTTTAAAAGTATGATTGTTAAGTTCTAATTTTTGAAAAAGATGGCTTCCATTCAATAAATTTGGGTAGTTAGAATGGAGATCAATCTTATTTTTGAAATGTGAAATTTTTATTTTGTGTGTGCTTATTGCTTTTGAAGAGGGAATTCCAACTTAATCATATGTAGAATATGTTTAAGTGGGATTTCCAAATGATATTATTTTTAGTTTGAAATAAAATCTTTATTTAATAAATTTGAGTATATTAAATGAAGATGTTCATATGTTCTCTTGAAAAATTTAATTTTATTTGAAAATGAAACTTTCATTTAGTAAGTATGAGTATACTGAATGAAAAGGTTCATGTGTGCTTTCAAAAACTTTATTTTTTTGATTTTGATTTTGACTTTTTGGAAAGATGATTGTTCATTATATTTTGAAAAATGAAATCTTCATCAAAGTGAATTGAAAGAAGATGTTCATTTGTGCTTTTGGAAAATTTTAGTTAATTTTATTTTTGAAAATCCTATATGTAACAATTATGAGAATTGTTAAATGAGGGTGATAAAATTTTTGTGGAAAATATTTTATTAAGTGCATTTTTGAAAGGAGTGCTTTTTGAAAAGTAAAGTTTTTATGGAAAATTAATTTTGTCTTTATTATTTTAGAATGAACCTTTCCTTATCATAAAAATGATAAGGGGGAAGTCCTTAAATGTTTTCTTTTTTTATTTAGATCTTATTTTTTTTATTTTACTCATTAGAGAACCCAACGTGGGTTTTAAGACCAACACAGAGTGAGGTCCTAAAACCTAAAGATGTTGGCTAACTCAACTTAAGAATGAAATAAGTGAAGTGCTAATAGAAAGAAAGATAGTCTTGGATTCATACCAAAGTACAAGCCCACTATTGATACTCAAAGATAACAATCATTTTCCAAAGATGGAGAGAGGAACCATCCCCAGCGGAGTTGCTTGAAAAATTTGTTGGTAGAAAATTTTCAAAATGGTCGCCTTCAAATCTATGTGTGAAAAAGGCAAGAATATAAAAATTCATCTTTTTAGGATGCCACACAGATCCACAGATGTGCTTATTACGGTGATCGAGTACGTCATCAAGGAATAATCTACCATCTTGGGAGGTAGAAGTCACTACCCTTTAATGGACCTAATCACCTCAATAAGAACTCCAAAGGATGATGGGTCTGTATATGTACCAGAGATTCTTCCCCTACTTTACATGGAAAAGTAAAGCAAGGTTTATTTTAAATCAGGTTTGTTAAGTTCCCTACGAGGGCAAGCCCCCATAGATAATTACATCCTAAGGAATGGAGATTCCTTATGAAAACTCTCGATTAAGGTAAATGATCATTATCTTCAAAGATTTCAATAGGAAAGGACTATCAATCGATTAGTTCATTTTTGAAGATCAAATGAGATTGATCAAAGAGAGGGAGTTATTATAGAAGCCAAAAGGAAGATAAGTAGGAGATGCCCATAATGCTAGGAAACCTAGCGAGCAATCTTAAACTATCCTATAGTTGGGCTTTATATTTTTGAAATTGATTTAATATATTTGAGTTATATCTTTCATTAGAAATTTTGGACTTATGATTCCATAACACAAGATTAATAAAAATTCTTAAGAGGTGAGGAATTATGCTTATGACCCACAAAAGGGAGAAGCAATCTCAGAACCTAAATCTAGGGAGCTTTGGCGAGGGCCGAAAGCACAACCTAAATCTAAGGAAAAAATGTGTATTTGGTTTGCCTCCAGAAGAGAGGACAAACCACCTGACTGCTTGGACTTACAACCACTTAGGGGTGGCCGCCAACTAACTCCTCCTATGATTTTAAATACATGTAGGCAAGTCTTATGCTTATACAAGATAAGTTAGGTTGTTATTTATTTAGAAAGAGACTAAATCCTTACACTCACTCCCTAAAGACACTAGATCATGTAAGCACATGCTTCAAATGACCTAAATCTAATGCAATTCATATTTTCATCTTATTTTTATTTTTGGAAAATTATTTTGACACAGGCTAATAAGATTCATATGCTAATGAGAAATAAAGTAATTGGCCAAAATCGTGAGAATGGAGGTGTGTTTCCACCATGGGTCTCAAGCCAAGTTTCTCTAGCAAGGTGGAAGCCCTCCAATCAAGAGTGAAATAAGATGCATTTGTGCATGATATTGCAAAAGAAATACTCATCCAGCTAAGGGGTTGATAATTCTTTTATCTTGATTTTAAACCTAAGCTTTAGGTGAGGTTATGAGTTCTTTATTTTTAATTTTGAGTTGTTAGATTTGGTAAAAGATATATTTTTTCCTAAAAGCCTAATCCACATCCTGGCCATACATAAAGCAAAGAAGAAACTAAGAAAAACATGCCACTTAATTCAAAAGCTAAATAAATCATCAATCAATTTATAAAGCTAATCACAAAAAGAATAAGAGGCCATTGTGGTCGGGTACCACCATAAAAACCCAAAAAACAAATTGGGTTGCTGAGTTGTACCGTTATGAACACCTAAAGATCTACCCCATGATTTAATTTATTAAATTCAGATGTGATTATGATTTCAATTTGATTAAGTAATTTAATTAATTAGTGAAATATTAATTAATTTCATTTTTTTAAAAGGGTGAAATGAACTTCGGGAAAGGGGTCCTAACCCTATTCTTTAGTTCACTTACTGTCGAGCAATGATTAATAAACTTAATTAACCAATTTATTACTCTTCATTGGATTAATTAATCATTAATTAACTTAAAAGAGTAGGTAAGGTTTAATTAGTCAATTTTCTTAATTAAGTGAGCAATAAATCCCAAGAAAATCATGGGAGGTAGAGGTCATCCCATTAAATTAACCCACAAAATTTGGGATTAATTGCTCAAGTAATTAAGAAGTAATTAAGCTAATTAATTTTGTAATTAAACTTTACTTACTATTCAAAATTAGTTAAGATCTTTTTTAATTAATTCTCCTCTGAAATACCTTTAAAATGAGTATTTATTTGGATTTTTTATTTCTCTATGATTTTTTATGATTTTTTATGATTTTTAGAAGTTTTAGCTATTAAAAATGATTAATTAAGCCTAATCTTTTTGGCGTCATGTGGTGTGCTTTCCACGTGGGGCCTCAAGACTGGCTACATAAAACTTATCCGACTCAGCACCTACGTGGCAGTGGCAGACACGCTTTCTCTTATGCCATCCAATTTAAGATCGGATGGCTACGATTAATCCTAAAGCTTAATAAGATTAAATCAAATCAATCTAGTAGATCTAATCATAATTGTCTATTCCAATCACGCAGAATAGATGGTGCTTGATCTAACTTCATGCGAGTGAGGGAGAATGGAGTTCGTCTACCATTTCTCACGTGATTCAAGCTTATCTGAGCTTGGATAAACTCCAAAAGGATCCCACACCTTCACTACATCAATCAGAGGGAATCCAACGATCAAGATCACACGAGATACAAGTTTTCTTCAAAAATCTCCAACATTTTTGGCTAAGGATCTATTTTGGAAGCATCCCTCATCGGAGCTCAAGACTGGGGGCTCAAATGATTGAAGAAGCTTCATCTAGCAGAGATGAAGCTCTATTGAGGAGCAATTAGATCAATTCCTTAATGTTTGCTTGGAAGGCCACTAACTGATGATTTCAAGCTCAACTTTGATCGAAGTCCCTCCTCTGGTGCTCAGGAAGCTTGGGAGATGATTTGTTCTTGCTCGACGAGGCCTAGGAAAGGTATGTGCATAGTTAATTTGAGTTTGATGGAGAAATGGGAAAGTTAGGTTGAAAATGGAAGTGTCCTATTATAGGACAGATAGGAATGGCATTTTATGATCGAGGAATGAGCTTGGGAAATTAGAGAATGGCTCTAGTGGCTTTTCTTGGGTAGCTAGGGCTTTGAGGAATGATTTTTATGTGTGTTTGAGTCAAATGAGGCGTATACCCCCACTTCATCTTGATTGAATGGTGGGATCAGGTTTAGCTTATGGCTATGGGTTTCAAATGCTCTAATGGGGAGGGTGAGGGTGCCTAGTTGGACCATTGGGAGATTACCAAGTGGTCGATGAATGGAAATGACCACTAACATGGGTGATTTGTCTCATGTGATGCCCTTGACCTAAGAGTAGAATGATCATTTGGCATTGGATTTTATTTGGGCATATTTGAAATGAGCCAAAAGTGGATTAGCCCAAATTTCAAGTCAGTTAGACTTGAATTGGTTAGGTTTGGCTCAATTTGACTCATTTAAGTCAAATTGGGTTAGGTTGGGTCAAGTTGACCAATTGGTCAAATTGGGTCAAACCAAGGGTTGGATCAAGTTCATATGATCATTTAAGATGTTTTGGTTCCATTGGTTTGGTTTATTTTGGCTTAGATTTGATTTTGGCTCATTTGAATTCATTTGGGCCAAATGGATTAAGTTGACCAATTTGATCAAATTGGCCAAATTAGCTTAGGTTGGGTGTTGGTTTGGGTTTAGTTGACCAATCGAAGATTATTGTAGGTTTTAGTTTCAATTAATTTGAATTTAGTTTTGATTTAGGCCAACTTGAACCTTTAGGTCAAATTGGGCTAGTGGGTTCAATTAGGTGCAATCATGGCTTTGGTCAAGTTCAATAATCAATTTGAAATGAACTTGAGCCATTGGCTGCAATCAATTTGGTTTATATTTTGATTTGACCCAATTTAGTCTTTTAGGTCAATTTGGGTAAACATGGGTCAAGAGGGTCAATTGGGTTTGGTTTGACTCCATTGAAGGTCAAGTTATATTCAAATATTGATTTTGATTTGGTATGAATCATTTATTTCAAGGGATTTGTCTTAGGTTGCAATTTGGCTAGTTTAGTTTCATATGGGTTAAGTGGTTGACTTGGTAAAATGACCAACTTGACTTGGTTTGACCCAATTTGTGATAATTGAACAACTAGGATAATCAACAATCATGATGGTAGGTTTTCATTGGCTTGGTTCAGTCTAAGTTGGGTAAGATTAGAACTTGGCTCAAATAGGTCAAATTGGCCACTTTTGGTCAAGTGGACCAATTGGGTTTAGTTAGCTTGATTTTGGGTTGAGTTTGATTTAGTTGAGTTTATATATGGATTTGGGGTGATATATAAATTCAATTCAATTAACTTGGGTTCAAATGGGTTTTGGTTCATTTGAACATTTCAAGTCAAAAGGGTTAAGTTGGGTTTGACTTGGGTTGATTTTGGTTTGGCTTGATGATTATACATTTTTTTATACTTTTGAATATGATTAAAGGTATGATTGATTAATTAGAAAATAAATTGAATTTGGGTTTTGGAATGAAGGAATTTGGCTAAGTCCATGGAGTTAGGTCATATGGCTTATGTTTTGATTTTGATTTAGTTTTGATCATTTAAATGTGTATTTCATTTAAATTTGTGAAGATGATTAAATATATGATTGATTTGTGAGAAAATCAATTGATTTTAACGATTTGGATTAAGATTTGGCTATGTCCATGGATAGGTCATATATGGATTATGAAGGTTTTGATTTAATTTGATTTAGTTGATTTAGTTTTGATCATTTGAATGTAGATTTGATTTTAGGAAGATGATTGAAGATATAAATTGATTATGAGAAGATCTATTAATTGATTTGGATTAGGATTTGGCTAAGTCCATGGGATAGGTCATATGGCTTAAGAAGGGTTTTAAATTTGAATTTGATCATGGCTTCAACCATTTGGTTTTGGAATTTGGTTTGGATTTGGATTTGAATCGATGTTTGAATTGAACTTGAGGTTTGGTTTGAGAAGGTGAACATGGATTGGATTTGGGTTGTAGGGTAGGTGGATTATCCTAATCCCTAAGACATAACCTAATCCTCTAGTTAACCCTTCTAAGTCTTTAGGCTTAGGTTAAGTGTTTACCTAATTGTTAGGACTAGGGAATTCTTAGTGTTTAGAAGACTTCTAAGTCTAAGATGGGAAGATTGAATCCACACTCCAAAAGTGAGGTCAATAGTCCTTAGGCTCCATAGTGTTGCCCTTGGAGATATATGATTGGAAGACCGAAACCAAGTTTCAAATTATAGACTTGGATACATCTTTCAACACTTTATTTGGGAGAACATGGATACATGAGAACATCATAGTTCCATCCTCTCTACATGTATGAAGTTTTTTGAGAGGTGGGATCATCTATTGTGTCAAAGGAGATCTCAAGCCATTTTTTCATGAGTCCATATATGATGATGCTTACTACCTCCCTCAAAATCAACAAGTCTATTCTCATAAACTTGGACAAAGTTTAGAAATAAAAGAAAAAGAAAAAGAAAAAGGAAGAGAAAAAAAAAAAGAAAAGAGAAACTGAAAAAGAAAATAAAAGGGAGTGGAAATAAACTTGGAGGAGGAAGTGGAGCCTACCATTAGATTCCACCCGCAGTTTGTTACTCCATTCGAACATATGCGTAGGATGACCTGTCCTCCACCAGGTAGAGGAAGAGGCTAGTTCACATGCAGTCCTAGGGGTGGAAAATCTCCTTATTGGCCACCCAATAGAAGATATCTCCCACCTACCAGGAGTACACCTGCTATCCATATAAACTTAGAATCTAGTTCATAGGATGAGTCTTATATGTTTAGCACACCAGTCAGCTCTTCCCAGTAGTAGATTTTCTTGTTGGAGACACTTGGGATAGATAGCAATGAAGACCGGGCTCTAAAGCAAAGCATAAGTGTATCTAAGTCTATATGTGAATAAGTTAGGGGTTGGGAAAGCTCTAACCCACTTTCCTCTCAAAAAAAGGGGTTAGGTAGTTAAGGAAGCCCATAAGTCATCCACAGGTGTAAAGACTCAGAGGTTCTTTCTGTAAGCATCATCCTCAAGTCAAGAAGTTGATGTAGAACTTGAGGATGATTCCTATAAAAATTTAATAGAATTACCTTTTTATTAGTAATTGCCTTGTGTTCATAATTTAGCAAAGAAATGGTTAATCCAACTTACATGGTCAAAGCACAAGTCAGACTACTTCAAAAGAATATGTAAGAAGAAATGCAAAAGCTCTCAATCAAGATCGAGACTAAGATTCGGTGTAGTGGTTCTAGTCGATGATGACGATTACTGCTTAGTCATCACCAATCATTTGGAATTGATAAGTTCTTTTCAAATCATATTAACTCGTATGAGAAGTTTGGCTTAGAAACTTCAGATGAACCAGATGATTTTAAAGTCAAAGATGCACAACCAGAGTTTGAAGAAGATATTAAGTCAACCATTGACGAGCTCAAAGAAATCAACTTAGGAATTGAAGAAGATGCACAGCCAGACATACATCAATTCATTGTTGAGTGAAATTGAAACCAATGACTCAGTTAGGCTATTGACTGAGTTTATGGACCACTTTGAATGGAGTTATGAAGAAATGACTGGATTGGATCCTGATGTAACAGTCCATAAACTAGCTCTAGAGCTTACTGCTAAACTTATCAAGCAAGCTCCTAGACTCATGCCATTAGACATAGAATAACATGTCATTTCTAAAGTCAAGAAACTAGTCAATGTTGGCTTCATCCGAAAAGAAAAATACCTCACCTGATTAGCCAACATCATCACAATTAAGAAAAAGAATGGAGAAATTCACATATGCATCAATTTTAGGGATTTAAATAAGGCATGTCCAAAAGATGAATTTCCACTACCAATCTCGGAGCTGATGGTGGACATTGCCGCATCTCATGTAGTATTCTCTTTCATGGATGGCTCATCTAGATATAACCAAATAAAGACGGTTCTTGAAGATGAAAGAAACACTACTTTTAGAACACTAATCAGAATCAATTGCTATAAGGTCATGCCTTTCAGCCTTAAAAATGCTGGTGCTACATACCAGTGGGCTATGACTCAAATCTTTGACTAACTCATTCATTCATCATCATGTCGATCATCAAAAGTAGAGAAAAAGAAGACCATAACTTTGACTTGAGAGTAGTTTTCGAATAGTTAAGACAATTTAACCTAAAAATGAACCCCTTGAAGTGTGCATTCAGAGTAGCTTTAGGGAAATTCCTTGGGTTTTTTGTACGACACTAGGGAATCATAATCAATCAAGAGAAGATCAAGGTGATATTAGAAAAGCCACCCCCTAAAAATTTAACTCAAGTTAGATCATTGCAAGGGCGGTTGGAATATCTAAGACGCTTTATATGTAATCTATCAGAAAGATGTCAGTTATTCTCAGCACTTGTCAAAAAGGATGCCAAGTTCAAGTGGGATGACAAGTGTGTGCATGCCTTCGAAGACATCAAACATTACTTGATGACACCACCAGTTCTAGTAGTCCCTATCCTAGGATAGCCGCTCATACTTTACACTGCTGCATTAAATGACTCCCTTAGTGCTTTATTGAAGCAAGCCAATGATGAAGGGATGGAAAACACACTCTACTGCCTCAGCCATCATCTAATCCTTGCTTAGGCTAGTTATCCACCCATTTAGGAGCATTGCCTAGCTTTAATCTATTCAGCCCAAAGCGACAACACAACATGCTTCCTCATAAGGTAAACTTAATCTCTAGGATCAATCCACTACAGTATCTCATGGCACAATCGATGCTATCCGAATGGTTGGCACGATAGACCATGGTCCTCTTACAGTTTAACATTTTTTTATATCCCTCCGTGTAGTGAAAGGACAAGCCCTGGTAGATTTCTTAGCAGCACACCTACTTCCTATTGACTATCTACTTAGTGATAATCTCCTTGATGAACAAATCATGAACTTAGGGGATACTAGCATTCACTACTAGGAGATGTACTTTGATGGTGCAACTTTCTCTCAAAGAGGAGAACAACCATAATCTACTATTCCAGGAAAGAGATGGGTAGGAATAGTTTTCTTAACTCTGGACCATGATGTGATGAGATTCTCATATCATATGTCCAATCTTTGCACCAACAACGAAGCCAAATATGAAGCATTGATTGTCAATCTGGAGTTAGCTGTTACTTTAAGCATCCAAAACATCAACATCTTCGAGGATTCTCAGCTAATTATCAAACAAATTGCTGGGTCCTATAAGGTTATAAAGCCCAAGCTCCATCACTACCATAAGTACACCGTGGATTTGTTGGACCAAATCCCAAAATTTATAAGATTTCTTAAGGAATGACATACAGTATGCTTTAGCTTTTAGAAGTTGGCATGAAGGATGAGTCCATATCAATAAAGATCCAAAATAAGTCTTATCAATTATTGATATTGAACACATCACTCTCTTGAAGGAATCCATTCATGGAGTAAATTAGAAACCACTTTCACATACTCTTGTGGATGGCACTTTCCTCTTGTGGATGGTTTCTTGTCTTTGATCATATATGGTTATTGTTTATACAAGCAAGATCGATCGAGGTACACTCAAGATTATGTGGAGCCAGCCAATATAGTCTAAAGATGAAAGCTAAGATCAAAATACTAGGATACTACTATCCATTAATGATCAAAGATTGCATGGATATGGCTAGGCAATGCCACCAATGTTAAAGACACATTGTGGTCCTACACCAACCACCCAACATTCTACATCCTACATTGGCCTTATGGCCATTTGAGTGTTAAGGTATTGACATAGTGGGTTCGATTGATCCTCCTTCTTCCAAGGGTCATTGATTCATCTTAGCTTCTACTAACTATTTTTCCAAATGGGTGAAGGTGATTCTGCTCAAAGAGGTCATAGCTCAGCATGTGCTATAACTTTTTAGGAACCATATCGTATATAGGTACTGAGTGCCTCGACAAATTATATTTGATAATGGTCCTACATTCAAGAGCATTGAGATCAATAACTTTGCTCAGAGTCACAACATAGATTGGAGATATTCTACCATCAACTACCCGAGAGAAAATGGCTTAGCAGAAGCCTTCGATAAAACTCTCATCCAAATGTGCAAGAAGAAATTCAACAAGTACAAGCGATAGTGGCATGAACATTCAGTTGAAGCCTTATGAGCCTACCGCACCACATATAGAACTCCAACTTCGTCTACTCCTTTCTCCTTAGTGTATGGGTCCGAAGCCGTGTTGAACTCCCATCACTAAGGATCGCTATGGGAAGCAAGATCGAAGGATGGGAGGAGAGACACCTGTGGGCATGCCAAAATATCAAGTTATACGAAGCTAAAATGATTCAAGCTCACAATAAGTTGGTCCGTTCTAAAGCTTTTCAAGAAAGAAAGCTTATTTTAGTTCTACGGAGACTGATTATTGCCCATCATAAGATGGGAGGCAAGTTTGAACCCCCCTTGAGAAGACCCTTTTTCATAGAGAAGGCCTACCAAGGAGGTTCTTATCAGCTTATTAATCGTAAAGGAGAGCACCCAATTCTTCCAATCAACAGGCTATACTTAAAGAAATATTATAAATCATGTTTGAAAATAATTATCATCAATGAAAATTCCATTTAAAATTCAATCTCTTCCATGTTGAAAGTATTCTTATTTGAAAATCTGCCACGATGAGTTTAGGGTCGGTGTAATGAACTCGAGCGACATCCTATCCTTCATCAACACAACACAAACATAAACTACACAAACATATAAAATAAATGCATATCTTTTGTCTCGAGCTACTCTGAGTAGAGACAACACCCCCAATGGCACTCACTCAGTAGCTGCTCAAAGTTGGGATGACGTGCTACCCTGCTAGTGTGTGTTCTTCTTGCTTTGGAGGATGTAAGTCTGCTATGCTTTCCTTCCTTACTTGGCCACTGCACATCGATGAGTGCCTTATTAGTTTGGTATGCCTTATTTCGTGATTGGTAAGTTACCACATGTTGGGTTTGTTTAAGAGGATGTGAGTCTGCTACACTTTCTTCTTGGATTAGCCTTTATGCACTGACTGGGTCAAGTATATTTGAGGTTTAGGATAAGTCACCTATCGATTCCTTCCCTCCTAACTACTTCAAGTCTGGTTCTAGTCCTTCCTAGGAGCTCCCCACTTAAGAATCACCCTAGGATAGATAGCATCTTTCTTGTCAATGCTAGACTATCTTGATGTTCAGTTCTTCTTGGAAAGTTGTAGGCCTACATGATTTCTTTCCAGATTGATCATTGCACACTGACAGGCACCTTAGGTTGGTTGGTTCTCACTGTGCTGATGAATACACCACTCATGCTGACAGATACACCTTATGTTGGCCGGTTCTCACACCATAGGATACACCACTCATGGCAGATGTAAATCTGCTATGCTTTCTCCTTGAGTTGGTCACCGTACACCTATAGGCTTTCTTTTTTAGGGCTTAGGATAATGCCCTTAGTAGTACCTCCCCTGTGGGCAGTATATTTGGATTACATCTTTTGTGAACCCATTTAGACACTACCCGGGTTACTATTAGATTATATAGTTCCCCTTTCCTCGTAACCACCCCTATGGTTGGAGAATTTGTCCTGTAGATGTGCAGATTCTCCCTTAGTCCAATAAATCTGAGATAGGTCAAGGTCAACATAGCCCCTTTTTAGCGTGGTCCCTCACACACCTATAGGGTCTACGCCAACATATAAATAAAATATATATTCAGTTGTGGATTAGGAGGACACCCATAGCAGTACCTTTTCCCAAGCTGGCATCCTATCTTTAGGGAAGTGTCAGCAAAACTCCCTATAGGAATCGTCTGATTACTCTTGAGTTAATATAAGTGCCCAATGAAATTCACTCTGTAGTCTCGCCTAAGTAGGGTTTTATTTATTGTGCTACCAATAGGTCACCTCAATAGTTATTCCCTGCTTTAGAAGATTTAATTTTGCTACGCCTTCCTTTAAGCGTAACTATTGTAGATCGAAAGGAAACCCCTTAGGTTGGCTAGCTCTACCACACGACTAGTAGACTATCCCTTCGGATTTATAAATCTGAGATATGACACGTCCAATATAGTACCTTCTTAGTGGGTCCATCGCACAATGACTTGGTCCATAAATTAAATCTATTAAATTTGATTGAACTCACATCCCCAATGGATATGCCCTCAATTCAAAATCAAACTAAACCAAACAAACATTATCAAATCACATGAAATTAAGATAAAATTAATCCTGACTACTTTTGAGTTGACATAAATCCTTAGCAGCATTCACTCAGTAGTTACCCTAGGTCAGGTTCGATTTGTTATGCATCTAATAGATCACCCAAGCAGTTGTTCCTCACTTTGGATGATGTAAGTCTGATATGCCTTCTTCCTAGCATAACCATTGCGCACCGAAAGGCAACCCCTTAGGTTGGCTAGCTCTACACTCCAGCTAGTAGACTATCCCTTTAGATTTACAAACCTGAGGTAGGTCAAGGCTGATATAGTCCCTTCTTAGTGGGTCCATCACACACAGATAGGGTCCATACATTAACTCAGACAAAATTAAACTCAATCTAATTTTCCCCAGTGGAGTTAAATCACACCCTTCTCCTTAGTGGATCCCCAAATCATATATAAACAAGTCAAGCAAATAAATCAAATTCAAAACCAACCTCCCTAATGGAGCCAAATTAAACCAACTCCCCTAGTAGAGTCTAAATCAAAGAAATCCAACCAAACTCTTATCCCCAGTTGATACATCCCCAAACAAATCTATGAAATCAAACTCAATTCCAAATCACAGATAGCGAACCTACTTCCCAGGAAGGTTCATATATCATCCCGGCCTCGAGCCCATATCTCCAGCAGATGTGCCTCCACATCAATTAAAATAGAACAAATTAAAGTCATTTCAATCTTAATCCAAAGTAGATTATAGATTCTTATCCCTAGCATATCTTCTTTCTATAAACCATATAATCAAATTAAATTCAAACCTTATCCCGATTTTCTTCTTCATTGCCCTCGACATAGACCCTCATATGTCATGTCCAATGCATGTGTGATCTCTTAGCGTTTCTCCCTCCATGTCCTTGACATGGAATTCTCATCAAATCTTATTTCTTCTCTTATGCACACCTTTAATAGTTCAACCAAAACCCTAATAATGTATTCTTCCAAATTACATCATCTTAACATTGTAATCAACATTTTATGATTTGTGATGGTGCAAGCTCAAACTAACTATACAATATCATGAACATATGATGAATTAACACACTATAATATATTATAATATATGATGTTATATTATAATTTATTATAATATAATATATTGTCTAACATTGCACCTCATTAGAATCACTTAAAATTAACAAATAACAAAATTTTCTCAAAATATGAATAATATTCATTTTGGATGTAAAATTATTTATTTTCTATTAGAAATGGTACAGAATAGCATAATCTTGGTGTGTGCCAAGAATTTGGCCAAATTCATCCATCTCAATCTTCAAATTAACATTTTTTGTGAGTTTTGACCCAATGTATTATAACAAAAGTAAAACATACTAAAATGTACAAGAACATTTAGTAACACACTACCACATACATATATATGTGAAGTTATATTATTATGTACACTATATTTTAATATGCTTTCATATAATATATTATCTTACATTACACCTTAAAATGAATCACTTTAAGCAAGAAATTTATAAAATTTGGTTGAAAAATGAACATTTATTTTAGATGCAAAATTCCATTCTTTTGATTAAATGACACACCATAGCACATCCCTAATGATGTTCCCTAAGGCTTACCTTAAATTTGGCCAAATCCATCATCTCACCTATAAATTAGTATTTTTTATGAATTATACAAACTCTACTACATCATTTATAACAAACTAAAATATGCTAAATATAAGTAGTAATACATAATAGTATGCTATAATGCATGATGCTACATTATGTTTTGGCATCCTATATTATAATACACTATAACATTTTATATTATATTATATTGCATATCACATCATAAGGGATTGCTTAAGATAAAAAATCATAAAATTAGTCTAAATAATAAAAAACTATATATTTCCATCGTATCGCTTACATATTTTAAATTAAAATAATATATTATAATGCCATGCTCTATCTATTATGAATTTAGCCAAATTCCAACATTTTAAAGTCTAAATCAATATTTTTATAAATAATACTAGTTTAGGCTCGTCTGTATGATTGTAAAATACTAAAATAATTTAAAATCATAGAACAATATATTATGATATATGATGCTATACTATGTTACAACATATAATATTTATTTTGAACATAAAATCTTACTTTTTAGACTACAAGTGGCGTAGCACACCTTTGGTACAAACTAATTCCCACTTCAAATTTGACAAATTTCATCATCTGATTTATTAAATCAATATGTTTATGATTTATATTAATATAGTCTAGAAGAAATAATGCCATAATATACTAAAACATTTCAAAACATCTTATAACATCCAAAAACACATAACTACATGATCAAATATATGATGCTACATTATACTATAATATATGGTATTATAATATGATTAAGGGTTAGGGTTTAGGGTATTAAAATCTCTAATAGTTAAAGGAAAGTCTCTTGAAGACATTTTCTTTAGCTACCATTACTATGTTAGGAATAGGTCATTCTTTAGATCTACTCCTAATGACATCTTTATTCAAGGTTTAGGGATTACAATTTAGGGTTAGGGTTTAGGATTAGTTTAGGGTTTAAGGTTAGTTTAGGTTTTAGTGTTTAAGGTATAGTGTTTGGGGTTTAGGGTTTAGGGTTTAGGGTTGTAGGTTTTAGGGTTTAGGGTTTAGGGTTTTACAATTTAGGGTTTAGGTTTAGGGTTTTGAGTTTTAGGGTTTTAGGGTTTAGGGTTTAGGGTTTTTAGGGTTTAAGTTTTAGTGTTTAGGGTTTAGGGTTTTAGGGTTTAGTTTAGGGTTTAGGGTTTAGGGTTTACATTTTAGGTTTAGGGTTTAAGTTTTAGTTTAGGGTTTAGGGATTAAGGTTTAAGGTTTTTTTTAACAGAGAATAAATTCATATTCAACATTTCTTCTTTTTTATTTCATCAACCAAGTAGCACCCCATGTTTACTAAGAGACAAGCAATGACATAGATCAAAAATGAACACCCATAGAGCAAATCAAAAACCATAGATAAGTAGAACTGTCTCTATTATAAAGACATAGTTCCATAAGTAGTAGATCGGATCGACCATCCTTCAATTTCTCCAGTTCCAATCAGAACCACCCCCATCTCTCGAGTAGCGGGATCCGCCATCATATCATCGATCTCTCCCATCCGCTCATCTCGAATCCAAAACAACCATTATTCCGACCACCACATCCATATCCACCAACATCTCTAGATTGCCCAGCTCCACTGTGATAACCTCTGACTCTACCTCCATCTAGATCTAGGCCGACTAGTTGAAGGTGATGGTGTGGCTGTCAAGGTTCTGCCCACTCTTAGGGTATAGGGTTAGTTTGCGATTTAGGGTTAGGGGTTTAGGGTTATAAGTTTTAGGGTTTAAGGTTTATGGTTTAAGGTTTAGGGTATTAAAGTTTAGGGTTTACGGTTTAGGGTTTAGGGTTTAGGGTTTATGATTTTAATTTTAGAGTTTTGGGGTTTTAGGGTTTAGGGTTTAGGGTTTACGATTGTAAGTTTAGGGTTGTAGGTTTAGGGTTTAGGGTTTAGGGTTAGTTTTAGGATTTAGGGTTTAGGGTTTATGGCTTTTTTTAGAAAACAAATTAAGTAAATTAGGTTTAGGTTTATTTAGTTTATTTTTTATTTATCTGAGTTTCTTTTCTTTTTTATTTTTATTTAGGTTTATTTTTTATTTTTCTTTAATTTAGTTTATTTATTTTAGGTTTATTTATTTTAGTTTAGGTGTTTTATTAAAGTTTATTTTTTAGGTTTAGTTTTATTTTTAGCTGAGTTTAATTTTAATTTTAATTTTAATTTTTAGGTTTAGGTTTTATTTTTTATTTTCAAGTTTAGGTTAATGTTTCTATTTTAATTTTTTAGGTTTAGTTTTAGCTTTTTATTTTAGGTTTATTTTTAGGTTTAATTTTCTTAGTTTAGGTTTAAGTTGATTTTTAGTTTATTTTATTTTATTTTATTTAGGTTTAGGTTTAAGTTCATGGTTAGGTTTTATTTATTTTAGTTTAGTTTATTTTAGTTTAGGTTAAGGTTTCGTTTATTTTAGTTTAGGTCAAGGTTTATTTTTTTTTTATTTTGTTTTTATTTTAGATTTAGTTTTTTTAGTTTAGGGTTTAAGATTTATTTGTTATTTATTTTTAGGTATTTATTTTTAGGTTTATTTTTAGGTTTAAGTTTTTTTTAGTTTTTCATTAATTTTATTTTAGGTTTACTTTATTTTTAGTTTTTATTTTATTTAGGTTTATATTTGTAGGTTTATTTTAATTTTTTTTAGTTTAGTTTAGGTTTTTATTTATTTTACTTTCATTTATTTATATTTTTATTTTATTTTATTTTGAGGTTTAGGTTTAAGTTTTAGTTTAGGTTTTTTCTTATTTTTTTATTTTTAGATTTTATTTAGTTTAGGTTTATGAGTTTTAAGTTTTTAGGCTTTATAGTTTAGGGTCTAGGGTTTAGGGTTCAGGGTTAATGGTTTAGGGTTTTAGGGTTTAAGTTTTAGGGTTTAGGGTTTATGGTTAGGGTTTAGGGTTTAGGACTTAGTGTTCAGTGTTTAGGCTTTAGGGTTTAGGGTTTTGAATGTTTAAGGTTTAGGGTTTAGGGATAGTTTAGGGTTTAGGATTTTATGGTTTAGAGTTTAGGGTTTAGGGTTTAGGGTTTACATTTTTAGGGTTTAGAGTTTAGAGTTTAGGGTTAGGGTTAGGGTTTAGGATTTAGGGTTTAGGGTTAGTTTAGGGTTTTGGGTTTTGGGTTTTTCATTTAGATTTAAGGGTTTATGGTTGTATGTTTTGGGCTATAAGTTTAGGGTTTAGTATTTAAGGTTTAGGATTTAGGGTTTAAGGTTTAGGGTTTGGGGTTTAGGATTTTTTTTTAATTTTTTTAATTAAGTAAACCAACAGGTTTAGGTTTGTTTAGTTTATTTTTTTTCAATTAGTTTATTTTGTTTTTCTTTTTATTTAGGTTTATTCATTTTATTTAGTTTAGCTTATTTATTTTAGGTTTATTTATTTTAAGTTTATTTATTTTAGCTTAAGTTTTTTTTAGGTGTTTATGTTTATTTTTTATTTTATTTTTATTTTTATTTTAATGTTTAGGTTTAAGTTTTATTTTAAATTTTTAGGTTTAGGTTTAGGAATTTATTTTACGTTTATTTTTAGGTTTTATTTTTTAATTTTGGTTTAGGTTTATTTTAATTTAATTTATTTTATTTAGTTTAGGGTTTAGGTAACACTACCATTGCCGGTCCCAAGTCAGAAGTGGAGGGTTTTAGTAGTACAGTAAAATTTGTAAATAATTATGACATGAATCCTTTAAATCATTGTGTTAATGCTAGGCGTCCCACAGGCGAGTACATGGTGCGTTAAATAAGCAAGGGTTCCCACATTATGAGACGGATGCGGGCAAGAAGTTAGTCCATGAAACTAGAATTAGGTTAGGATCTTGGAATATAGGTACTCTTACAAATTAATGGAATTAATAGATATTATGGTTCATAGAAAGATAAATATTTTATGTGTTCAAGAAACTAAATGGGTTGGAGAAGGCTGGAGATTGATAGTTTAGGTTTTAAACTTTGGTATTGGTAAAGTCGAACTAGAAATGGTGTAGGTGTGATTATAGATAAAGTTTGAAGGATAATGTTATAAGTATTAATAGATGTGGAGATAGAATAATAGCTTTAAAGATTATTGTTGATCTTAAGATTATCAATGTTATAAGTGTTTATGCTCCTCAAGTAGGTTTGGAGGTAAGTTCAAAAGAAAAATTTTGGAATGAATTAGAGGGATTAATACAAAAGATACCTCTTGAAGAAAAAGTATTTATTGGGGAGATTTAAATGGACATGTTGGTAGAGTGGTAGAAGATTTTAAAAGTATTCATGGTGGTTATGGATTTGGAGTGACTAATGAAGAAGGTAGGACTATATTAGATTTTTCCTTAGCTTATGATTTTGTAGTTGCTAATACTTTATTTAAGAAAAGAGATGAACATATTATTACTTATAAAAATGGATCTAGTAAAATATAGATTGATTATTTTTTGATAAGAAAAATAGATCGTTTAGATTGTAAAGATTGTAAGGTCATTCTAAGTGAAATTTTAAGTACCCAACATCGACTATTAGTTTTAGATTTTAAGATGAAAGGTTGTAAGAAAAACAAACTTAATTATTGTCCTAGGATTAGATGGGGACACTTAAAACACAAATAAAATATTTTTAAGAGCAAGCTACAAGAAATTAAAGTTTGGGATGTTCATAAGGAAGCTAACGTTATGTGGGAAAAAGTATCAAGTGCTATTAAACAAGTTGCTAAAATGTGCTTGGAATCAAAAGGAAAAGCTTCTTTTAATTAGAATAGTTGGTGGTGGAGTCGAGTGTGCAAGAAAAGATAAGAAATAAGAAGCATTGTTATAAAACTTGGTTTAGATGTAAAACTTCGAGAATTGGGAAAGATATAAAGTAGCCTGTAGAGATTCTAAAAAAATAATATATGATGCAAAAAATTTAGCTTTTAGTGATTTATACAATATATTAGATACCAAAGAAGGTAAAGATGTATGTGTAAGTTAGCCAACCAAAGAGATAGGAGAAGTAAAGACATAATTCAAGTGTGAGGAGTATTAAGGATGAAAATAATAAAGTGCTTTTCTTAGAAAAGATATTGAAAATAGGTGGATGAGGTATTTTAATAAACTTTTCAATGAAGGATCTGAAAATCGATTGATTTTAGCAACCTTAATACCCTAAACAAAAAATAGAATTTCATTTTTATCGTATTAGTAAATCGAAGTTAGTGAAGCCTTAAAGAAAATGAAATGTGGAAAAGCGATGGGACGGATAATATTCCAATAAGTGTGGAAATGTTTAGGAGATCAAGGAATTTCTTGGCTTACAAATCTTTTAATGTTATTTTAAAGACTAAAAGATGCAGATGAGTGGAGAAAGAGTTTGTTGGTTCCTATATTTAAGAATAAAGGTGATGCACAAGATTGTGCAAATTATAGAATTAAGTTAATGTGCCATACATTAAAATTATGGGAGAGAGTAATTGAGCATAGATTACGATGTGATACAAAAGTTTCTCACAATCAGTTTGGTTTCATGCCAGGTAGATCTACTATGGATGCTATACATTTGTTAAGAGGTTTGATGGAGAAGCATAGAGAAAATAAAAGGATCTACATATGATATTTATTGATTTAGAAAGCTTATGATAAAGTCTCAAGAGATGTTCTTTGGAGAGTTCTAGAACAAAGAAGTTAATATTGGTTATATTCAAGTCATTAAGGATATGTATACTAGAGTGTCACTTGTGTCCAAACACAAGGAGGATTGACAAACTATTTTCCTATTTTTGGATTACATCAAGGATCAACATTAAGCCCTTATCTTTTTTACTTTAGTTATGGATGTTCTTACGAGGCATTTACAAGAAGATGTACCGGTGTATGCTTTTGATGACATTCTTCTTGTTGATAAGACTAGAGAGAGTCCAAGAAACTTGAATTATGGAGGTCAACTTTAGAGTCTAAAGGTTTTAGTTTAGCATCTAAAAGCGAATATATGGAGTGTAATTTTAGTTGTAGAAATTTTAGTGGTAGTGTTGTGACTTTAGGTGATCAAGTCATTAATAAGAGTGGCGATTGATATTTAGGCTCTATTGTTCAAAATGATGGTGAAATAGATGGAGATATTATTAGTAGAATTCAAGTTGGATGGTTGAAGTGGAGGAATGCATCTTTATTATGTGATAGAAAAGTTCCACTTAAACTTAAGGAAAATTTTATAAGATGGTGGTAAGACACAATGACTTATAGTGCGAATGTTGGCCAATAAAGAGAAACAAGAGTAAGTTAAGTGTTCTGAGATGAGGATGCTCAGGTGGATGAGTGGCTTTACCCTTAGAGATAGAATGCAAAATGAGTATGTTGGGAAAAGTTGGTAGCTCAGGTGATAGATAAGATTAGGGAGAGTTTAGATGGTTTGGCCACATAAAGCGTCGGGTCCGATGACGATTAGGAGAGTAGATGCATTAGATTTTCCTTATGTTAAGAAAGGTAGAGGTAGACCTAAAAGACTTGGTTAAGATGTATAAAAAATGATCTTAGTATACTTAATTAAATGAGAATTTGACACATAATAGGACCTGATGGAGGTAAGGATTCATGTAGCACTAGTGGGATTAAGGCTTGTTGTTTTATTGTAGTTTAGGGTTTAGGTGTAGTTTATTTTAGGTTTAGGTTTAGGTTTTATTTATTTATTTTAGGTTTAGGTTTAGTTTTTATTTTATATTATTTTACATTTCATTTTTATTTTATTTTATTTTTTTATTTTTTGGTTTATTTTATTTTATAGTTTAGTTTAGGTTTTTATTTATTTTATTTTAGTTTAGCTATTATTTTTTTATTTTATTATATTTTTATGTTTAGGCTTAGGTTTAGGTTTAGGTTTTTATTTTATTTTATTTATTTATTTTATTTAGGTTTAGGTTTTATAATTTATTTTATTTTTAAGTTTTCTTTAGTTTATGTATAGGTTTTTAGGTTTTTAGGATTTAGGGTTTAGTTTTTTAGGGTTTGGGGTTTAGGGTTTAGGGTTTATGGTTTAGGGTTGTTGGTTTTATTTTAGGGTTTAGGTTTAGGTTTTAGGGTTTAGGATTTAGGGTTTGTTTTATGGTTTAGGGCTTCGAGTTAGGGTTTATTTTATTTTATTTTTTATTTTAGTTTTTTTAATTTTTTTAAATTAAGTAAACTGGTAGGTTTAGGTTTATTTAGTTTATTTTAATTTATATTTTTATTTAATTTTGTTTTTATTTTTATTTAGTTTAGTTTAATTATTTTAAGTTTATTTATTTTAGTTCAGGTTTTTTATTTTTGTTTATTTCTTAAATTTAGGTTTATGTTTCTGTTTATTTTTTAGTTTAGTTTCATGTTTATTTTATTTTTTATGTTTAGGTTTTATTTTTTTATTTTTAGGTTTTGGTTTAGGTTTTTATTTTATTTCTTTTAGGTTTAGGTTTTAGGTTTTTATTTTAGGATTATTTTTAGGTTTTATTTTTTAATTTAGGTTTAGGTTTATTTTTAGTTTATTTTATTTTATTTAGGGTTTAAGTTTAGATTTAGGTTTAGTTTATTATAGGTTTAGGTTTAGGTTTTATTTATTTTAGTTTTGTTTATTTAGTTTAGGTTTAGGTTTATTTTCTTTTTATTATAGGTTTAGGTTTTTTTTAGTTTAGAGTTTAGTTTTTATAGTTTATTTCTCTGTATGATTTATTTTTAGATTTGTTTTTTTAGGTTTAGGTTTTTATGTAGTTGTTATTTTATTTTATTTTATGTTTATTTTATTTTTATTTTAGGTTTAGTTTCTATTTTATTTAGGTTTTTTGTTTTTTTTAGTTTAGTTTAGGTTTTTATTTATTTTATTTTAGTTTAGTTTTTGTTTTTTTTTTGTTTTATTTTATTTTCTTTTTTGGTTTAGGTTTAGCATTGAAGGTTTAGGGTATAAGGTTAGTTTTAGGGTTTCTGGTTTAGGGTTAGGTTTTTTTTAATTTTAATTTTAATTTTATTTATTTATTTTTCAAATTAAGTTAACTGATAGGTTTAGATTTATTTAGTTTAATTTTTATCTATTTTAGTTTATTTTATTTTTTATTCTTATTAGGTTTATCTTTAATTTTATTAACTTTACTTTATTTATTTTAGGTTTGTTTATTTTAGTTTATTTTTTAGGTTTAGGTTTAAGTTTTGGTTAATTTTTGTTTAGTTTTATGTTTATTATATTTTTTAGGTTCAGTTTTTTTAGGGTTATGTTTAGGTTTTTATTTTATTTTTTTTAGGTTTAGGTTTTAGGTTTATTTTTAGGTTTTAGTTTTTAGTTTAGGTTTAGGTTTATTTTTAGTTTATTACATTTTATTTAAGGTAAGTTTGGTTTAGGTTTTATTTATTTTTGTTCATATTATTTTTGCTTAGGTTTAGATTTATTTTATTTTTATTTTAGGTTACAATTTTATTTTTAGTTTAGGGTTTAGGTTTTTATTTTATGTTTTTACTTAGTTTGGTTTATTTTTAGGTTTAGATTTTTATTTAGATTTTATTTTTAATTTAAATTTTTGTTATTTCTATTTTAGGTTTAGTTTTTATTTTATGTAGGTTTTTTAACTTTTTAGTTTACTTTTTATTTTTTATTTTGATTTTTTATTAGGTTTAGGTTTCACTTTAGGTTTTAGTTTAAGTTTTTATTTTATTATTTTATTTTGGATTTGGTATTTTTATTTTGTTTCATTTTGTGGTTTCAATTTAAGTTTTTAGCTTTTAGGGTTTAGGGTTTAGGGTTTAGGAATTAAGGTTAGTTGAGGCTTTAGGGTTTAGAGTTTAGGGTCTGGGGTTTAGGATTTAGGGTTTAGGGTTTAGGGTTTATGGGCTTTTTTAAAAAACAAATTAAGTAAATCGGTAGGTTTAGGTTTATTTAGTTTATTTTTTATTTAACTCAACTCCTTTTCTTTTTTATTTTTATTTAGGTTTATTTTTTATTTTTCTTTAATTTAGTTTATTTATTTTAGGTTTATTTATTTTAGTTTAGGTGTTTTATTAAAGTTTATTTTTTAGGTTTAGTTTATTTTAATTGAGTTTAATTTTTTTATTTTTATTTTAGGTTTAGGTTTTATTTTTTTATTTTTTCAAGTTTAGGTTAAGGTTTATATTTTTTTAATTTTTAGGTTTTTTTTAGCTTTTATTTTAAGTTTATTTTTTATGTTTTATTTTCTTAGTTTGGTTTAGGTTTATTTTAGTTTATTTTATTTTGTTTTGGGTTTAAGTTTAAGTTTAGGGTTAGGTTTTATTTATTTTAGTTTAGTTTATTTTAGTTTAGGTTAAGGTTTAGTTTATTTTAGTCGGGTTTATTTTATTTTATTTTTTTTAGGTTTAGTTTTTTTTTTTAGTTTAGGGTTTAAGATTTTTTATTTATTTTTTTATTTATTTATTTTAGGTTTAGGTTTTTATTTAGTTTTTAATTTATTTTATTTTAGGTTTACTTTATTTTTAGTTTTTATTTTATTTAGGTTTTTTATTTGTAGGCTTATTTTATTTTTTTTAGTTTAGTTTAGGTTTTTATTTATTTTACTTTTATTTATTTTTATTTTTTATTTTATTGCATTTTGAGGTTTAGGTTTAAGTTTTAGTTTAGGTTTTTTTTATTTTTTTATTTTTAGGTTTTACTTAGTTTAGGGTTAGGAGTTTAAGTTTTTAGGCTTTATAGTTTAGGGTCTAGGGTTTAGGGTTCAGGGTTTATGATTTAGGGTTTTCAGGTTTAGGTTTTATGGTTTAGAGTTAGTTAGGTTTAGGGTTTAGGTTTAGTGTTGAGTTTTTAGCTTTAGGTTTAGGGTTAGTTTAGGGTTTAGGTTTTAGGTTTAGTTTAGGATAGTTTAGTTTAGGTATTTTCTTGTTTAAGTTTAGGTTTAGGTTTAGGTTTATTTTAGGTTTAGTTTAGAGTTTAGGGTTAAGGTTAGGGTTTAGCTTTTAGGGTTTAGGGTTAGTTTATGGTTTTGGGTTTTGGGTTTTGCGTTTAGATTTTAAGGTTTATGGTTGTAAGTTTTGGGTTATAGGTTTAAGGTTTAGTATTTAGGGTTTAGGATTTAGGGTTTAGGGTTTAGGGTTTAGGATTTAGGTTTTTATTTCAAGCTTATTTTTAGGATTTATTTTTAAATTTTGGTTTAGGTTTATTTTAATTTAATTTATTTTATTTAGTTTAGTTTTGTAGTTTACTTTAGGTTTAGGTTTAGGTTTTATTTATTTATTTTAGGTTTTGGTTTAGTTTTCATTTTATATTATTTTACATATAGTTTTTACTTTATTTAGTTTTTTTTATTTTTTGGTTTATTTTATTTTTTAGTTTAGTTTAGGTTTTTATTTATTTTATTTTAGTTTAGTTTATTTTTTTATTTTATTTTTAGGCTTAGGTTTAGGTTTAGGTTTTTTATTTATTTATTTTATAATTTATTTTTTATTTTTTAAGTTTTATTAGTTTATGTTATAGGTTTTTTTAGGTTTTAGGGTTTAGGGTTTAGTTTTTTTTTAGGGTTTGGGGTTTAGGGTTTAGGGTTTTTTTAGGGTTTAGGTTTTATTTAGGGTTTAGGGTTTAGGTTTTGGTTTAGGATTTGGTTTATTTTAGGGCTTAGTTAGGGTTTATTTTATTTTATTTTTTATTTTAGTTTTTTTAATTTTTTAAATTAAGTAAATAGGTAGGTTTAGGTTTATTTAGTTTATTTTAATTTATATTTTTATTTAGTCTTGTTTTTATTTTTATTTATCTTAGTTTAATTATTTTAGTTTAGGTTTTTTATTTTTGTTTATTTCTAAAATTTAGGTTTATGTTTCTGTTTATTTTTTAGTTTAGTTTCATTTTTATTTTATTTTTTTATGTTTAGGTTTTATTTTTTATTTTTAGGTTTAGGTTTATGTTTTTATTTTATTTCTTTTAGGTTTAGGTTTCAAGTTTTTAATTTAGGTTTATTTTTAGGTTTTATTTTTCAATTTAGGTTTAGGTTTATTTTTAGTTTATTTTATTTTATTTAGGATTTAGCTTTAGATTTAGGTTTAGTTTATTATAGGTTTAGGTTTAGGTTTTATTTATTTTATTTTTGTTTATTTTATTTTAGGTTTAGGTTTATTTTCTTTTTATTTTAGGTTTAGTTTTTTTTTTTCAGTTTATGGTTTAGTATTTAAAGTTTATTTCTTTTTATGATTTATTTTTAGGTTTATTTTTTAGGTTTAGGTTTTTATTTAGTTGTTATTTTATTTTATTTTTATTTTAGGTTTAGTTTTTATTTTATTTAGGTTTTTTATTTTTTTAGTTTAATTTAGGTTTTTATTTATTTTATTTTAGTTTAATTTTTGTTTTTTATTTTATTTTATTTTATTTTATTTTTTGGTTTAGGTTTAGCATTCAGGGTTTAGGTTTTAAGGTTAGTTTTAGGGTTTTGGGTTTAGGGTTAGGTTTTTTTTAATTTTAATTTTATTTATTTTTTTTAAAGTTAAGTTAACTTATAGGTTTAGATTATTTAGTTTAATTTTTATTTATTTTAGTTTATTTTATTTTTTATTCTTATTAGGTTTATTTTTAATTTTATTAACTTTACTTTATTTATTTTAGGTTTGTTTATCTTAGTTTATTTCTTAGGTTTAGGTTTAAGTTTTGGTTAATTTTTTATTTAGTTTTAGGTTTATTATACTTTTTAGGTTTAGATTTTATTTTTTTATTTTTTTTATTTTTAGGGTTATGTTTAGGTTTTTATTTTATTTTTTTTAGGTTTAGGTTTTAGATTTATTTTTAGGTTTTATTTTTTAGTTTAGGTTTAGGTTTTTTTTAGTTTATTACATTTTATTTAAGGTAGGTTTTGGTTTAGGTTTTATTTATTTTTGTTTATATTATTTTTGTTTATGTTTAGATTTATTTTATTTTTATTTTAGGTTTCAATTTTCTTTTTTAGTTTAGGGTTTAGGTTTTATTGTTTATTTATGTTTAGGAGTTAGTTTTAGGTTTATTTTTTAGGTTTAGATTTTTATTTAGTTTTATTTTTATTTTAAATTTATTTTATTTTTATTTTAGGTTTAGTTTTTATTTTATGTAGGTTTTTTTACTTTTTAGTTTAGTTTTTATTTTTTATTTTGATTTCTTATTAGGTTTAGGTTTTACTTCAAGTTTTAGTTTAGGTTTTTAGTTTATTATTTTATTTTGGTTTTGGTATTTTTATTTTGTTTCATTTTGTGGTTTCAATTTAGGTTTTTAATTTTTTAGGGTTTTGGGTTTAGGGTTTAGGATTTAGGGTTAGTTGAGTCAATTTAGGTTTTTAACTTTTTAGGGTTTAGGGTTTAGGGTTTAGGATTTAGGGTTAGTTGAGGGTTTAGGGTTTAGAGTTTAGGGTCTGGGGTTTAGGGTTTAGGGTTTAGGGTTTAAAGTTTAGGTTTTAGGGTTTATGGTTAAGGGTTTAAGGTTTTTAGGGTTTAGGGTTTAGGGTTGAGGGTTTAGTTTTTAGGTCTAGGGTTCAGGTTTTAGTTTAGGATTTAGGGTTTTGGTTTTTTTAATAGAGAATAAATTCACATTCAACAATTCTTCATTTTGATTTCATCAACCAAGTAACACACCAAGCTTTCTATGATACAAATGATGACATAGATCAAAAATGAGCACGCATAGAGCAAATAAAAAACCCTAGATAATTAGAACTGTCTCTACTTTAAAGACACAATTCCATGAGTAGTATATCGGATCGGCCATTCTTTAGTTTTTCCATGAGTAGTATATCAGAACCAACCTGACCTCTCGAGTAGTGGGATCCACCATCATATCACCGATCTCTCCCTCCGCCAACACCACGGCTGTAACCTCCATTTCTCCTCCCGCCTTTATAACCACCACTACTTCGACCACCACCTCCATATCCACCAGTAACTCTAGATCCCCCACCACCACTGCAATAACCGCTGCCTCCGCCTTGGCCTCCTTCGCCAGATCTAGATTGATCCTAATTGATAGTGATTTTCCTACCATCAAGGTTCTACCCATTTTGAGAGATTAGGTTTAGGTTTAAGTTGAGGTTTAGTAGGTTTTAAGGTTTAGGTTTATTTTTTAATTTATTTAGTTACTTTAGGTTTGTGTTCAGGGTTTGGGGCTTAGGGTTTATGGTTTAGGGTTTTCAGTTTTCGGTTTAGGGTTTAGGGTTCAAGGGTTTAGGCTTTTAGGGTATAGGGTTTATGGTTTGGGTTTAGGGTATAGGGCTTAGGGTTTAGGGTTTAGGGTTTTTAAGGGTTTATGGTTTAGGGTTGTAGGATTAGCATTGTACATTTAGGGTTTAGGGTTTAGGATTTCAGATTTAAGGTTTTTTTTTAAAAAAAAATTAAGTAAATGGGTAGGTTTAAAATTATTTAGTTTATTTTTAATTATTTATTTTATTTTATTTTTTATTTTTATTTAGGTTTATTTTTTATTTTTATTTAGTTTGGTTTGTTTGTTTTAGGATTATTTATTTTAGTTTAGGCTATCTATTTTAGTTTATTTTGTAGGTTTAGGTTTAGGTTTAGGTTTATGTTTATTTTTTTAGTTTAGTTTTTTTAACTTTACAATTTTTTAGGTTTTGATTTTATTTTTTACTTTTATGTTTAGGTTTAAGTTTTTATTTTATTTTTTTAGGTTTAGGCATTAGGTTTTTATTTTAGGTTTATTTTTAGATTTTATTTTTTAGTTTAGGTTTAGGTTTGTTTTTAATTTATTTAGTTTAGGGTTTACGTTTAATTTACTTTAGGCTTAGGTTTAAATTTTATTTATGTTAGTTTAGGCTCAAGTTTATTTTATTCTATTTATCATAGGTTTAAGTTTTTTTTTAATTTAGGGTTTAGGTTATTTTATGTTTACTTTTTATTTTTGGGTTTTTATTTAGTTTTTATTTTACTTTATTTTAGGTTTATTTTATTTTTTACTTTACATTTATTTTTATTTTATTTAAGTTTTTTATTTTTAGGTTTATTTTATTTTTTAGTTTGGTTTAGGTTTTTATTTATTTTATTTTATATAAGTTTTTATTTTTTATTTTATTTTATTTTTAAGTTTCGATTTAGGTTTAGGTTTTAGTTTAGGTTTTTATTTTATTTTATTTTATTTAAGTATAGGTTTATTTATTTATGTTATTTTTATATTTTATTTAGTTTAGGTTTAGGTTTTAGGTTTTTAGAGTTTAGGGTTTAGGGTTTAGGGTATAGGGTTTAGGGCTTTGGGTTTAGGATTTGGGGTTTAGGGTTTAGGGTTTAGTGTAGGTTTTAGGGTTTAGGGTTTAGGGCTTAAGGTTTAGGGTTTAGGGTTTACGGGTTAGAATTTTAGGTTTTAGGTTTTAGGGTTTAGGATTTAGGGTTTAGGGTTTTAAGGTTTAGGGTTTAGGATTTAGAGTTGTAGGTTTAGGGTTTAGGATTTAGGGCTTAATATTTTTTATATTTATTTACTTTTTTATTTTTATATTTTTTAAATTAAGTAAACTGGTAGGTTTAGGTGTATGTAGTTTACTTAGTTTTCTTATTTATTTTAGTATACTTTATTATTTATTTTTATTTAGGTTTATGTTTAATTTTATTTAGTTTAGTTTATTTATTTTAGTTTATTTTTTAGGATTAGGTTTAGGTTTAGGTTTATTTTTTTGTTTAGTTTTAGTTTTATTTTATTTTTTTAGGTTTAGGTTTTAGGTCTTTATTTTAGGTTCATTTTTAGGTATTATTTTTTAGTTTAGGTTTAAGTTTCTTTTATTTTGTCTATGTTTAGGTTTAGGTTTAGGTTCTATTTATTTTAGTTTACTTTATTTTAGTTTTGGTTTAGGTTTATTTTAATTTTATTTTAGGTTTAGGTTTTTTTTAGTTTAGGGTTTAGGTTTTATTTATTTTAGGTACATTTTTTATGTTTAGGTTTTTATTTAGTTTTTATTTTTTATTTTAGGTTTATTTTATTTTTAATTTAGGTTTAGTTTTTATTTTATTTTAGTTTTTTTTTTTTTTTAGTTTAGTTTAAGTTTTAATTTATTTATTTCACTCAGTTTTTATTTTTTATTTTACTTTCTTTTTAAGTTTAGGTTTAAGTTTAGGTTTAGGTTTAGGTTTTTATTTTATTATTTTATTTATGTTTAGGCTTTTTATTTATTTTATTTTTAGATTTTTATTTAGTTTAGGTTTAGTTTTTTAGGCTTTTAGGGTTTAGGGTTTATGGATTAGGGTTTCGGGTTAGTTGAGAGTTTAAGGTTTAAGGTTTGGGGTTTAACGTTTAGGGTTTAGGGTTTAGGGTTTTGGTTTTAGGGTTTAGGGTTTAGTGTTTTAGGATTTAGGTTTTAGGGTTTAGGGTTTAGGGTTTTTAGGGTTTAGGGTTTAGGTTTTCGGTCTAGGGTTGAAGTTTTAGTTTAGGGTTTAGGATTTTTCTTTTTTTTATTTTAACAGAGAACAAATTAAGATTCAACATTTCATTTTTTTCGATTTCATCAACCAAGTAACACACCATGTTTTCTAAGACACAAACGACAACATAGATAAAAAATGAGCATGCATAGAGCAAAACCAAAGATATAGTTCCATAAGCAGTAGATCAGATCGACCGTTCTTTAGTTTCTCTAGTTCCCATCAGAACCACCCCGGCCTCTCGAGTAGCCGGATCCACCATCTGATTGGGAGAACATGGATACATGAGAACATCATAGTTCCATCCTCTTTACATCAGTGTATGAAGTTTTTGAGAGGTGGGATCGTCTATTGTGTCAAAGGATATCTCAAGCCATTTACAATTTATGAGGTCGGCTTATATGATGATGTGGCTTACTACCTGCCTCAAAATTAACAAGTCTATTCTCATAAACTTGGACACAAAAGAAAAAAAAAGAAAATGGAAGAGAAAAAAAAAGAAAAGAAAAGAGAAAATGAAAAAGAAAATAAAAGGGAGCGAAAATAGACTTGGAAGAGAAAGTGGAGCCTGCCATTAGATTCCTCCCATAATTCGTTACTCCATTTGAACATATATCGTGGGATGCACGACCTCCACCGGGTAGAGGAGTTTAAAGGTCTTAGGGGTGGAAAATCTCCTTATTAGCCACATAGAAGATATGTCCACCTACTAGGGACACACCTGTATATAGACTTAGAATCTAGTTCATAGGATGAGTCTTATATGTTTAGCACACCAGTCAGCTCTTCTCAGTAGTAGATTCTCTTGGTGGTGACACTTGAACCAGATAGCGATGAAGACCGGGCTCCAAAGTAAAGCATCAATGTATCCAATCTATATGTGAATAAGTTAGGCATCAGTTGGGAACCTTAGCTCTAACCCGACTTTCCTCTCAAAAAGTTGAGGGTTTGGTAGTTAAGGAAGCCCATAGGTCATCCACAGGTGTAAATACTCAGAGGTTCTTTCTGTAAGCATCATCCTCAAGTTCAAGAAGTTGATGTAGAACTTGAGGATGATTCCTATAAAAATTTAATAGAATTACCTTTCATTAGTAATTGCCTTGTGTTACATATAATATTTATTGATTTAGAGAAAGCTTATGATAAAGTTTCAAGAGATGTTCTTAGGAGAGTTCTAGAACAGAAAGGAGTTAATATTGGTTATATTCAAGTCAGGATATGTATACTAAGCATTACTTGTGTCCAAACACAAGGAGGATGGACAAAATATTTTCCTATTTTTGGATTACATCAAGGACTTTAAGCCCTTATCTTTTTTACTTTAGTTATGGATGTTCTTACTAGGCATTTACAAGAAGATGTACCTTGGTGTATGCTTTTTCGATGACATTCTTCTTGTTGATAAGACTGAGAGGGAGTCCAAAAACTTGAATTATGGAGGTCAACTCTAAAGTCTAAAGGTTTTCATTTAAGTAGATCTAAAACCGAATATATGGAGTGTAATTTTAGTTGTAGTTCTAGTGATAGTGTTGTGACATTAGGTGAACAAGTCATTAATAAGAGTGAGTGTTTCAAATATTTAGGCTCTATTGTTCAAAATGATGGTGAAATAGATGGAGATGTTATTAGTAGAATTCAAGTTGGATGATGGGAGGAATGCATCTGGCCTATTATGTGATAGAAAAGTTCCACTTAAACTTATGGGAAAATTTTATAAGATGGTGGTAAGACCTGCAATGACTTATGATGTAGAATGTTGGCCAATAAAAGAGAAGCATAAGACTAAGTTAAGTGTTACAGAGATGAGGATGCTTAGGTGGATGAGTGGCTTTACTCTTAGAGATAGAATGCAAAATGAGTATATTCGGGAAAAGTTGAGTAGCACGTAGATAAGATTTGGGAGAGTCGCTTTAGATGGTTTGGCCAGATAAAGCGTCGGCCATTTGATGACCCAAATAGGATAGTAGATTCATTAGATTTGCCTTATGTTAAGAAAGGTAGAGGTAGACCTAAAAAGACTTGGTTAAGATGTATAAAAAAGGATTTTAGTATACTTGATTTAAATGAGAATTAGACACATAATAGGACACAATGGAGAAGAAGGATTCATGTAGCCGACCCCACCTAGTGGGATTAAGGCTTGTCATTGTTGTTATTGTTGTTGTGTTGCCTTGTGTTCATAATTTAACAAAGAAAGGGTTAATCCAACTTACTTGGTCAAAGCACATGTCGACTTCAAAAGAATATGTAAGAATAAATGCTAAAGCTCTCAATCAAGACCGACTAAGATTTGGTTCCGAATGATCGATTTACGCTAGTCATCACCAATCATTTGGAATTGATAAGTTCTTTTCAAATCACATTAACTCATATGAGGAGTTATGCTTAGAAACTTCGTGATGATCCAGATGATTTTTGAAGTCAAAGATGCACTGAGTTTGAAGAAGAGATTAAGTCAACCATCGACGAGCTCAAAGAAATCAACTTAGAACTAAAGAAGATCCGACCAGCATATCAATTCTTTATTGAATGAAATTGAAACCAATGACTTAGTTAGGCTATTGACTGAGTTTAAGGACCACTTTGAATCGAGTTTTGAAGAGATGACTGGATTGGCTCCTGATGTAGTGGTCCATAAACTAGCACTAGAGCCTACTGGTAACTTTATCAAGCAAGCTCCTAGATGCATGTGATTAGAAATAGAACAATAGGTCATTTCTGAAATCAAGAAACTAATCAATGTTGGCTTCATCCAAAAAGAAAAATACCTTACCTAGTTATCCAACATCATCCCAATTAAGAAAAAGAATAGCCAAATTCACATATGCATCGATTTTAGGGATTTAAATAAGGCATGTCCAAAAGATGAATTTCCACTACAAATCTCATAGTTGATGGTGGACATAGCCTCATACCATGCAGTATTCTCTTTCATGGATGGCTCATCTAGATATAGCCAAATAAAGATGGTTCTTGAATATGAAAGAAACACTACTTTTAGAACCCTGATTAGAATCTATTGCTATAAGGTCATGCCTTTCAGCCTCAAAATTGCTGGTGCTACATACCAGTGGGCTATGACTCGAATATTCAATTAACTCATTCATTCATCATCATGTTGATCATCAAAAGTAGAGAAAAAGAAGACCATATCTTTGACTTGAGAGTAGTTTTCAAATAGTTAAGATAATTAAACCTTAAAATGAACCCCCTGAAGTGTGCATTTAGAGTTGCTTTAGGGAAATTCCTTTGGTTTATTGTATGACACTAGGGAATCATAATCAATCTAGAAAAGATCAAGGTGATATTAGAGATGCCACCCCCTAAAAATTTAACTCAAGTCAGATCATTCCAAGGGCGGTTGGCATATCTAAGACACTTTATATCCAATCTATTAAAAAGATGTCAGTTATTCTCAGCACTTGTCAAAAAGGATGCCAAGTTAAAGTGGGACGACAAGTGTGTGAATGCCTTCGAAGACATCAAGCATTACTTGATGACACCGCTAATTCTAGTAGCCCCTATCCTAGGTAAGCCGCTCATACTTTACACTGCTGCATTAGATGACTCCCTTCGTGCTTTGTTAACTCAAGCCAACGATGAAGGGATGGAAAACACACTCTACTACCTCAGCCATCATCTAATCCTTGCTTAGCCTATGTATCTATCTCTACCTCTACATGGTGGAGGTCGACTCATTCTACCCATATGTCGGTATGGTAGAACGAGCTATGGGTGAAATGTGACATGCGGCTCTACCTCTTCCTCAATGTCCCTTTCTCGCTCACTTGTACTTTGTTTTTTTCTTTTCTTTTTCTTTTTCTTTATTTTCTTTTTCTTTTGTATTCAAATTTTGGCCAAGTTCATGGGAATAGATATTTTGATTTTGAGGAAGATAATAGGTCACATCCTCATATATCTCAACCTCTCTAACTGAGAATGGCCTTTCATCTGCTTTGACATAGTATTTGATTCCATCTTTTTGAAACTTGATGCACTAATAAAGAGAGGATAAAACCGTCTTATTTTGGTGTATCCAAGGACTACCGAGAAAAGAAGTGAGTGATGTATTCAAATAAATTATATAGAACCTGGCTTCAATCATCTGATTGCTTATTTCCAAAGGTAACACTATGGAGCCTAAAGCCCTCTTGTCCTGTTCATTGAATGCTCTCAACATCATCTGATCTCCTCAGAGTTCAAAGATGTCAATCCTCAAATAAAGGGTTTTAGGCGAATGTTCGATGCACGGATCAACCAACACCCTAGAAAGATCTTCCCATATCCCTTGTGATATGCAGTACAGTTGTGCTCTATATCCCCCAGAAGAAGGTCTTCATCTGTGAATGGGACTCCCTGGGTTTCTCTTGAATAATGTGCCTCCTCTCCAACAGCGGTCAACTAAGCTAAGCATATTTCTGGATCAAGAAGGGCCTTGATTAATGATTCCCTCATCTATTTGGAAAAGATAAGGGTATCATATATACTTAACTTAGCTAGCAACTTTCTCAAGTGAGGGAGGACATTAAAAATCAACTTTAGGCAGATCCTCCATAAGCATATCCATGGGTGGAGCATCCTATGGAGGGACTGTTTACTCGCTGGTACCAATGACTTTCTTTACCTTATCTTGAGGTGCTGCCTTAGGAGGTAGAACCTTTTCACTACAGAGGTTAACTTCAGTGATCTCTTGTGGCAGGTTAGTGGAAGATTCTACCTGCTCGTCAAACATACCTACAGCTTCTCTATAGGACCCTTAGAATTAGATAATTCCAAGTCTATCTCAAGAGGTGAACTCATATTATTCAGAATAGAAAAGTCCATCTCTGAATTAGAAAGAGGATGATCAAAGTTGTTATAATTATTAAGACTTGAAGTGATTTCTAAAGGAGTAGAATCAAACAAACCATCAGAAGTGGCATAAATGTAATTAAAACTAGCTTTCTTCCTTGATTTCTTAGATTTAAAAGGAGATACATGGTAGAAATCTAGTAAAAGTAAGTGGGTGAGGATTTGATGCCCTCATTGATACAAGATGTATAATAGAAGAACTAAAGTGAAGTAGAATGTCGCAAAGTAGTAGCTGTAATGGTGGAATGGAGGCTGGACTCGATCGGTGGTTGCGCTACTTGGTTATCCCGGGCAAGTATGGGCTCCTTCTACTACTACTTAGATCCTACTTTCCCCAAGTTATCTTTGGTAACTTGTGAACCTTCCTTGATGTTGGAGGTTCGAGTTGCCTCAGGCACCTGTAAGGAAAGTTTGTTATTTTAGAAATGATATTTTTAGAGGTTCGAGATAAAGAGATATCCCAACCTTCTTTTATTTTGAGAGGATCACATGTATCCCTAAGGATTACCTAGGAAAACTGGATGGTTGTTCTACTAGATATTCTTTAGGGATAATTATAGCACCTAACTTGTAGTTACGCTCAAGCTAGTCCTTAAATGTAAAGCAATCCTCCAAAACATGGCCTAACATGGGGTGGTAGGGGCAAAAGATAGGATCATCATTCTTGCCCACTTCCTAGACACAGGTAGCTAAAAATCAGGTTTCTTTAAGAGGTTCTTAGAGATTTTCATGACTACCTCCATCCTAAATGAATAAGGTTTGATTTATCCAAAAGAGTAGGTGGGTGATAGCTACCTGGGGGCGGGTATTTATACCGCTGTGGAGAGTATGATTGAGGAGGAGGTGGTGAAGGCCGTGGAGGTAACTAAGGTGGCCAATAAGATGGCCGAGGCAGTGGTAAAGGAGGTGGAACTAAAGGCTACTGAGCTCGAGGTCTCTCACACTGATCTTTGGCTGGTTGCTTCTCCTTATCTAATGTTGCTACTACCCCTAGCTTCTTTTCATAGGCTTTCTACAGCTTTGGCTTTAATGACTGATCTTGAAGAGAAAACTGTTTGACTTCCTCTTTTAAACTAGCCAAAGCTATGGCCACCCTGTTTGGAGCTTGATTCTGAAGTGCTAGCACTGTCGCTAACAATCTTCAACTCTCCTTCCCATCCTATCAATCTGCTCATGTTTCTACTTGAGTTGTTGAAGGAGGTGTTGGGTCGAATAGGCTGCATCATCCTATTCAACCACAACACCTTTCGAACTATGATGATCCCAAAAGAGGGAACCTTTGGTATCAACCATGTGTACCTCTACCGAGTCTTCCAACAAATCATCCTTATCAGGGTCGAAGCTAACCTTCTCTTTGAGGTCGACATCATACCTATTTCTTTCTTTTAGTTAAATACTATGCCAAGATATCATGAGTGGTCTAACTATGCTGGAATAAATACTCGTGGTGACCCATCGGGGATTATGCTCGTTAGCGGAGATACGACTTCTCTTTCGGAGTTCTCCATGAGGCTACTTTGGAAGAAGACATGCTCATGACCTTCAATTTGCTAGGTGGAGTGTTGCCCGGGATCTACTTCCATGGGAACAATAGGCTGTCCCTTCCCTTACTGCTTCCCTATCCATAATAATCAATGGAGGTGATGGTGGTGGTGGTATGACTATGATCTTTGTGTAGCCACTCCTTCTTCATAGCGAGTAATGCGAGGAACTCGCCCTCATCTTAGTTGGTGAAGTAGATGATGTGGGATTCCTTGGCCGTAGCCAAATCACCAGTGGGGCTTTCTTTTCCCCTAATGCTGCTCTTATGGCTTTGGGTGGAACCATAGAAGATGGAACCTGAACTACCGATAGTGAACATGGAGTAGAGAAATGTGGTGGAGATAATAGTGAGCTATATGCGGGGCTCTCCTTTATGATGGGTGGTGTCGGTCAACACAATACTTCTCTGTGTGGCGTGGGAGTAGCATGCTAATCAAGGAAATCTATGAGGGTGGAGGCTACTAACTGCCTGACATATCTTCACCTTTCTCGGCTAGTGATGTGAACTCTCGAGCCTCTCACTCTCAGATGGATGCTCACCTACCTTTGTGAGGAATAGCGAAATCAAAGCGGGCAGGACTTTGACCATCCACAAGCCCTCTCAACTTGTCATAAAATAATCCTAAGGCCAGCATATGATCTTCTCCTATCTCTGAGAGGTGTCTCATAATGAACCGGAGGAGGAGGTGATACTACAATCCTCTTGACATCTTCCTCTCCTTGGTGAAAAGGATTGAACTTGTTACAGTAAGCAAAGGAGAAACCTTCCAGGTGACCCCTCTACAATGTGATATCTATCTTTATCTCTAGTGCAATGTGCGTGGTCTTGATCTTACGGCTCTATTACGATGCTCTGGTTGAGGATATGGGAGCTTGACCCTACCTCAAAGGTAGGGGAGACTATCCTTGAAGCCAAGATAGCCTTCCGCTTAGAAAAGGCCAATGAGTGGGTACTAGCCTACACTAGGGTAGTGATGGGAACAATTAGCTGTGTAGGCACTAGAATTATAGCTACTACGAGAACCTCTATAACCTTCTCTTCAGCAAGGGAAACTCAGAATCTGAGGGCATCCCAATACAGATGATTGGCTTCTACCTAGCCACAACATTCTTGCAGGTAGTGGTGAGGGTTGCATCCTCACAAGTAATCTTGGCTCCCTCAAATCCTTGGCCAAAATGTAGTAAATGAGCAAAATTAGTTTTGGGGAGGCTGGCCTAATCCAAGGCCAAATCCATTCTGAAGAGGGAAGGTGAACACATACTTGAATCAATCATTATCTTGCACTAAGAAAAGCTAACTAGGCAGTTAAAACTAAAGCTGGAACTCTAATTATTGAAAACAAACTCAAATCATTTTTTCCTTAGTATTCTCGCTTTTTTAAATTTAGAGTTTGAACACTCAAAATTTGTATGTTAAGTTGGGCTCATTGAATTTAGGAGAGAATTTGAATAACTTGGAGGAGATATTTCAAGTTCAATTTGAGTTTAGACTCCACATTCAAACAATTTATGTATGTTGAATGGGTTCAAGTATTTTGGAGAGACTTTTGATGCTTCTATTAGTTCATATTTGAATTTGATTTTATGTTTGGGGAGCCTTTATTTAACAAAATTGATTATGTTAAATAAAGGGTCAATTGATTTTATTTTAGATTTGATTTTAGGGTTACTCATTTATCTAATTTGGGTACGCTAAATAAGATGAATGAAAACAATTTTCTTTTTGCTTGTTTGGCCATGATGTATATCATGTGTGAATTTACAAATGGAATCTTTACTTAGCAAATTTGTGTATGCTAAATAAAGCCCAAAAAGATTTAATTTTTATTTTGATTTTGAAAATGGGATATTTACTTAGCAAATTTGTATATGCTAAATAAAGCCCAAATATGTTTGATTAATTTTTTTATTTTTTAGTTTTGATTTTTAAAAATGGGAGCATTACTTAGCAAATTTGTCTATGCTAAATAAGGCCCAAATGTGTTTGATTTCTATTTTGTTTTTGAAAATGAGATCTTTACTTAGCAAATTTGTTCATGTTAAATAAAGCTCAAATGTGTTTGATTTTTATTTTGGTTTTGAAGTTGGGATATTTACTTAGCACATTTGTGTATGCTAAACAAAGCCCAAATGTGTTTTATTTTTATTTTGATTTGTGTTATTTTTGAAAGTGGGGATTTTTGTTTAACAAATATGGTGTGTTAAATAGAATCCAATTTATTTTCAATTTTCTTCCTGAAAAATGAAACTCTCATTTGACAAATTTGGGAATGTCAAATGGAATTCCAATGCATTTTGATTTTCATGATTTATGCAAAGGATATTTCCATTTAACAAATTTGGGCATATAAAATGGAAGTAAATCATATTTTATTTTTCAAAGATGAAATTTTTTGTATGTGATTATTGCTTTTTTGAAAAGAAAAAAATTCCAACTTAACATATGTGGAATGTGTTGAGTGGAGTTTCAAATGGTGTGATTTTATTTGAAAAAGGAAACCTCCATTCAACAAATTTGGATATATTGAATGGAAATGCTTATTTTCAAATTTATGCTTTTTGAAAAAAAGGAAAGAAACTCCAACTTTAATATATATAATATATTGGGTGGAGTTTCAATTTTATGATATGATTTTATTTGGAAATGAGATCTTCATTCAATAAATTTGGGTATATTGAATGAGGATTCTCACTTTCAAATATTTGCTTTTGAAAAGGAAGAAACTCCAACTTCAACATATGAGAGATATATTTAATGGAGTTTCAATTTCATGAAAAAAATTTATTTGGAAATGAAACCTTCATTCAATAAATTTGGGTATGTTGAATGAAGATGTTCATTTTCAAATATGTGTTTTTTGAAAGATGATTTTGATTTTGGTTTTGAAACCTACATGTAACAATCCCGAGGATTGTTAGATGGGGTTGAGTTATATATTTTGTGAAAATTTTTATGCAAGTATTTTATTATGTGAACTTCATGAAAGTTCTTTTAAAAAGTAATATTTTTATAAAGAATTTATTTTTCTCATTTGTGGAATGAACCTTACCTTACCATAAAGATGGTAAGGAGGTTCAAGAAGGTCTTTAGTCATCTCTTTTGATTAAATTTTATTTTCACCTATTGGGGGACCCAATAGGAGTTCTAAGACCTACATGGAGTAAGGTCCTAAAACCTAAAGGATATTAGCCAACTTAGATTTAGAAGTAAATGAGCTAAGTGCCAATAGAAAACAAGGATAGTATCAGACTCATATGAAATATAAATCCACTATAGATACTTGGAGACAATGATCATTTACCGAAGATGGAGAGAGGAACATTCCCCAGCAGAGTTGCCAGAAAAATTTATGATGTTTATTTTTTGTAGATAGGGGACACCATGTAGATCTTAGGGGGGTACTTATTGAGGTGATCGGGTATGACATTGAGGAATGATGTACTATCTTGAGAGACAGAAGTCACCACCCTATAATGGACCTAATCACTTAATAAGGACTCCTAAGGTCAATGGGTCTTTAAATGTACCAGAGATCTTTTCCCTACTTTACATGGAAAAGTAATGTAGGTGTTACTTTAAGCTAGGTTCATTAAGTTCCCTATGAAAGAAAGACCCCATAGTTAATTACATCCTAAGGAATGAGGTTCCTTAGGAATACTCTTGATTAAGGTAAATGATCATTGTCTCCAAAGATTTCAAAGATAGGACCAATCAATGGTTGGTTTTAAGAAAATCAAGGATTGATCAAAAGGAGAGAGTTATTATTGAAACCAAAGGGAGAAAGAGTAGGGATGCTCATAATACTAGGAAACCTAGTGAGCATCCTAAACTATCATATGGTTGGGCTTTATATTTTTGAAATTGAGGAGAATTATATGTTTGAGTGAATTTTTATTAAAAATCTAGGACTTATAATTCCATAATACAAGATTATAGAAATGCATAAGAGGTAAAGATTTATGCTTGTAGCTCCAAAGGGAAATAGCAACCCTAGATCCTAAATCTAGGGAGCTTCAGCATAATCCAAAAGCGCGACCTAAATCTAAGAGACAAAATAGGCGTATGGTTTACCTCCACTAGAGAGGATAAATCACCCATTGGACTTACAACGGTGGTAACTAACTCCTCTATGATTTTAAATACATGTAGGAAAGTCATATGCTTTGCAAGATGGTTAGGCTATTATTTATTTAGAAGAGATACTAAGTCCTTAAACTCTCCCTAAGAGACTAGATCATGAAGGGCATGAATAATGACTTAAATCTAATGCAAATTTTGTCAAGTTTTATTTTGATTTTGGGCATTTTTATTTGACACGGGATATGGATTTTATATACTAATACATGAAAATTAGTTGGTCAAGCCATTTTTTTTGGAAAAGGTGGAAGCCCTCCATTGGCAAGAGTGAGATAATATGATTTATGCATAATATGAGACATACAACACCCAGCCAAAGGGGTTACTAAATATTTTATTATTTTGATTTATGTCCTAAGCTTTAGGTGAGGTTATGAATTATTTAGTTTAATTTTGAATTGATTAATTGGATAGATAATTATTTATTTCTTAAGAGCCTAATCACATCTAGGCCATTTAACACTCATTGAATTATTAAAAAACTATGAAAATCATGCCATCGTAATTGCACAATCATAAACATAACATCAATCAATTTATAAAATTAGTGCAAAAGAATAAAGAGATGTGGTGGTTCCACCACCTGAAAAGAAATGTGGGTAGTCGAGCTCTACCCTTATACATCACGGTATAATGAAAGAATAAATTATAATTATGAAGTGACAAGTGTTATGGGGGTCTTCATTCTTCACTCATCCTTCATTCCTTCATCTTGGTTTGTTCCATTTCTCTATTTCTTTTGGTTTGACTTGGGATGTAGTTTGTTCCAAGGCCTCACATGGTATATAAGACATAGTCTTATAACCAATGTTTACCTTAGTCCCCATAACACTTATCCTAATCCTAATGCAAAAATTAAATTAAAAGGAAGGGAAGTAAATCTAGCTACACCTGTAAAACAAATGTTAGCTAAATACACCATACAACCCAAGTAGTTATAGGAATAATTTGGACTTAGTACCCCACACATGGGTAACCAAGTTCACTTGTCCTAATTTGAATTATGCTTAGGGGTATAAGCAACCTGCACAGCAAAAAAGCATTTATATTCTTATTATAGTGCCCCTTAAGCACAACCCCCTGAAGAAAGCCTGATTAGGCTATTATCGACCTAACATCCACATTATGCACTTACACCCTAACATCCAGTCTAAAATAATACATCATAAAACTAAATATTCATCAAATCATGCAGTTCCCTAACCTAAAGCTATAAATGGAGACTTAGTCTAATATGCATGTGTTAGAGCTTTCAATCAATTTTGATTTGGTTTATTTTGAAATTGATTTAACCTTTTGGGTTAAGTTGGGTTCAAGGTCAATTAAACTAGGTTGGGTCTAATTGATCAATTGAAGCTTTGGTTTAATTTAACAATCAATTTGGAATGAATTTGACCCATTGGTTGCAATAAATTTGGCTTAGATCAAGATTTGACCCTTTTTGGATTTTTTGGTCAATTTGGGTCAACTTGGGTTAGGAGGGCCAATTTGGTTTGGTCTAGCTCAAGTGATAGCTTGGTCATGTTTAATAATTGATTATGGATTGGTTTAGATCAATGGTTTCAGTCAATTTGGCTCATAGTAAATTTTGGCTTATTTAGGTCTCATTTGGGTTAAGTGTTGACTTGGTCAAAAGCTAGGTTTGACTTGGTTTGATCTAATTGGAGTGTTGAACATTCTAGGATGATTGTTTCTCACAATGTGAAGTGTGGGTAGTCTTGGTTCAACCCAATTCGAGTTGGATTAAAACTTGGTTCAAAAAGGGACTTTAGGCTACTTTGGGTCAAGTGGACCTAAAAAGGTGAATTAGCTTGATCATTGCTTGATTCAAGTTTATTTGAACTCACATATGGACTTATGATGGAAATATAAATCCAATTGCAAGTGGTTTGGAGTCAAATGGGTTTTGGTTCATTTAACAATTTCAAGTCAAAAGGATGAATATGAGTTTGACTTGGGTTAGTGTTATTTTGGCTTGGTGATTGTAGTTTATGTTTATATTTGGGCATGTGATTGATGGAGTGATTATTGGAAGAGAAAATCTAAGGGTTTGGATTGATTTGAGAATGATTTGGATAAATTCAAGAAATTGGCTTAAAGGATATAAATTGGGTTTGGATTTGAGTTTTGAATTTATATTGATTTGATTTTGGCCATTTGAATTTATATTTCATTTATATTTCTGAATATAAATGAGAATATAAATGATCTATGAGAGAATCATGTGAATTAGAGTGATTTGGCGTGAATTTGCTAAGTAGGTAAAAAAGTTTGATCAGGTTTTGATTTGGTTTGATTTATATTCATTTGATTTGATGATGATTTGAATGCCAATTTCATTTATAGTTGTGAATGCATGTGATGGAATAAGTGATTTATAAAAAAAACAGCTTTGGGTTGATTTGAAGGGTTTGGCTAAACTTATGGATGTGATTCATAAGGCTTAGGAAGGTTTTATTTGGAATTGATCATGGATTCAAATTTGGTTATTTAGAATTGATTTTGGATTTGAATCACTTAATGAGTTGATTGATTTGAGATTTGAGAATATCAATTGAGTTGGGATTGATTTGTGATTTGATTTGGATTGGTTTGAAGGAGTATACATGGGCTAGATTTGAGCTATGGGGTAAATTGTTGCCTTAAATCCCACATGCATAGCCTAATCCTTATAAACCCTTATAAGTCTAGTTAGGTTAAGTGTTCACCTAATCACTAGAAGTGTGTCAAGGAAATTCTTGTTAGAGGAGTCCATGTCTAAGATGGAGAAGTTGAGCTCACTCCAGCGGTGAGTTCAACATTGACCAAGTCAACCCCCATATAAACTAACCCATTGCAACCTAATTCTTGGCGACTACCTTCACACCTTCAACTAACCATGCCGAGCCAACTCACCTCCTCCCTGCCACCCATGACTCCCTGAGATGGCTAGACTGCCACTAGAAGCCAAACTTGATCCCACCATCCGATCAAGATGAAAAGGGGTATACACCCCCTTGTTTTTGCTTAGACACACACCAAAATCATTCCTCAGAGCCCTAGTTACCCAAGATGAGCCACTAGAGCCATTCCCTAAGCTCCCAAACTCGTTCCTCGATCAAAAAATGCCATTCCCATCCCACTCCCATTTTTTACATAACTTTGCTATTTCTCCATCAAACTAAATTAACTTTTCACGCACCTTCCCTAGGCCTCATCGAGCAAGAAAAAAGTCATCTCCCAAGCATCTCAAGCACTAGAGGTGGGACTTTGATCAAAGCTGAGCTCCAAATCATCGGTTCATGGCCTTCTGAGTGAACGTCGAGGAATTCATCCAATTGCTGCTTAACAGGGATTCATCTCCACTAGATGAAGCTTCCTCAATCATTCAAGCCATCGATCTTGAGCTCTGGTTAGGTATGCCTCCAAAACTAATCCTTAGGAAAAAAAAGGTTAGGGGTTTTTGAAGAAGACTTGCATCTCGTTGGATCTTGATCGTTGGATCCCATCCGATCGATGTTGTGAAGGTGTGGGATCTTTTTGGAGTTGATCCGAGCTCAGGTAAGCTCAGATCAAGTGAGTAATGGAAAATAGACTCCATTCTTCTTCACTCGCATGATCAGAATGGACGATCGTGATTAGATCCACAAGATCGATATGATTTAATCCTATTAAGTTGTGGGATTAATCATAGAGATTGGATGGCGGACGAGAAAGCGTGTACGCCCGCCATGTAGGCTTTGAGTCAGATAAGTTTTAAGTAGTCAATCCTGCTATGCCATGTGGAAAGTGAGTCTTGTCAGCACGCCACGTGGCACTAACAGGATTAGGCTTTAATTAGGTTTAATTAATTATTTTTAATGGCTGAAACTTCTAAAACTCATAAAAATCATAGAGAAATTAAAAAATTGCAAATAAATACTCATTTTAAAGGTATTTCAGAGGAGAATTAATTAAAAATGATATAAATTAATTTTGAATAGTAATTAAAGTTTAATTATAAAATTAATTAGCTTATTTACTCCTTAACTACTTGAGCAATTAATCCCAAATTTTGTGGGTTAATTTAATAGGATGACCTCTGCTTCCAATGATTTTCTTAGGATTTATTGCACACTTAATTAGGAAAATTGACTAATTAAAACTTAACTACTCTTTTAAGTTAATTAATGATTAATTAATCCCATGAATAGTAATAAATTAGTTAATTAAGTTTATTAATCATTGTTCATAAGTAAGTGAACTAAGGAATAGGGTTGGGACCCCTTTCCCTAAGTTCATTTCACCCTTTTTTAAAATGAAATTAATTAAGATATAACTAATTAATTAAATCACTTAATCAAATTAAAATCAAAATCACATCTGACTTTAATTAATTAAATCATGGGGTAGATTTTTAGGTGTTACCTAAAGGAGTTTAATGAAATTATGGTTAGTCCGCATGTGTGGAAAAACCATAAGAGTAGTTAATTAAATCCCTTAATCTAACTAATAATTAATCATGAGCCAATTACATTTGACCCCTTTTATTTCCTAGGATCATTGTAAATTTATTTTCCATGCATATCATGTTGGCTCATAATTATTTAGTTAATTACATTAAGGTGACATAAGTAAGGGTAATTAATTTATCTAATTAAGGGTTAAACTTACAACCCATAAAATCAACTTAATTACATTTCCTTAACTTAAATAAAACCACTAATGTGGGAATGGGTTTAAAATAACAAGTGATGATTTCTCTTCTCCTCATTAAGTCAAATCAAATCCAAAACTTAATTAATAAAGAAGCTTTGGTTTGTTTTAAATAAGCTTATTTGATTTGGTTGTCCTTAAGAACTAGTTTAGTTGAATGAATCACATGCTTATATTTGATTGACCTCTTTTCAATCATGTTAAATTTGGTATGTCATTTGAATTCATGCATCCATCTTTTTAAAATCAAGTAAAATAAAATGGTTTCCTCTATGTAAGCTTGCATGTGTTGATTTAATTTAATATATGCATTGCTATTATCACTATTAAATCCAAATGTATTTTTCAAAAGCTTATAAATGAATAATAATGTGTTATGATGCTAGTTATAAATACATAAGAAATGCTTGTGCTTATAGCTTAAGTGTATGAAGGTTGAGTTCTTTTTCCTCTATTCATGTGTTAATTTATATAAGATTGAATGGTAATGGTATATAGTCTGGACATCTCAGGAACACGAAGCTTTAGCTAGCCCCAAAGAGGTTATTTGATTACCTCACTTCCTTGGTTTAATAATGGCAAGTACCCATTTGATTACATTCTTATGTATTTCAACATTAAAATTTGGATAGAGCTTCAATTCATATATATAAATGATTCAATCAAAAAATTTATACAATCTTTGCATGGTTTTCTTTCCCTGATTTATGTATACATCCATACGTGTCCATGAAAAGTAATTTCTTATGTCTTTTTTGTATAAGAATTTGGATAAAGTTTTAAATTAATATTTTTAAATAATTCAATCAAATAAAAAATAAATTCTAAACATACACATACATTCATAATTTAAGGGTGCTAAAATATGTTGCATGCATAAATACACTTAGGATTAAATCATATGCATGTAACATATGATGGAAAGGAATGATTTAATATATGTCATCTGGTAGTAATTCAATTAACTTATTCTTAAGATGCCTTTCATTTTTGGATAGGATTATTTAAAGTGAACCTAAAGTTAGGATTAATTAAATCTTTTAATAAGTCATTCACTAAAGAGAACTAAATTAAATTAATATACTTTAGAAAGTGACTTAAAGTAGGGATGAAAGAGGGTAATTCCCTTTTCCTCTCTTCATAACACTTAGTTCCTAAGTGTGATCAAATGAAACAAAAGAAAACATAAATTAAAATTCTCAAATCAATTGAACTACTTCAAGTGAAATCAATAATTCATGTTAAATTGAATCCTTCTACACAGAAAATACAACACGAATGCCTAACAAGACTTACCACACAAGCCTTAATACACACATTAGAATTAAGTCACAACTTCTAGCTCTAAGTTAGGATGGTGTATGATGTGATGTATGTTTTGTTTTATGATGTATTATTTTAGATTGGTTATTAGGGTGTATGCTTCGTAGACTAGATGATTGGCCAATATTAGCCTAATCATGTTTTCTGTAGGGGATTATACTTAAGAGATGCTTAAAATAAAATGTGAATGCTCTTTTTGTTGGTTGCTTAAATCCTTAAGCATAATCCAAGTTAGGACAGGTGGGCTTAGTTACCCATGTGTACAGTGCTAAGTCTAAATTATAAATACAATTGCTTAGGATTATATATATATATATATATATATATATATATAGCCACTATTTTGCAAGTGTAGTTATATTTTTTCTCCACATAAATGTAAGTTTTGGAATAGGAATTAGGATTAGTGCTATGGGGGATTAGGATGAGCAGTGACTAGAAGGCATTATCCTGGGGTGCCTTGTGATGGCTTTGAAGTAAGCACCTTCCAAATCAAAGAAGGAAGCAAATCAGAAATGGAGATATAGAGAAAGAAGACCCCCATAGCATTTAATACAATTATAATTATTTATCTTTTCTCTCTTCGGGTTGTAAGACAGTACCAAACCGCATCGACCTTTTATTCCTTTAGAATAGTTTATATAATTGTTTGATGTTATGTTTACATTGTGCATTAGGTTGGCATGCTTTTCATAGTTTCCTAAATGATTGATGCTTTAATGTGTGGCTTTGATATGATTAGGCTCTTAGGATAAAAATAACTTTTCTACCCAACTAATCACTCATAACTAAATTTTAAACAATTCATAGCTTCATCATAAATCCTAAGACATAAATAAGATAATTAAAAGATTTAGCAACCCCTTGGCTATATGGTTGTATGTTTCACATTATACATGCATATTCTCTCTCTTGAATAAGAAGGAGCTCCATCCTTGCACGATGAAGAAATGCTTGACCTGTGAGGGCACCCCTTGTGGTGGAGAACACTTCTTCTAGTTGATTTGACCCATAACCTATTTCATCATGCATTTAGGCAAATGAAATCATAAAGCCTCTATCAAAATGATGTGTCTAAAATGAAATAAAATTTGAAAAGATTTTGCATCTATAGATCAAGTCATATGCTCATACCACTCATGCTCTTTTTTTAGGGAGAGTGTTTAGGACTTTAGTCTCTTTCTAATTAAATAACTACCCTAGCTATCTTGCAATTCATAAGACTGAACTACATAGTTTTAAAATCGTAAGAGGAGTTAGCTGGCGGCCACTCTAGACAGCTATATGTCCATAAGTCAGACAATTTATTCTCTCTTATGGAGGGAAACTCTTATGTCCACCTATCACGTAGATTTAGGTCGTGCTAAAGCTCCCTAGATTTAGGATTTGAGGTTGTTATTTTTTTTGGGCTACGAGCATAAATCCTTACCTATTAAGCATTCCCACAACCTTGTGTTGGTTGACTATAAGCCTAGTAATCTAATTAAATTTCAACTCAAAACATATAAATCTCATCAACTTAAAAATTATAAAGCCCAACCATAGGATAAATTGGAATGTTCACTAGGCTTCTTAGTATCATGAGAATTTCTTACTTATTCCATTTGGATTCCAAAAATAAGTCTTCTCCTTGAGCTTTCCCAATTGATTTTCCAAATACAACCAATCTTTTGATAGTCTAACCTTGAAATATTTGGAGATGCTAATTGTCTACTTTAATCAAGAGTATTCTTAAGAAATTTCATTTCTTAAGGTGTAATTAACTATGGAGACTTGCCTCCATATAGAACTTAAGAACTTGGTTTAATATAAACCCTATTATATTCATCCATGTAAAGTAAGAGAAAAATCTCTCGTATATTTGAAGAGACATCATGCCTTAGGAGTCCTTATTATGTGATTAGGTCCATTATAAAGTGATGCCTCTATGTTTCAAGATAGTACATCATACCTCAATGTTATTCTCTATCACTTTAAGAAGTACCACCCTATGATCTGCGTGGTGTCCCCCTCCATACATCCAAAAATAAACACCACAAGGCCCTCTCGCCTTGTTCATAGAATCCTCTCAACATCATCCTTTCTTTTTGGAGTTTAGATGTCGATCCTCAAGTAGGTAAGGGTTCTTTGACTCATAATGTTAATTGATGCACATGGGTCAACCAAAACTCTGGATAGTCTGTATCTGCAAACATCCACTATAATGTAAAGAGGCTATTGTGCTCGATCGTTCATCGGAGTAAGTCTTCATCACTGAATGTAACTCCTAAGATGCCCTTCGAGTGGCATGCCTCTTCTTTAGTAGCAGTCAATTGAGCTAAGCATACTCTAGATCAAGTAAGGCCTTGATTAGAGATTTCCTCATCTCTTTGGGTAAGACAAGGGCCTCATATATACTTAACTTAGCTAGAAACTTTCTAAGGTGAGCTAAGACATTGTAATCAAATAAAACCTAAACACTAAACTAAAAAAGAAAACCTAAACCTAAAATAAAAATAAAATAAACTTAAACCTAAACTAAAATAAATATAACATAAACTTAAACCTAAAAAAAACTAAACATAAACCCCAAACTAAAAACAAATAAAATAAATTAAAAATAGACCTAAACCTAAACTTAAAAATAAAACCTAAAATAAAAACCTGAAACCTAAACCTAAACTTAATAATAAAAAAAACCTAAAGATAAAAAATAAAATAAAAATAAAACGAAACTAAAAAGAAACCTAAACCTAAACCTAAAATATAAAATAAAATAAAAAACCTAAACTAAAATAAATAAACCAAAAATAAATAAACTAAACTAGATAAACATAAAAAAAACATAAAAAAACATGAATTTGTTCTTTATTAAAAAAACCAAAACCCTGAAACTAAAACAGAACCTCCAAACCAAATCCAAAACCCTAAACCATAAATCCTAAAAATCCTAAACCCTAAACCCTAAACCTTAAATCTAAAAACTTAAACCTTAAACCCTAAACCATAAACCCTATACCCTAAACCCTAAACACTAAACCCTAGGGTTTAGGGTTTGGGGTTTAGGGTTTAGGTTAGGTTTTAGGTTTTAGGGTTTATGGTTTAGGGTTTAGGGTTTTAGGGTTTAAGGTTTAGGGTTTAGGGTTTAGGGTTTTAGGATTTAGGGTTTAAGGTTTATGGTTTAAGGTTTAAGGTTTATCATTTAGGGTTTAGGGTTTAGGGTTTAGGGTTAGGGTTATAGGTTTAGGGTTTAGGGTTTAGGGTTTAGGGTTAGTTTTATGGTTGTAGGTTTTGGGTTTATGGTTTATGATTTAGGATTTAGGGTTTAGGCTTTTTTTAATTAAGTAAATCAGTAGGTTTATGTTTATTTAGATTATTTTTTATTTATTTGAGTTTATTTTATTTTTTATTTTTATGTAAGTTTATTTTTTTATTTAGTTTAGTTTATTTATTTTAGGTTTATATATTTTAGTTTAGGTTTTTTATTTTAGTTTATTTTTTAGGTTTAGGTTTATTTGTAGTTGAGTTTTATTTTTATTTTATTTTTTAGGTTTAGGTTTTATTTTTTATTTTTATGTTTACATTTATGTTTTTATTTTATTTTATTTTTAAGTTTAGGTTTAGGTTTTTATTTTAGGTTTATTTTTTGGTTTTATTTTTATTTTTGGTTTAGGTTTAATTTTAGTTTATTTTATTTTTTTAGTTTAGGTTCAGGTTTTGGTTTAGTTTATTTTAAGTTTAGATTTAGGTTTTCTTTATTTTAGTTTAGGTTTAGGTTTATTTTATTTTATTTTTATTTTAGGTTTAGTTGCTTTTTTTATTTAGGGTTTAGGTTTTATTTATTTTTTATTTTTAGGTTTAAGTTTTTCTTTATTTTTTATTTTATTTTATTTTAGGTTTATTTTACCTTTATTTTAGGTTTAATTTTTATTTTATTTAGGTTTTCTATTTTTTTAGTTTAGTTTAGGAGTTTATTTCTTTTGCTTTAGTTTAGTTTTTATTTTTGATTTTATTTTTTTTTTAGGTTTAGGTGAAGGTTTTAGTTTGTGTTTTTATTTTATTTTTTAATTTATTTAATTTTGGTTTAGGTTTTTTTAATTTATTTTATTTTTATTTTTTATTTAGTTTAGGTTTAGGTTTTTAATTTTTGAGAGTTTAGGGTTTAGTGTTTAGGGTGGTTTGGGGTTTAGGGTTTAGGGTTTAAGTTTTAGTTTAAGGTTTACGGTCTAGGGTTTAATGTTTTTTTTAACAGAGAACAAATTTAGATTCAACATTTTTTTATTTTCAATTTTATCAACCAAGTAGCACCTGAAGTTTTCTTAGACACAAACGATGACATAGATAAAAAATTAGCACCCATAGAGCAAATCAAAAACCCTAGAGAATAGAACTATCTCTACTGTAAAGACACAGTTCCATAAGTAGCAGATCATATAAGCCATTCTTTAGTTTTGCCAGTTCCCATCAGAACCACCCGGGCCTTTTGATTAGCATGATCCACCATTATATCCCTGATCTCTCCCTCTACCACCACCACGACTATAACCTCCATCTCTCCTCTTACCTCTATAACCACCACTACTCTAACCACCACCTCTATATCCACCAGCACCTCTAGATCCCCCACCACCACTATGATAATCACCGCCTTCGCCTTTGCCTCCACTGCCAAATCTAGACTGAGCCTAGTTGACGGTGATGTTCTTGCCATTAAGATTTTGCCCATTCCTAGGGTATAGGTTTAGTTTAGGGTTTATGTTTTAGGGTTAATTTAGGGTTTAACATTTAGGGTTTATGGTTTGGGGTTTAGGGTTTAGGATTTAGGGATTAGGGTTTAGGATTTAGGGATTAGGGTTTAAGGTTTTAGGGTTTTGTGTTTAAGGTTTAGGGTTTAGGGTTTTAGGGTTTTGGGTTTAGGGTTTAGGGTTTAGGGTTTAGGGTTTAGGGTTTAAGGTTTAGGGTTTAAGGTTTAGGGTTTAGGGTTTTATGGTTTAAGGATTATGGTTTAGGGTTGTAGGTTTAGGGTTTAGGGTTAGTGTTAGGGTTTAGGGTTTAAGGTTTAGGATTTAGGGTTTAGGCTTTTTTGTTTAAATTAAGTAAACTGGTAGTTTTAGGTTTATTTAGTTTATTTTTTATTTATTTGAGTTTATTTTATTTTTTATTTATTTGAGTTTATTTTATTTTTTATTCTTATTTAGGTTTTTTTTATTTTTATTTTGGTTAGTTTATTTATTTTAGGTTTATTTATGTTAGTTTAGGTTTTTTTAGTTTATTTTATAGGTTTAGGTTTTATTTTGTAGTTGAGTTTTATTTTTATATTATTTTTAAGGTTTAGGTTTTATTTTTTATTTTTTGGTTTAGGTTTAGGTTTAGGTTTTTATTTTATTTTTTTTAGGTTTAGGTTTTAGGTTTTTATTTTAAGTTTATTTTTAGGTTTTATTTTTTAGTTTAGGTTTAGGTTTATTTTTAGTTTATTTTATTTTGTTTAATTTAGGTTTAAGTTTATGTTTAGTTTATTTTAGGTTTAGGTTTAGGTTTTATTTATTTTAGTTTAGTTTATTTTACTTTAGGTTTAGGTTTATTTTATTTTATTTATTTTATTTTTATTTTTGGTTTAGATTTCTTTTAGTTTAGGGTTTAGTTTTTATTTTTTTATTTATTTTTATGTTTATTTTTTAGGTTTAAGATTTTATTTACTTTTTATTTTATTTACTTTTTATTTTACATTTTGTTTTTATTTTATTTAGGTTTATTATTCTTAGTGATTGGGGTTTAGGGTTTAAGGTTGCAAGTTTACGGTTCAGGGTTTAGAGTTAGTTTTAAGGTTTATGGTTAAGGTTTAGGATTTACTATTTTAGATTTAGGGTTTAGGGTTTAGGGTTTAGGGATTAAGGTTTAGTGTTTTTTTTCTTAAATTAAGTAAATTAGTAGGTTTAGGTTTTTTTTTAGTTTAGGTTTTTTATTTTAGATTATTTTTTAGGTTTAGGTTTAGGTTTATGTTTATTTTTTTAGTTTAGTTTTTTTTATTCTATTCTTTAGGTTTAGGTTTTAGTTTTTATTTTTAGGCTTAGGTTTTAGGTTTTTATTTTTAGGTTTATTGTTTTTAATGTAGGTTTAAGTTTATTTTTACTTTATTTTATTTTATTTAGTTAATGTTTTGTTTAGTTTAGGATTAGGTTTAGGTTTTATTTATTTTAGTTTAGGTTTATTTTATTTTTATTTTACGTTTTGGTTTTTTGTAGTTTAGGGTTTTAGTTTTGTTTATTATTTATTTTTAGGTTGTATTTTAAGGTTTATTTTTTGATTTAGGTTTTTATTTAGTTTTTATTTTATTTTAGGTTTATTTTATTTTTATTTTACGTTTAGTTTTTATTTTATTTAGGTTTTTTATTCTTTAGTTTATTTTATTTTATTTTTAGGTTTAGGTTTAGGTTTTAGTTTAGGTTTATATTTTATTTTTTTATTATTTATTTAAATTTAGGTTTATTTATTTATTTTATTTTTAGGTTTTATTTAGTTTAGGTTTAGGTTTTTAGGTTTTTAAGGATTACTGGTTAGGGTTTAGGGTTTAAGGTTTTAGGGTTTAGGGTTTAGTGGTAGGGTTTAGGGTTTATGGTTTTTAAGGTTTAGGGTTTAAGGTTAGCTTAGGGTTTAAGGTTAGTTTAGTGTTTAGGGTTTAGGGTTTAGGGTTTAGGGTTTAGGGTTAGTTTAGGGTTTAGGATTTAGGGTTTTAGGGTTTAGGCTTTAGCTTTGTTAGGGTAAGGGTTTGGGTTCAGTGTTTATGGTTTAAGGTTTATGGTTTAGGGTTTAGAGTTAGTTTAGGGTTTAGGGTTTTTTAGGGTTTAAGGTTTAGGGTTTTGGGTTTTGGATTGTAAGTTTAGGGTTAGGTTTATAGTTTAGGGTTTAGGTTTAGGATTTAGAGTTTAGCGTTTAGGGTTTTTTTTAAGATTAAGTAAACCGATAGGTTTAGGTTTATTTAGTTTATTTAATTTATTTTAGTTTATTTTATTTTTTATTTTTATTTAGGTTTATTTTTTATTTTTATTTAGTTTAGTTTATTTATTTTAGCTTAATTTATTTTAGTTTAGGTTTTTTTATTTTAGTTTATTTTTTAGGTTTAGGTTTAGGTTTATGTTTATTTTTTAGCTTAGTTTATTTTTATTTTATTTTTTATTTTTAGGTTTAGGTTTAGGTTTTTATTTATTTATTATTTTTTTTGTTTAGGTTTTAGGTTTTTATTTTAAGTTTTTTTTTAAGTTTAGGTTTAGGTTTATTTTTAGTTTATTTTATTTTATTTAGTTTAGGGTGTAAGTTTAGTTTATTTTAGATTTAGGTTTAGGTTTTATTTATTTTAGTTTAAGTTTATGTTTATTTTATTTTGTTTATTTTAGGTTTAGGTTATTGTCTTTTTAGTTTAGGGTTTAGGTTTTTTTTATTATTTATTTTTATGTTTATTTTCTTAGGTTTAGGTTATTATTTAGATTTTATTTTATTTATGGTTTTATGTCACTGTCCTTCAAGATCTTTGATGGTAGTGGGAACTCACGATAACACATTGCACACTTTAGAGGCAGCTATTACAACACCGGTGGTAGCAACACAGTCCAATTCCGCCTTTTTGTTAGTAGTCTATCATGTGTTGCATTTGATTAAATCGAGGCCTAGTTCGGTGAAGACTTTCGAGTTGGAGCACCTCTTCCTCAAGAGGATTGCTAGAGTTCAACAGAGGGTATTTGTGGCGACCTCATTGCGAAAAACAAAACTAAATGAGTCCTCGTTGATTACATTCTCGTGGCTTCTGAGCATGAAATGCTAACCATAACTGTTCGAACAACATGCTATTGAGATTCTTCTCAAGAATATCCATGGCCTGATCACCTTCATGCTTAAGGGATTTACCATCAAAACATTCAAAGAATTAATCAACAAGAGGCCAACCTCTGATGAGTAGGGTTATAGTTTCACTTTACCCGGCGGGAAATTATACCATCATTTGGTTACTTTCCACCCCCTCTTTGTTGATAAATTAAATAAGCCATATTCATTCAAGAGGGAGATAGTTAGGAAAATCTTTAAGCTCTTAAAGAAACATGACTTTCAGTTACTAGATGCTAAGAGGCCAGAGGAAGTGGGTAAGAGCAATGATCCTAATTAACCACATCATGTTAGGCCATGTCTTAAAAGATTGTATCACTTTTAAGGACTAGCTTGAGCACAACTATAAGTTGGGAGCCATAGTTATCCCTGAGGAATACTTATTAGAACAACCATCAGGTTATTAGAGTAATCATTGGGGATACTTATGATCCTCTTAAAACCAAAGAAGGTTAGGATATCTCCCTATCCCAAAACTCTAAGAAGATCATTTCTAAGATCAAGAAGCTGTCTAAAGTAGCTCAAACCTCCACCAAAGAAGATTTGTTAGTTGTAGACGACTCAGAGACACCATGGATAGTGGCTATAAGTAGCCATGGTCTACCACCTGCTAGCTCCTCTTCTCATCACATTGTATTTATGGAGAAAGGCACTAAATCCCTTACTCCGCTTACTTTACTTGATTTCTATCATGTACCTTCACCCACAAATAAATTAATGAAGAAAGTTGATTCTACTTATATATTGTTTACTTTTTTATGCTCTTGATTTTATTCCTATTGAAAGGTCTCTAAGTCTATATAAAAATAATAGCTCTAGTAGTTTCGATCCTTTCCTTTCTAATTCAGAGTCAGACTATCCTTCTTTGAATTAATCAGGTTCACCTCTTGAGATTGACTTGGAGTCAACTGACTTTGAGCTTCTTATAGGAGAAGTTGTAGGTATGCTTGATGAGAAGGTAGAACTTTTCACAAGCTCATCATTCCAAGAAGTCACTTATGTCAACCTACACACTAGCAAAAATCTACCTCCTAGGGTAGCACCTCAAGATAAAGGTAAGCAAGTCATTAATTTCAGTGAGCAGATAGCCCCTCCATAGGATGCTCCACCCATGGATATGCTTGTGGAGGACCAAGCCAGAGTTGATTACAATGTCCTAGCTCACCTTAAAAAATTTCTAGCTAAGTTAAGCATATATGACGCCCTTGTCTTATCCAAAGAGATGAGGGAATCTCTAATCAATGCCTTAATTGATCTAGAGATATGCTTAGCTTCACCGCTATTAAAGAAGAGGCATGCCAATTGAAAGACATCTTAGGAGTTACATTCAGCGATGAAGCCTTACTCCTAGGGACGGCCGAGCACAACCACCTCTTTACATTATATGCTTTGAGTTGAAATTTAATTAGATTTCTAAGGCTTATAATCCACTAGCATAATGTTGTGGGAATGCCTAAGAGGTGAAGATTTATGCTCATAGCCCAAAGGAAATAGCTACCTCAGATCCTAAATTTAGGGAGCATTAGTATACACTAATGCGTGACCTAAATCTAAGCGATAGGTGGACATAAGGGTTTACCTCCACAAGAGAATAAATTATCCTAAATATCGTCTAACTTGATTATGCTTAAGGATTTAAGCAACCTGTAAAAAGAGCATTCACATTTATTTTTAAGCATCTCTTAAGCATAATCCCCTGTAGAAAACATGATTAGGCTAATATTAGTCTATCATCCAGTCTACGAAGCATACACCCTAACATCCAATCTAAAATAATACATCATAAAATAAAACATACATCAGATCATACACCATCTAACTTAAAGCTAGAAGTGGTGACTTAATTCTAATGTGTGTATTAAGTCTTGTGTGGTAAGTCTTGTTAGGCATTAGTGTTGTATTTTTTTAAGTGTTGAAGGATTAAATTTAACATGAATGGTTGATTTCACTTGAAGTAGTTTAATTGATATGAGAATTTTAATTTATGTTTTCTTTTGTTTCATTTGATTAAACTTAGCAACTAAGTGTCATAAAGAGAGGAAAAAAGGATTTCCCTCTTTCATCCCTACCTTAAGTCACTTTCTAGAGTATATTAATTTGATTTAGTTCTCTTTAGTGAATGGCTTATTAAAAGATTTAATTAAACCTAAGTTTAGGTTCACTTAAAATAATCCTATTCAAAATAAAAGGCATCTTAAGATTAATTTAATTGAATTACTACCACATGACATATATTAAATCATTCCTTTCCATCACATGTAACATGCATATGATTTAAGTGTATCTATACATGCAACATATTTATTTTTAAATGATGAATGTATGTGTATGTTTAGAATTTTTTTTTGTTTGATTGAATTATTTAAACATATTAATTTAAAACTTTATAAAAATTCTTATACAAAAAAGGACATAAGAATGAAATTAAATAGGAACGTGCTATTGTTAAATCAGGGAAGTGAAGTAATCAAATAACCTTCTTGGAGCTAGCTAAAGCCTCATATTCTCGGGATGTATAAACTGTATACCCATTTGCATTCAAATATATGTAAATTTGTATACATGAACATAGGAACTAAGCTCCAAATCATATGGCTAATTAATTCAACCACTTAGTCAATTATGAATGCATGCAATTTTAATGTAAAATGGGATTTTCATTAACTAATCACATATACATATACATGTATAGAGATATAGGCATGTACGTGTCATTATTAAACTAGGGAAGTGAGGAAATCAAATGACCTCCTCGGGGCTAACTAAAGCCTTGTATTCCCGGGATGTCCAGACAATATACTTGCTTTTCTTTGACACACATGGATGTATACATAAATGAGAGAAAGAAAATCATGCAAAGATTGTATATTTTGTTTGATTGAATCATTTATATATATGAATGAAAGCTCTATCCAAATTCTAATATTGAAATACATAAGAATGAAATCAAATGGATACATGCGGTTATTAAACCAGGGAAGTGAGGTAATCAAATGACCTCCTTGGGGCTAGCTAAATTCTCGAGTTCCTAGGATGTCCAAACTATATATCCATTACCATTCAATCTTATATAAATCAACACATGAATAGAGGAAAGAGAACTCAACATTCATACACTTAAGCTATAAGAACATGCATTTCTTATGTATTTATAAATAGCATCATAACACATATTATTATTCATTTATAAGCTTTTGAAAAATACATTTGGATTTAATAGTGATAATAGCCACACATATATTAAATTAAATTAACACATGCAAGCTTACATAAAGGAAATCCATTTTATTTTTCTTGATTTTGAAAAGATGGATGCATGAATTCAAATGACATACCAAATTTAACATGATTGGAAAAAGGACAATCAAATATAAGCATATGATTCATTCAACCAAACTAGTTCTTAAGAATAATCAAATCAAATAAGATTATTTAAAGCAAACCAAAGCTTCTTTATTTATTAAGTTATGTATTTGATTTGATTTAAAGAGGAGAACAGAAATCATCACTTGTTGTTTTAAACCCATTCCCACATTAGTGATTTGATTTAATTTAAGAAAATGTAATTAAGTTAATTTTATAGGTTAATTAAGTTGAACTCTTAATTAGATCAATTAATTACCCTTACCTATGTCACCTTGAAGTAATTAACTAAATAATTACAAGCCAACATGATATGCATGGAAAAAGACTTACAATGATCCTAAAAAATAAAAGGGGCCTAATGCAATTGGCTCATGATTAATAGCTAATCAGATTTTTGGATTTAATTAATTACTCTTATGGTTTTCCCACACATGTGGACTAACCATAATTTCATTAAACTCTTTTAGGTTATTAAACACCTAAAGATCTACCCCATGATTTAATTAATTAACGTCTGATGTGATTACAATTTCAATTTGATTAAGTGATTTAATTAATTAGTCAAATCTTAATTAATTTCATTTTAAAAAAGGGTGAAATGAACTTAGGAAAGGGGTCCCAACCCTATTCTTTAGTTCACTTACTGTTGAACAATGATTAAAAAACATAATTAGCCAATTTATTATTGTTCATGGGTTTAATTAATCATTAATTAACTTAAAAGAGTAGTTCAGGTTTAATTAGTCAATTTTATTAATTAATTGAGCAATAAATCCCAAGAAAATCATGTGAGGTAGAGGTCATCCAATTAAATTAACCCACAAAATTTAGGAATAATTGTTCAAGTAATTAAAATGTAATTAAGCTAATAAATTTTATAATTAAACATTTATTAAACCTAAATTATTATTCAAAATTAGTTAAGATCATTTTTAATTAATTCTCCATTGAAATAACTTTATAATTAGTATTTATTTGCATTTTTTATTTCTGTATGATTTTTTATGATTTTTAGAAGTTTCAACCATTAAAAATGATTAATTAAGCCTAATTAAAGCCTAGTCCTATTAGTGCCACATGGTGCGCTAATGTGGTGCACTTTCCATGTTGACTGCAAGATTGGATACTTAAAACTTATCTGACTTAATACGTCATGTGACGGACGCGCTTTCTAGTCCACCGTCCGATCTAAGATCAGATGGCTATGATTAATCCCAGAGCTTAATAGGATTGAATCAAATTGATCTAGCCAATCTAATCATGACCATCCATTTCGATCATGTAGAACAGATGGTGTGTGATCTAACATCATGTAAGTGAGGGAGAATGTAGTTCGTCTCCCATTGCTCACTTGTCAGCTTACGAGCTCTCAACTCAAGGATCCCACACCTTCACGACATCGATCAAAGGGGATGTAATGGTCAAGATCACACGAGATGCAAGTTTTCTTCAAAATGCTCCAACCCATTTTTGCCTAAGGATCTATTTTGGAAGCATACATCATCGGAGCTCAAAACTGGTGGCTTGAACAATTGAGGAAGATTCATTTAATAGAGATGAAGCCTTGTTGAGAAGCAATTGGATCAATTCCATAATTTTTGTTTGAAAAACCATGAACTAATGATTTGGAGCCTGACTTTGATCGAAGTCCCACATCCGGTGCTTTGGAAGCTTGGGAGATGATTCATTCTTGCTCAATGAGGCCTAGGGAAGGTGCATGAAAAGATAAGTTGAGTTTGATGGAGAAATAGGGAAGTTAGGTCAGAAATGGGAGTGTACTATTTCAGAACGAACAAGAATGACATTTTTCAATCAAGGAACGAGTTTGGGAGCTTAGGGCTAGCGCTCATATTGGGTAGCTAGGCCTATGAGGAATGATTTTGGTGTGTGTTTGAGTGGAAACGAGGGGGTGTATACCCCCCTCCATCTTAATCAAACCATGGGATTGGGTTTGGCTTCTAAAGGTCATCAAGCCATCTTAGGGAGTCATGGGTGGCAGGGAGGAGGTGAGTTGGCTCAGCTTGGTTGATTGAAGGTGTGGAGGTGGCTACCAAGGAGGAATCATGGGTTTTTGATGGGTTTCAAATGCTCCAATGGGAGGGTGAGGTGATTTCACCACCCATTGGTCATGGCTGACCCAACCACCCCTTGGGTTAGGTTGGGTAGTGTCCTAGGAGCTTAGATGGACCATTGGGAGAGTACCAAGTGGCTAAGGAATGGAAATGACCACTTACATGGGTGATTTGTCTCATGTGATGCCCTTGACCTAAGAGTAGAATGATTATTTTACATTGGATTTAATTTGGGTAGATTTAAAATTTAAAAGGGAAAGTTAAATTTCAAGTTAATTGGAGTTGATTTGGTTAGGTTTGGCTCAATTTGACTCATTTAGGTCAAATTGGGTTAGGTTGGGTCAAGTTGACCAATTGGTCAAATTGGGTCAAACCAAAGGTTGGGTCAAGTTCATATGATCATTTGGGATCTTTTGGTTCAATTAGTTTTGTTTAGTTTGGCTTATATTTGATTTTGGCTCATTTGAATTCATTTGGGCCAAATGGGTTAAGTTGACCAATTTGACCAAATTGGACAAATTATCTTAGGTTGGGTGTTGGTTTGGGTTTAGTTGACCAACTGAAGATGATTGTAGGCTTTAGTTTGAATTAATTTGGATTTGGTTTTGATTTAGGCCAACTTGAACCTTTAGGTCAATTTAGGCTATGTAAGTCAATTGGGATCAATTGGGTCCAATCATGGCTTTGGTCAAGTTCAACAATCAATTTGGAATGAACTTGAGCTATTGGTTGCAACCAATTTAGTTTATATTTTGATTTGATCCAATTTGGTCTTTAGGTCAATTTGGGTCAACTTGGGTCAAGTGGGCCAATTGGGTTTGGTTTGACTCAATTGAAGGTCAAGTCATATTCAAATATTGATTTTGATTTGATATGAATCATTGGCTTCAATGGATTTAGCTTAGGTTTAAATTTGGCTAGTTTGGGTTCATATAAGTTAATGGGTTGACTTGGTCAAATGACCAAGTTGACTTAGTTTGACCTAATTTGTGATAATTGATCAACCTAGGGTGATCAACAATCATGATGGGAGGTAATTTGGCTAAGTCCATGGGGTTGGATCTTGTGGCTTAGGTTTGGATTTTGATTTGGTTTGATTTAGTTTTGATGATTTAAATGTATATTTCATTTAAATTTGTGAAGATGTTTGAAAATATTATCGATTTATGAGAAAATCAATTGAATTTGAATTGATTTGGATTAAGATTTGGCTAAGTCCATGGGATAAGTCATATGTCCTAGAAAGGGTTTTGATTTAATTTGATATTGTTTGTTTAGTTTTCATCATTTGAATGTAGATTTGATTTATATTTAAGAATATGATTGAAGATATAAATTTATTATGAGAAAATCAATTGATTTTGGATTGATTTGGATTAAGATTTGGCTAAGTCCATGGGATAGATCATATGGCTTAGGAAGGGTTTCAAGTTTGGATTTGATCATGGGCTTCAATCATTTGGTTTTGTAATTTGGGTTTGGATTTGGATTTGAATTTTATGTTTGAATTGAACTTGAGGTTTGATTTGAGAAGGTGAACATGGATTGGATTTGGGTTGTATGGTAGGTGGATTATCCTAATACCTAAGGCATAACCTAATCCTACGATTAACCTTTCTAAGTATTTAGGCTTAGGTTAAGTGTTTTCCTAATTGTTAGAAGTATCTTATCACTAGGCAAGTATTAGTGTATAGAAGACTCCTAAGTCTAAGATTGGAAGATTGAATCCACACTCCAAAAGTGAGGTCAATAGACCTTAGGCTCCATCGTGTTGCCCTCAAAGATAGATGATTAGAAGACCGAAGCCAAGTTTTGCATTATAGACTTGCATACATCATTCAATGCTTTGGTTGGGAGACCATGGATACCTGAGAAAAACATAGTTCCATTCTATCTACATCAGTGTATGAATTTTATAAGAGGTGGGAACATCTACTGTCCCAGAGGAGATCTGAAGCCATTTATAGTTCATGAGATCGGCATATATGAGGATGCGACTTACTACCTCCCTTAAAATCAACAAGTCTATTCTCGTGAACTTGACCAAAGTTTAAAAATAAAAAAGGAAAAAGAAAAAGAAAAAAAAGAAATAGAAAGAGAAAGAGAAAAAGAAAAAGAAAATAATAGAGGAAATGAAAAAGAAAATAAAAGGGAGCGAAAATAGACTTGGAGGAGGAAGTGGAGCATGACATTAAATTCCACCCACAGTTCGTTACTCCATTCAAACATATGGGTAGAATGACTTGACCTCCACCAGGTAGAGAAAGAGGATAATTTAGAGGTAGTTTGAGTGGAAACCCATCTTATTGGCCACCCAATAAAAGATATGTCCCAGCTACCAGGAGTACACCTACTATCCAAATAGACTTAGAATCTAGTTCATATGATGAGTCTTAAATGGTTAGCACACCAGCCAGCTCTTCTTAGCAGTAGATTACTTTGGAGGTGAAACTTGAGCTAGATAGCGATGAAGACCAAGCTCCAAAGAAAAGCATAAGTTTATCCAAGTCTATATATGAAACAACTAGGCCTCAGTTGGGAACCATTGCTCTAACCCCACTTTCCTCTCAAAAAGCTAAGGGTTTGGTAGTTTAAAAAGCCCCTAAGCCATCCATAGGTGTGAAGACTCAGAGGTTTTTTCTGGGAGCATCATCCTCAAGTCAAGAATTTGATGTAGAACTTAGGGATGATTCATAAAGATTTAATAGAATTAACATTTGATTAGTACTTGCCTTGTGTTCATAATTTAGCAAATAAAGGGTTAATCCCACATACCTGGTCAAAGCACAGGTCAGACTACTTTGAAAGAATGTTTAGGATTTAGGGTTTAGGATTTTTAGGTTTTATGGTTTAGGGTTAGCTTAGTGTTTAGGGTTAGTTTAGGGTTTAGGGTTTTAGGTTTAGGATAAGGGTTTAGGATTTAGGGTTTAAGGATTGGGTTTAAGGTTTAGGGTTTAAGGTTTTAGGGTTTAGGGTTTTAGAGTTTACAATTTAGGTTAGTGTTTAAGGTTTAGAGTTTAGGATTTAGGGTTTAGGGTTTAGTGTTTTAGCTTTAGGGTTTAAGTTTTAGGTTTTATAGTTTAAGATGCTAGGTTAGTTTAGGGTTTGGTTTAAGTTTAGGATAAGTTTTAGTGTTTAGGGTTTGGGATTAGGGTTTAGTGTTTAGGGTTTTAGGGTTTATAGTTGTTTAGGGTTTGGGGTTTAGGGTTTAGGGTTTAGGGTTTAGGGTTTAGGATTTAGGGTTTAGGGTTTAGGGTTTTTTATTTAATTTTTTGTTTCTTTTAATCTTAAGTTTAAATTAAGTAAGTTGGTAGGTTTTGATTCATTTAGTTTTTTATTTAATTATTTTAGTTTAATTTATTTTTAATTTTTATTTTTATTTAGTTTAGTTTATTTATTTTAGGTTTATTTATTTTTGTTTAGATTTTTTATTTTAGTTTAGGTTTAGGTTTAGATTTATTTTCTTAGTTTAGTTTTATTTTTTATTTATTTATTAGGTTTTGGTTTTATTTTTTATTTTTAGGTATAGGTATAGGTTTTTATTTTATTTTTTTGGTTTATGTTTAGGTTTTAATTTTAGGTTTAGTTTTTATTTTTAGGTTTTATTTTTTTAATATAAGTTTAGGTTTATTTTTTGTGTATTTTATTTTATTTAGTTTAAGTTTAGGTTTAGGTTTAGGTTTATTTTATTTTGTAATTTTATTTTATTTTAAGTTTAAGATTTTTTTTTAGTTTAGAGTTTAGCTTTTATTTTTTATTTATTTTTAGGTTTATTTTTTAAGTTTAGGTTTTTATTTAGTTTTATTTTATTTTATTTAAGGTTTATTTTATTTTTATTTTAGGTTTAGTTTTTATTTTATTAAGGTTTTTTATTTTTAACTTTATTTTCTTTTTTAGTTTAGTTTAGGTTTTTATTTATTTTATTTTAATTTTAATTTAATTTAATTTTATTTTATTTTTTTGGTTTTGGTTTAGGTTTAGGTTTCATTTAGTTTTTTATTTTATTTTATTTTATTTTTTTATTTTGTTTAGGTTTAGGTTTTTTATTTATTTTATTTTTAGGTTTATTAAGTTTAGGTTTAGGTTTTTAGGTTTTTAGGGTTTAGGGTTTACTGTTTAGTGTTTAGGGTTTAGGGTTAGTTTAAGATTTAGGGTTTAGGGTTTAGTGTTTAGGGTTTAGGGTTTGGGGTTTAGGGTTGTACATTTTATGATTTAGGGTTTGGGTTTAAGGATTTTTTTTTTGGGAAAAGTTAGAATTCTATTACCATAAAAGGAAAGATATAATGTTCTTAATAGGGTAAAGTTCAAAGTTCTACTACTCTCAGAGCTACAAGAAACCTAAAGAGCTAAACCCCCATCTAAGTACACTAGAAAAAGAAAAGAAAATAAAAGAAAAATAAAAACAAATACAATAGCTAAAAATTATATGATAAAAGACCCAGAATAAGACTACATGAAAGCGAAAGGACTAGTCGACATCTCTTGATCCCTTTGAGAAAGTAAGATAAACAAGATCCACAGCAACAATAGTTGAGTTGACTGAGTAAGGCTCATTCCATCTATAAAGTTCCAACCTACAAAAGAATTCTGCAAAACACTACAAAGGCAATAATCATAGCTCAAGGGAAAAGGATAAAGTAAACCATTTAGAGAGAGTTGAGAAAGAGAAGGCTCAAGCTCAGCTAAGATCATCTCAAGTGGCAATAATACATATGAGCATCCAAACTTCCTGAGAAGGGTTACAATCATATGTAATACTATCAACCAGAGAGAAGATATGAGGAAACATCAAGGCCATCATAGGTAGCATACTTGATATAAGCAAACCATCTAAGGAAAAATAGTCCATAGAGATCTAGGTCCTGCACCAAATAAACAGAGAAAGTAGCCAACTATTAGCCAACCCACCAACCAAAACCCACAACAGACCAATCACATAAAGCCAACAACCCAGAAGTTATAGTAGGATCAGTGGACAAGCTAAAAAAACCAAGCAGTAACTCTACCAAAAGCCACCACCAAAAGGAAGAAAAACACAAAAAAGGAGCAGTCAGCATGAATAGGGGTAATAACACAACCCAACAAAATAGTCCAAAAGTCATAATAACAGCCCACGACTATCTCCAGAGCACTAACAATAAGAATCCAAGGGCAAAACCTCCACCAAAATAGCAAAATAGTAGAATATAAGCAGCACCAGAGAAAGGAAATACATAGGGAGACCAAGAGGGCATCCACAAATTACCATCAAAACCACCACCAAGGCAGTAAGAAATATAGCAAATATAGCACCACCGATCAAGAGGCAAATATCAAGAAATAAGGACAGTAAAATAAATAAGAGAAATTCAATATCAATAGCCAACCTAAATCCTAAGACACCAAGCTAGGGCACAAGCATCCAAGGCAAGATAGCATCTAATCCCAAGTTACCAAGCTAGAGAGAGCCACAAGCAACCCTTAGCAAACACTAGGCCAATCTAGTTAGAGAAGCAGCTACCAACAAACCAGTAGGCATAGAAAAAAAATAGTCATAACCATCTCCTCCAATAAACAAAAACCCAAGTCTGAAAGAAAAAAAAACCCACAAAGCAGCTATCCTCATACCAATCAATAGATAAAACAACCAATAAAAAGAATACACTAACTCAAACCAGGAAAATAACCAAAAAGAATTAAAAAAAAATCAAAACTAAGCAAATCCTGAAGAGACCAATAGCTGCCACCCAATAACCAATCATAGCAGCAGAAGTTCCAATTCAGTAAAGAGAGCAGCCAGGCAAAATAAAAGGTTAACCCAATACAGAGCCCAAAATAGAGGGAAAGAACAACAACAAGCATAGCCACAACCCACCTAGAGATCTCCAAAAAACCACGAAACAAAATTGGTAGTCACTCAATTTGACAAAAAACTAAAGTATAAAATTCCAAAGAGAACCACCCAACCACAAGTAGCAAATTAGCGAGAATAGGAATAAGGCCAGAGGGAAATAAAGCCCCTTCCAAACCCTATAGAGTAGAAAATCACCATAAAAGAGAAAATATGAGGGCAACAAATAGAAAAAAAGTTACTTCCAATCCACAAGGTAAGGGAAAAAACCAACCAGCAGAAGCCCCTAAGTGAAACCAGGAAAGGAGAACATCAACCACCAAAAAGCCCAAAAGTAAGCCAAAGTAGAGGAGACCAACAACAACCATGAAAAAATGACCACCCAAAATAGTTAGGCAGACGGAAGAAGCAAATTGTAGCATCTAGTAGAACCAACCATAGCAGCCAAAAGTTCAATTCAAATAAGGTAATAGCTAGCCAAAACCTGAGGCAAACCCAACATCAATTAGTGTAAGGGGTAGGCCAAAATTAGGCATAGCCAAAACATAACAGGAGACCCCCAAAACCCAACATGCACAGGTTCAATTTTATTTTTAGGTTTTATTTTTTAGTTTAGGTTTAGGTTTATTTTTAGTTTATTTCATTTTATTTAGGGTTTAGGTTTAGGTTTAGCCTTTGTTTATTTTAGGTTTAGGTTTAGCTTTTGTTTATTTTAGTTATTTTTTTAAGGTTTTATTTATTTTAGTTTAATTTATTTTATTTAGTTTAGGTTTTGGTTTAAGTTTAGTTAATTTTAGGTTTAGGTTTAGGTTTTATTTATTTTACTTTAGGTTTAGGTTTATTTTATTTTGTATATTTTAATTATTTATCTATTTTAAAATTAAGTAAACCGATAGGCTTAGATTTATTTAGTTTATTATTTATTTATTTTAGTTAATTTTATTTTTATTTTTATTTAGGTTTATTTTTTATTTTTATTTAGTTTAGTTTATGTATTTTAGATTTATTTATTTTAGTTTTGGTTTTATTTTAGTTTATTTTTTAGGTTTAGGTTTATTTTTTAGTTGAGTTTTTTTTTAGGTTTAGGTTTTATTTTTATTTTTAGGTTTAGGTTTAGGTTTTTATTTTATTTTTTTAGAATTAGGTTTTAGGTTTTTATTTTAGGTTTGTTTTTAGGTTTTTTTTTTAGTTTCAGTTTATGTTTATTTTTAGTTTATTTTATTTTATTTAGTTTAGGTTTAGGTTATTTTATGTTTAGGTTGAGGTTTTATTTATTTTAGTTTAGTTTGTTTTAGTTTAGGTTTTGGTTTATTTCGTTTTGTTTATTTTAGGTTTTGGTTTTTTCTTAAGTTTGAGGTTTAGGGTTTGGCATTTAGGGTTTAGGGTTTTAGTGTTTAGGGTTTAGGGTTTGGCATTGTAGGTTTAGGTTTAGCATTTACGGCTAAGATTTTTTTATTTTTTATTTTTTATTTTATTATTTTTTTATGTTAAGTAAACTTGTAGGTTTAGGGTTATTTAGTTTATTTTTTATTAATATTAGTTTATTTGAGATTTTTTATTTAGGTTTATTTTTATTTTCATTTATATTTAGGTATTTATTTAGTTTTCATTTTATTTTATTTTTGGTTTATTTATTTTTATTTTAAGGTTTGCTTTTATTTTATTTAGGTTTTTTATTTTTTCTTTTTAGTTTTGGTTTTTATTTATTTTATTTTAGTTTAGTTTTGGTTTTATGTTTTTTTAGGTTTAGCTTTATGTTTTAGTTTATGTTTTTATTTTATTTTATAATTTTATTTTATTTTTGTTTAGGTTTATTTATTATTTTATTTTAAGGTTTTATTTAGTTTAGGTTTAAGTGTTTAGCTTTTAAGGTTTAGGGTTTAGGGTTAGTTTAGGGTTTAGGGTTTAGGGTTTGGGATTTAGGGTTTATAATTAAGGGTTAAGGGTTTAAGGTTGCAAGTTTAGGGCTATAGGTTTGGGGTTAAGGGTTTAGGATTCAATGTTTAGGGTTTTTAGGTTTTAAGGGTTTAGGATTTTCCATTTAAGATTTAGGGTTTAGGATTTTAGGGTTTATGATTTTAGGGTTTAGGGTTTAAGGTTTGGGTTAGGGTTTATGGTATAATTTTTACACTTTAGGATTTAGGATTTTTAGGGTTTAGGGTTTACAGTTTAGGGTTTATGATTTAGGATTTAGTTTTTAGGGTTTAAGGTTTTTGGATTTGGGTTTAGTGTTTTAGGGTTTTGGCTTTAGGGTTTAGGGTTATAGGTTTAGTGTTTATGGTCTAGGGTTAGGGTTTTTTTAGGGATTAAGGTTTAGTGTTTAGGGTTTAGGCATTTAGTTTAGGGTTCACATTTTAGTTTAGGTTTATTTTTAAAATAAGTAAACTAGTAGGTTTTTATTTATTTTTATTATTTTAGGTTTTAGGTTAGCTTAAGGTTCAGGTTTTTTTTTGAAAAATTATGTAAACCAGTAGGTTTAGTTTTATTTAGTTTATTTAGTTTATTTTTTATTTATTTTAGTTTATTTTATTTTTTATATTTAGGTTTATTTTTTATTTTTATATAGTTTGGTTTATTTATTTTAGTTTATTTTTTAGGTTTAGTTTTAGGTTTATGTTTATTTTTTAGTTTAGTTTTTTTTTTATTTTATTTTTTATTTTTTGGTTTTATTTTTTAGTTTTAGGTTTATTTTTAGTTTATTTTATTCTAGTTAGTTTAGCTTTAGGTTTATGTTTAGTTCATTTTAGGTTTTGATTTAGGTTTTATTTATTTTAGTTTATGTTTTAGTTTATTTTATTTTGTTTATTTATTTTATTTTGTTTAGCTTTAGGTTTAGGTTTACTTTATTTTAGGTTTAGGTTTAAGTTTTATTTATTTTAGTTTAGTTTACTTTAGTTTAGGTTTAGGTATATTTTATTTTATTTATTTTAATAATTTATCCTTTTTAAAATTAAGTAATTTAGTGGGCTTAGATTTATTTATTTTAGTTTTGGTTTTTTATTTAGTTTATTTTTTAGGTTTAGGTTTAGGTTTATTTTTTTAGTTGAGTATTATTTTTATTTTATTTTTTAGGTTTAAGTTATATTTTTTATTTTAGGTTTAGGTTTTTAATTTATTTTTTTAGGTTTAGGTTTTAGGTTTTTATTTTATGTTTATTTTTAGGTTTTATTTTTTTAGTTTAGGTTTAGATTTATTTTTAGTTTATTTTATTCATTTTTGTTTAGGTTTAGGTTTTGGTTTAGGTTATTTTAGGTTTAGGTTTACGTTTTACTTATTTTAGTTTATTTTATTTTATTTTAGGTTTAGGTTTATTTTCTTTTGTTTATTTTAAGTTTAGGTTTTATTTTATTTTTTTTTATTTTAGGTTTATGTTTTTGGTTGAGGCTTTTATTTAGTATTTATTTTATTTTATTTTAGGTTCATTTTATTTTATTTAGGTTTTTTATTTTTAGGTTTATTTTATTTTTTAATTTAGTTTAGGTTATTATTTATTTTATTTTAGCATAGTTTCTATTTTATAATTTTATTTTTTAGGTTTAGGTTTAGGTTTAGGTTTAGGTTTAGTTTAGGTTTTATTTTATTTTTTAATTTATTTAGGTTTAAGTTTGTTTATTAATTATATCTTTATGTTTTATTTTGTTTAGGTTTAGGTTTTTAGGTTTTTAGGGTTTACGATTTAGGGTTTAGGTTTTAAGGTTCAGGGTTTAGGTTTGGGATTTAGGGTTTAGGGTTGTCAATTTTAGGGTTTCGGGTTTAGATTATAGTGTTTAGGGTTTTAAGGTTTAGGGTTTATGGTTTAGGGTTTTAGTGTTTACGGTTTAGGGTTTAGGGTTTAAGGTCTATTTTTTTTTATAATTTTTTTTAAAAATTAAGTAAATTGGTAGGTTTAGTTTATTTAGTTTATTGTTTTTATCTATTTTAGTTTATTTTATTTTTTATTTTTATTTATGTTTATTTTATTTTTAATTAGTTTAGTTTATATATTTTAGTTTATTTTTTAAGGTTAGGTTTCTTTTTTATTTTTATTTTAATTTTATTTTATTTTTTAGGTTTAGGTTTTATTTTTATATTTAGGTTTAGGTCCTTTTTAGGTTTAAATTTTAGGTTTTATTTTTTAGTTTAAATTTAGGTTTAGTTTTAGTTTATTTTATTTTATTTTGTTTAGGTTTAGGTTTAGGTCTAGTTTATTTTAGGTTTAGGTTTAAGTTTTAATTATTTTTATTTAGTTTATCTTAGTTTAGGTTTATTTTATTTTTATTTTTTGTTTAAGTTTTATTTTTTTGGTTTAGTTTTTAGGTTTAGGTTTTTATTTGGTTTTTATTTTAGGGTTAGCTTATGATTTAGGATTAGTTTAGGGTTTAGGGATTAGGCTTTAGGGTTTAGGGTTTTTAAGGTTTAGACTTTATGGTTTAGGGTTTAGGGTTTTAGGGTTTTGGGTTTAGGGTTTATGGTTTAAGGTTTAATGCTTAGGGTTTAGGGTTTAGCATTTAGAGTTTAGGGTTTAGGGTTTAGGGTGTTTGGTTAGTTTAGGGTTTACAATTTGGGGTTTAGGGTTCTTGGTTTAGGATTATAGGTTTAGTGTTCAGGATTTAAGGTTTAAGGTTTTTAGGTTTTCAGGGTATAGGGTTTAGTGTTTAAGGTTTACGAATTAAGGTTTAGGATTTAGGATTTAGGGTTAGGGATTAGGTTTAGAGTGTGACTCACTATAGCACCAAGATGGGGGGGGGGGGGTTAATTGAATGGTATTAAAAAATTTTAAAAGTTAAATATTAAATTTTAAGTTTTAATAGAAAATTAATTTTTTATTTTATAATGACAAGATACAATTCTTAATGCAACAAAAACAAAAATACAGTAAAGTAAAAAAGACAATAGGCACAAAATTTTAACGTGGTTAGGCCAAACTCCAAAATGGGCCTATGTCCAAGCCTAGCCACCCCCGGCTAGGAATCCACTAAATGCAAAATAGCTTACAAATAGTACTCTCCTATAAGGGGACGAGTACTACCCCTACAACATTATGTACTCTCCTACAAAGGTGCGAGCACAACCCTAATATAAATTTTATAGCACAAAAAAGAATACAAAATAATAAATTTTGATAAAATACATCTCTCACAAATATACCAAGCTATCCAATTCAAAAAATGATCTCACAACTTATAAATGATCACTTACAACATAAAAATTTTGGCAAGATAAAATGCTCACTTAATATTGATAAGAAATAATAAAATAAATATCTTAAAGTGATCTTACTAAGATGTTTATGTTATTACAATTTGTAGACTAATATAAAAATAATTTCAAAATAAATTCTCAATATTCTTTTGCACAATAAAATAAATTTTAGTAAGGAATAATTTAATATATTTTAACCAAAAGATGCTTTCAATTAATGCAAATGATTACAAAAACATAAATAAAATTTGTATATGATAGATCTTAGTAGGCTAGTAAGCTTTTAATTAAAAAAAAAGATATCTAGCAAATATGAAATTAATTTCAGCACAATAAATTAATTAGAAATGTTTAAAATATACATCTAAAATTGATCTAAGAATAAATGATCTTTCAAAATAAGACTAATGAAGAAATATTTCAAGAAACCAAAATAAATTTGTAGGAAGTTAAAAATTTCAACAAGTTGAAATAGATCTTACAAACTATCACAAGAGTTTTTCACAAAAAAATGATTGAGAAACTTTGATGTGAAAATAATGTCCAAAGACTAATCCACCAAAAGTATAAATTGGAAAGAATAAATAGATGGTGAAAATAGCATCAACAACTAAAAAAGGATTAAGATCAAGAAAACAAACTCAAGTAATTTGAGAAAGCTTACTTAGTTGAAGATGTTGAAGCTTCCACACCAAGGATTTGATCTTGCGATATTTGGAGAACACTTCAAAGGAAAATCTAAGAAATTTTCTACTAGATTTGCTAGAGAGATTTTGAATTTGAATGAGGAATGCTTTCATGAAAAGAATGAGAGCTATTTATAGGCAAGATGGTCATTTTGAATTATTTCAAAATAATATGTTATTATAACATCATGTTATCATCTAATAATTTAATATTCAATAAAAATATAATTTATATTAAATAAATATTAAATTCAACCAGCCAAAATTTGGCTATTCATATGGGAAAGTCAAAAATAATCAAATATGACTCTTAATATATTCAAAGCATGTAGCATGAATTCATTATTAAAATCAACTAATGTTTAAAAGTCATAATAAATTCATTTTTAATCAAACGTGGGTCATGTAACCTATCAAATTAAAGGAAAAAATCCATGTAATTCGTTGGAGATGAAATCAGAGATAAATTCCTTGATTATAAAATGACTTTGGCTAAAAATACAAAATTTCACATGCTTTTATTAATTTTGAAATATGATATTTAAATATTATGATATAATTTATATAAAATCATGCATATGTTAGTTATCATATAACCTTCAAATTAAATTAAAATATTTAATTACATTAAGTAAATAAAATAATTACACTTAATAGTCATAATTTATTATCATTTATTATTTTGACAATTCAAATGCTATGTATGAAACATATAATTGAATGTTAATTAGATAGAGATTTACATAAATTAAAATAATATGTTAAGTTGTGGGCAAATTGATTCATGCCATTGAACTCATATGAATTTTTAAAATAGTTATAAATGCATATAACCTAAAATATTGTATCTTGAGCTTCTTATTATCCATTTTGATCTATCTTTCATTCTTCTAGTCTTGCAATTTCCTTAAACATATTGTGAGATGTATTGGATATGTAATTAGCAATTGATATATCTGAAACACACAAAAATTTTCATTAGAACATCCAAGCATTCATTTGTTATCATCAAAATTGATCGGATTGGACATGAGGCTCATTAAGCCAACAATCTCCCCCTTTTTGATGATGATAAACTAATGTTGGGTATTGATTTTGATGAAAGTGTAAATTGACCTTTCATCATAGTTTTTGAAAAAAATTGTCTTCTAAAAAAAATTTATGCACAAGAGATGAATAATGTTGCTCCCCCTAAATGTATGCATGAAATAGACTTAATACTAACCAACATTTTACTCTTCTCCCCCTTTTGACAACATGAAAAATTAAGAACAAACTACATATAATTTTAAATATTAGGATCTGACATTCCAAGCATGCATCTTAAAGTACAAAAACATTTTTTTGGTAATGGTTTTGTAAAAATATCTACAATTTTTAAATTGGTAAATTAATAATAACATCACCTTTCAAAACATGATCCCTAATAAAATGATGTCTAATTTTTGTATCCATAGTTCGTGAGTGCTGGATAGGATTTTTTGTCAAACTAATAGCACTAGTATTGTCGCACTAAACTAGAATGTGATCTTGCTTAATACCGAAATCTTCTAATTATTTCTTTAACCAAAGGACCTGAGCAACACAACTACCGACTGTTATGTACTCAACCTCAGTAGTGGATAAAGCTACATAATTTTGTTTCTTAGATGACCAAGACACAAGTGATGATCCTAAAAAATGACATGTGCCTGATGTACTTTTCCTATCTACTTTTCATCCCATAAAATCAACATTAAAATAAGCAACCAAATCACATGATAAAGAATTTTTAGAATACCATAAACCTAACCTAGTAGTGCCTATCAAATACTGAAAGATACGCTTGACTGCTATTAAATGAGATTCTCTCAGGTTGGCCTAAAAATAAGCACACAACCAAAGAACGAACATAATATCAGGCCTACTAGTAGCAAGGTATAAAAGTGAACCTATCATACTCCTATAAAGTTTTTGATCAATAGATTTTCCAAATTCATCTAAATCCAATTTTATAGATGGGCTCATAGGAGTTTTACTAGATTTAAATCTTTTCATGTCAAACCTCTCAAGCAATTCATTTGTGTACTTAGTTTGATAGATGAATGTGCCATTTTCTTGTTGCTTCACTTAAAGACCTAAGAAAAAATTAAGTTCTCCCATCATACTCATTTCAAACTCTTTAGACATCAAAGATGAGAACTCATGGCACAAAGATTCATTTATACTTCAAAATAATATATCATCTACATACACTTGTATCACTATCAAATCATCATCTATGCTCTTAAGGAATAAGGTGGTATCTACTCTACCCTTTCTAAATCCATGATCTATCAAAAAGTTATTTAACCTATCATACCAAGCACAAGGAGCCTATTTTAAACCATATAAGGCTTTCTTTAATTTATACACATGATTTGGACAGTCATGGCTCTCAAATCTAGGTGGTTGCTCTACAAATACATCTTTGGTCAATAAATCCATTCAAAAATGTACTCTTGACATTCATTTGAAAAAGTTTAAAATCCCTAAAACAAGCATAAGCAAGGAGTAACCTAATAGCTTCTAATCTTGCTATGGGTGCAATAGATTCTTCAAAATCTATACCTTCAACTTGTGTGTACCCTTGTGCAACTAACCTAGCTTTATTTTTAACAATATAACCTGAATCATCTAGCTTGGTCCTAAAGACCCATTTTGTTCCAATGACATTTTGATCTTGGGGTCTTGGGACTAATTCCCAAACATTATTTCTTACAAATTGATTCAACTCCTCTTTCATAGCAATAATCCAAAAATTATCTTTTAATGCTTCTTCTAAATTTTTAAGTTCAACCACAGATAAAATGCAGAATGATCTACAACCTCTCTACTATGTCTTCTGGTCATAACTCCTTTTGAAGGATCTCCTATAATTAGTTCCTTTGGATGATTTTTATTATATTTCCACTCTTTAGGCAATGAATCATCCACATTATATTCTAAAAATATTTTCTTAAAATTATCAATCTCTTCATCAATCACTTCATTTCTAATGGTATCAATTAAATTTTCATCAAAAATAACATGTATTGATTCTTCTAGAATCATTTTTCTCTTATTGAAAACTCTATAAGCTCTACTAGAAAGAGAGTATCCTAAGAAAATACCATCATCTGATTTTCCATTATTCAAAATAAAGCATTTATATCCAAATACATGAAAGTGTTCAATCTTAGGCTTCTTTCCAAAAAATAATTCATAGGGTGTCTTCTTCAAAATTGGTCTAAAATAAATTATATTCATCACATAACATACATTATTTATTTCTTCTGCCCAAAAGTATTTTGAAAATTTATACTCATCAAGCATAGATCTACTTAATTCAATTAATATTCTATTTTTTCTCTCTACTACTCCATTTTGTTGGGGAGTTCTAGGTGCAGAAAAATTATGTCTAATCCCATGTTCATCATAATAATCCTCAAATAATTTATTTTAAAATTTGCAACCATGATCAGTTTGAACCTTATTAATCAAAAGGCCTTGTTCTCTTTGAATATATTTAGAAAACTTTCTAAACTCACCAAAAACATCATCCTTGTAAGTTATAAATAAAACCCAAGTATATCTAGAGAAATTATCAACAATCACAAAACCATAATTTTTCCACTTAAGCTAGTGGTGCTAATAGGACAAAATAAATCCATGTGCAATAATTCTAGAGGTCTAGAAGTAGAAACAATATTTTTACTTTTAAATGAGCTTCTAGAATGCTTACCATCAATACATGCATCACAAACATAGTTTGACTAAAAATTTAATTTAGGCAATCCAACTAATAAATCAAGTTTGGCAATTTTATTAAGTGTGTGCATGTTAATAAGACATAGTCTCCTATGCCAAAACCATATATCATCATGAGTGCGTTTAAAACAAAGTAAATTCAAATTCACATCATGAAAGCTATCTAAATCAATGACATAAATATTTTTAATCTTTGTCCTACTAAAAAACATTTTCATTATTTTTTATAATGCAATATGATGCATGGAATACTACATTCAAACCTTTATCACATAATTGACTAATAGAAATTAAATTATGTTTTAATCCTTCTACTAGAAAAACTTAATCTAAAATCATAAAATTCTTACAAATAGAACCAATGCCAATGATCTTTCCCTTTACATTATCTCCATATGTAACAAATCCTCCATCACTTGATTCTAAAGTTCTGAATTTATCTTTATCTCCCGTCATATGTCTTGAACATCCACTGTCCAAGTACCACATGCCTGCTTTGATTTTGCTTTGAAGGCATTCCTCTTGAGAATCTAAGTCAGATTCTCCATTTTCCATAAGACATATGTTGACCTCTTCATCGGATGAGCAAGTACCTGATTCATTTGAATCTGGATTGGCCTACAATGTTGTCTTCTTCTTCTTATGGTAATTTTTCTCCTTCATATTTTTTCTTCTTTTCACATCAATCTCTTTCTTATTTTCACATCAATCTCTTTCTTCTTTGATTCAGCAAGTTCTGGACAATCATTTCTTATGTGTCCAGGCTTTTTACAATGGCAGCAAATGATTGCTTCACCTGTAGGAAATTTCTTAGTTTAAAATTTATAGTTTTTAGATTTTTTTATACCTTTGATTCTTCTTCCTTAGCAAGTTCCCAAGCCTTTTGGATAGCATGACCACCTCATCACTATCACCATCCAAGCTTGAGTTTTTATGCTCATCACTATCATCAACTTGTAATGCAATGGCTTTTCCTTTCTCCTTCTCACTTTTTGCTGAGTCATCCATCTTATCCCTTTGAGCAATAACCTATGTTCGTGCTATCAAAGAAACCAAAAGCTGATCAAGTGGATAAGTAGATAAATCCTTAGCTTCACTAATAGCTATTACTTTAGCTTCCCATTCATTTGGAAGACATCTATGAATCTTATAGACTAAGTCTTGATTCTTATATGTTTTTCCAAGAGAATGCAATGTGTTAATTATTTTCATGAATCTGGTATAGATATCAGAAATAGATTCAGAATGAGACATATGAAATAACTCATATTCATGAACAAGTTTGTTTATGTGAGCATCTCTAACTTCACTAATTCCTTCATAAGTTATAATGAGTTTATCCCATTTTTTTTTATTATACTTAACATTGAAATTTTCATGTAATCATCAGGTAATAAAGCACAGTGTAAAGTATTACAAGCCCTAGCATTTAATTCATCAAGTTCTCTTTTAGCTACAAACCATTCCTCATAAGGTTTTTATACTTTTATGCCATTTACTTTTACTATGGGTGTATGATATTGATGTGTCAACATATACCACATGCGTGCATCTTGACCTCTTAAAAATGTATTAATTCTATTATTTCAATAATCGAATGGTACACTATCTAAAAGTGGAGGTCTATGAGTGGATTGTCCTCTAGTGGTGAATCCTTTGGGAAACCTTGTGCCATAGTGAAAAGATCTACTCTTAGATGTTAAGCTAATAAAGAGCAGCTCGATACCAATGTGAGTCACTATTGTAACCAAGAGTGTTGAGTGAATTGGTGATATTAAAAATTTTAAAAGTTAAATCTTAAATTTGAAGTTTTAATAGAAAATTAATTTTTGATTTTATAATGATAAGATACAATTCTTAATGCAACAAAAACAAAAATATAGTAAAGTAAAGAGAGACAATAGGCACATAATTTTTATGTGGTTCGGCCAGACTCTAAAGTAGGCCTACATCCATGCCTAGCCACCCCTGGCTAGGAATCCACCAAATATAAAATAGCTTATAAATAGTACTCTCCTATAAGGGGATGAGTACAACCCCTACAACAATATGTATTCTCCTACAAAGGGGTGAGTACAACCCCAATATAAATTTTACAACACAAAAAGAAAAATATAAAATAATAAATTTTGATAAAATAAATCTCTCACAAATATACTAAGCTATCCAATTCAAAAAATGATCTCACAACTTATCAATGATCACTTACAACTTAAAAATTTTGTCAAGATAAAATGCTCACTGAATATTGATAAGAAAAATAAAATAAATATCTTAAAGTGATCTTACTAAGATGTTTATGTTATTACAATTTGTAAACTAATATAAAAATGATTTTAAAATAAATTCACAATATTCTTTTGCACAATAAAATAATTTCAGCAAGGAATAATTTATTATATTTTAACCAAAAAGGTGCTTTCAATTAATGTAAATTATCAAAAAATATGTAAATAAATTTTAGTATATGATAGATCTTAGTAGGCTAGTAATATTTTAATTAAAAAAAAGAAGATATCTAGCAAATATGAAATTAATTTCAGCACAATAAATTAATTTGAAATGCTTAAAATATACTTCTAAAATACATCTAAGACTAAATGATCTTTCAAAATAAGATGAATGAAGAAATATTTCATGAAACCAAAAGAAATTTGTAGGAAGTTAAAAATTTCAACAAGTTGAAATAGATCTTACAAACTACCACAAGAGTTTTTAGATGTGAAAAATAATGTCCAAAGACTAATCCACCAAAAGTATAAATTGGAAAGAATAAATAGACGGTGAAAATAGCATGAACAACTAAAAAAGGATTAAGATCAAGAAAACAAACTCAAGTAATTTGAGAAAGCTTTCTTAGTTGAAGATGTTAAAGCTTCCACACCAAGGATTTTATCTTGCAATATTTGGAGAACACTTGCAAGGAAAATCTAAAAAATTTTCTATTTGATTTGCTAGAGGGATTTTGAATTTGAATGAGGAATGCTTTCATGAAGAGAATGAGGGAGATTTATAGGAAAGAAGGTCATTTTGAATTATTTCAAAATAATATATTATTCTAACATCATGTTATCATCTAATAATTTAATATTCAATAAAAATATAATTTATATTAAATAAATATTAAATTCAAGCAACCAAAATTCAGCTATTCATATGGGAAAGTCAAAATTAATCAAATATAGCTCTTAATATATTCAAAGCATGTAGCATGCATTCATTATTAAAATAAGCTAATGTTTGAAAAGTCATAATAAATTCATTTTTAATCAAACATGGGTCATGTAATCTATCAAATTAAAGGAAAAGAAATCCAAGGAATCTATTAGAGATGAAATCAGATATAAATTCCTTGATTATAAAATGACTTTGGCTAAAATATAAAATTTCACATATTTTTGTTAATTTTGAAATATGATATTTAAATATTATGATATAATTTATATATAATTATACATATGTTAGTTATCATATGACCTTTAAATTAAACTAAAATATTTATTTACATTAAGTAAATGAAATAATTACACTTAATAGTCATAATTTATTATCATTTATTATTTGAAAGTTCAAATGCTATGTATGAAACATATAATTGAATGTTAATTAGATTGAGATTTATATAAATTTAAATAATATGTTAAGTTGTGAGAAAATTGATTCATGCCAATGAACTCAATTGAATTTTGAGATAGTTATAAATGCATATAACCTAAAATATTGTATCTTGAGCTTCACATTATCCATTTTGATCTATCTTTCATTCTTCTAGTCTTGTAATTTCCTCAAATATATTTTGAGATGTATTGTATATGTAATTAGCAATTGATATATCTGAAATGCATAAAAACATTCATTAGAATATCCAAGCATTCATTTGTTATCATCAAAATTAATCAGATTGAACATCAGGCTCATTAAGCCAACATAGGGGTTTAGGGTTTAGTGTTTAGGCTTTAGGGTTTAGGGTTTTTAGGGTTTACAATTTAGGGTTTAGTGTTTGTGGTTTTGGGCTTATGGTTTAGGATTTTGGGTTTTTGGTTTGGTGTTTAAAATTTTAGGGTTTTGGGTTTAGGGTTTAGAGTTATAGGTTTAGGGTTTAGGGTTTAAGGTTTAGGGTTTAAGGTTAGGTTTTTTTTATAAAATTTTTTTAACGATTTTAGTTTTAGTGTTTAGATTTTTGGTTTAGGGTTCAGGTTTCAGTTTAGGTTTATTTTTAAATTAAATAAACCAATAGGTTTTGGTTTTTTTAAGCTTATTTTTAGGTTTTAGGGTTTAGGGTTTAAGGTTAGCTTAGGGTTTAGGGTTTTTTTAAATTTTTTTTAAATTAAGTAAACTAGTAGGTTTAGGTTTATTTAGTTTATTTTTATATATTTTAGGTTTTTTGGTTTATTTTTATTTTTAATTATTTTAATTTATTTATTTAAAGTTTATTTATTTTAATTTATTTTTTAGGTTTAGCTTTAGGTTTCAATTTATTTTTTAGTTTAGTTCCATTTCTATTTTATTTTTTAGGTTTATGTTTTTCTATTTTAGGTTTTAGTTTTAGGTTTTTATTTTAAGTTTATTTTTAGGTATTATTTTTTAGTTTAGGCTTAGGTTTATTTTTAGTTTATTTTATTTTATTTAGTTTTGGTTTAGGTTTAGGTTTTGTTTATTTTAGGTTTAGTTTTAGGTTTTATTTATTTTATTTTAGTTTATCTAAATTTAGGTTTATTTTATTTCTATTTTAGGTTCAGGTTTTTTTGTTTAAGGTTTATTTTTTAGTTGTTATTAGGTTTATTTTTTAGGTTTAGGTTTTTATTTAGTTTTTATTTAGTTTTATTTTAGGTTTATTTTATTTTTATTTTAGGTTTAGTTTTTATTTTATTTAGTTTTTTTTATTTTTTAGTTTGGTTTAGGTTTTTATTTTATTTTATTTTAGTTTAGTTTTTATTTTTTATTTTATTTTATTTTCATTTATAGGGTTTAGGTTTTAGTTTAGGTTTTTATTTTATTTTATTTTTAAGTTTAGGTTTAGGGTTTAGAGTTTAGGGTTTAGGGTTTAGGGTTTAGGGTTTGGGATTTAGGGTTTAGGGTTTTAGGTTTTAGGTTTTTTAGTGTTTAGGGTTTAGGATTTAGGGTTTTAGGGTTTAGGGTTTAAAGTTTTAGGGTTTAGGGTTTAAGTTTAGAGTTTTTAGGGTTTACGATTTAAGGTTTATGTTTTAGGTTTAGGGTTTAAGGTTTTTAGTATTTATTTTAATAGAGAACCAATTCAGTTTCAACATTTTTTTTTTGATTTCATCAACCAAGTAACATACTAAGTTTTGTAAGACCCAAGCGACGACACAGATAAAAAATGAGCATGTATAGAGAAAATCAAAATTTTATGATTTGTGATGGTGCAAGCTCAAATAAACTATACAATATCATGCTAAACATATTATAGTGTGGATTAACACAGTACATTATATTACAATATATGATGTTATAATATAATTTCCTATAATATAATATATTGTCTAACATTAGACCTCATTAGAATAAGTTAAAAGGAACAAATAAAAAATTTTTCTTAAAATATGAATAATGTTCATTTTGGATGTAAAATGGTTATTTTTCTATTAGAAATGGTAAAAAATAGTCAAATTTTGGTGTTGCTTCTTTGGTGTGTTCTATGAATTTGGCCAAATTATTCCATGTCAACCTTCAAATTAACATTTTTGTGAGTTTTGACCCAATGTATTATAACAAAAGTAAAACATACTAAAATGTACAATAACATTTAGTAACACACCACCACATTCATATAAATGTGAAGTCATATAGTTATGTACATTATATTTTAATATGCTTTCATATAATATATTATCTTACATTACACCTTAAAATGAATCACTTTGAGAAAAAAATTTATAATATTTTGTTGAAAAATGAACATTTATTTTGGATGCAAATTTGTATTCTTTTGATTAAAACACTCACCATAGCACACCCCAATGATGTTCCCTAAAGCTTACCTTAAATTTGGCCAAATCCCATCATCTTAGCCTATAAATAAATATTTTTATGAATTATACTAGTACAAACTCTACTACATCATACTATAACAAACTAAAATATGCTAAATAACAAGTAGTAATACACAATCGTATGCTGTGATGCATGAAGCTACACTATGTTATGGCATCCTATATTATAATACACTATAACATATTATATTATATTATATTGCATATCACATCACAAGGGATTGCTTATGATAAAAAATCTTAAAATTAGACTAACCAATAAAAAACTATATATTTTAGTCATATCACTTACATATTTTAAATTGGAACAATATATTATGATGCCATGCTCTACCTATTATGAATTTGGCCAAATTCTACAATTTGAAAGTCTAAATCAACATTTTATAAATAATGCTAGTGTAGGCATGACTTTAAAATACTAAAGGAATTTAAAATGCATAATAATATATGATATATGATCTGATGCGATCTTACATATAATATTTATTTTGAACATATAATCTTACTTTTTTAGACTACAAGTGGTGCGGCTTTGGTACTACAACCTAATTCCCACATCAAATTTAACAAATTTATTCATCCCAATTTATCAAATCAATATTTTATAATTTATATATTAATATAGACATGAATACCATAATATCTTAAAACATTTCAAGACATCTTATAACATCAACAACACATCACTACATGCTCAAATATATGATGCTACATTATACTATAATATATAGTACTATAATATGATTTTTGGGGTTTAGGTATTCAAATCAGTCAAGGGAAAGACTCTTCAAAACATTTTCTTTAGGTACCATCCATGTTAGATTAGGTCATTCTTTAAATCAACTCTTAAGAACCTCTTTATTCAAGGTTTAGGGTTTAGGGTTTAGGGTTAGTTTAGCTTAGTTAGAGTTTAGGGTTTAAGGTTAGTTTAGGGATTAGGTTTTTAGGGTTGGGAGTTTAGGTTTAGGTTTTATGGTTTATATGGTTTATGGTTTTTTTTTTTAGCTTAGGGTGTTTAGGCATTTTTATGGTTTAGGGTTTGCAATTTAGTGTTTAGGGTTTAGAGTTTTTAGGGTTTAGGATTTAGGGTTTAGGGTTTAGGATTTAGGTTTTAGGCTTAGGGTTTAAGTTTTAGTTTAACATTTAATGTTTTTTTAATAGAGAACATATTTAGATTCAGCTTTTTTTCTTTTTGATTTTATTAACCAAGTAGCACCCCAAGTTTTCTAAGACATAAGCGACTACATAGATGAGAAATGAGCACCCATTGAGCAAATCAAAAATCATAGATAAGTATAATTGTCTGTACTGTATAGAAATAGTTCCATAAGTAGTAGATCGGATCAGCCGTTCTTCAATTTTTGTAGCTCCCATCAAAACCACCCCCACTTCTCAAGTAGTGGGATCCACCATCATATCCCCGATCTCTACCTCCACCACCACCACGGCTATAATGTCCGTCCCTCCTCCTGCCTCCATAACCACCACTGCTTCGACCACCACCTCTATCTCCACCAGCACCTCAAGATACCCCACCACCACTATGATAACCATCCCCTCTACCTTCACCACCACCACCATATTTTGAGGAGTGATGTGTCTACTCAAGGTTCTACCATTCTAGGTTTAGGGATAGTTTAGGGTTTATGGTTTAGGTTAGGGTTTAGGGTTTAGTTTTTAGGTTTTAAGGATGTAGTTTAGGGTTGTAGGTTTAGTGTTTAGGGTTTAAGGTTAGTTTTAGGGTTAGGGTTTTTTTCTTAAATTAAGTAAACCAGTAGTTTTTTATATAGTTTATTTTTTTTTATTTGAGTTTATTTTATTTTTTATTTAGGTTTAATTTTTTATTATTTAGTTTATATTTTATGTTTATTTATTTTGGTTTTTTTTTATTTATTTTAGGTTTAGGTTTATTTTATTGAGTTTATTTTATTTTATTTTATAGGTATATATTTTATTTTGGTTTTAGGTTTAGGTTTTTATTTTATTTTTAGGTTTAGTTTTTAGTTTTTTATTTATTTATTTTAGGTTTTATTTTTAGTAGGTTTAGGTTTATTTTAGTTATGCAATTTTATTTTAGTTAGTTTAGGTTTAAGTTTATGTTTAGGATTTATTTTATTTATTTTATTTATTTAGTTTAGGTTTATTTAGTTTGTTTATCTTATTTTATTTTTTAGGTTTAGGTTATTTTAGTTTATTTTAGGTTTTATTTTTTATTTCTTTTAGTTTGTTTATTTTATTTTTATTTAGGTTTTTTATTAAGTTTTATTTTATTTTATTTTAGGTTTATTTATTTTATTTTAGGTTTAGTTTTTTATTTTATTTAAGTTGTTTATTTTTTTTATTTAGTTTAGTTTTTTTATTTATTTTACTTTAGTTTTTTATTTAAAATTTTATTTTCCTTTAGTTTAGGTTTAGGTAGTTTAAGTTTAGTTTATGTTTTTATTTTATTTTATTTTATTTTATGTTATTTAGGTTTTTTATTTATTTTATTTTTAGGTTTTATTTTGTTTAGGTTTAGGTTTTTTAGCTTTTTAGGATTTAGGGTTTGTGGTTTGTTTTCTGTTTAGGTTTAGTTTTAGGTTTAGGGTTTTTTAGGGTTTTGTTTAAGGTTTAAGGTTTAGGGTTTAGGGTTTAGGGTTTAGGGTTTAAGATTTTTTTAGTAGAGAACAAATTTAGATTCACTATTTCTTCTTTTCGATTTCATGAACCAAGTATCATCCCAAGTTTTATAAGACATAAATAATGACATAGATAAAAAATGAGCACCCATAGAGCAAATAAAAAACCCTAGATAAGTAGAACTGTCTCTATCAGAAGACAAAGTTTATAAGAAGTGATTGGATCATTCTTCCTTAATTCCCATCTAACCACCCCATCTCGATTAAAAGGATCCATTATATCCCGATCTCCTCTGCCACCACCATGTAACCTCCATCACTCCTCCAAAGATTTATAACCACCGCTCCAACCACCACCTCCATATCAGGCACCTCTGATCCCCACCACCACTATGATAACAACCACCTCCACCTTCACCTCCACCACTAGATCTAGATTGCGCCTAGTTGACAGTAATGTTCCTGTCATTATGGTTTTGCCCATTCTTAGGGTTTACAGTTTAGGGTTTAGGGTTTAAGGTTTTTTTTAATAGAGGACAAATTCAAATTAAACATTTCTGCTTTTTGATTTCATCAACCAAGTAGCATCCCAACTTTTCTAAGACACAAGCGATGACATAGTTAAAAAATGAGCACCCATAGAGCAAATCAAAAACCCTAGATTAGTAGAGTCGTCTGTATTATAAATACATAATTCCATAAGCAACAGATTAGATTGGTCATTCTTCAATTTCTCTAGTTCCAATTAGAACCACCCCCGCCACTTGAGTAGCAAGATCCACCATCATATCTCTGATCTCTTCCTCCTCCACCACCATTATTGTAACCTCCGTCGCTCCTCCTTCCTCCATAACCATCACTGCAATAACCGCCGCCTACGCCTTCACCTCCCTCACAAGATGTAGACTGATCCTGGTTGATGGTGATGTTCTTGCCGTCAAGGTTCTACCCATTCTTAGGGTTTAGTGTTAGTTTAGGGTTTAGGCTTAGGGTTTAGGGTCAGTTTAGGTTTTTTAGGTTTGTGGGATTTAGGGATTAGGGTTTTGTGTTTAGTGTTTAGGGTTTATAGTTTTAGGGTTTAGGGTTTAAGGGATGTTGATTTAGGGTTGTAGGCGTAAGGTTATAGGTTTTAGGGTTAATTTTAGGGTTTACGATTTAGGGTTTAGGATTTAGGGTTAAGGGTTTTTTTAAATTATGTAAAATGATAGGTTTAAGTTTATTAAATTTATTTAGTTTATTTTATTTTATTATTTTTTATTTTTATTTAGTTTAGTTTATTTTTTATGTTTACTTATTTTAGTTTAGGTCATTTATTTTAGTTTATTTTTTAGGTTTAGGTTTATTTTTTTAGTTGAGTTATATTTTTTATTTTATTTTTTAGGTTTGGCTTCATTTTTAATTTTGGTTTAGTTTTATTTTAGTTTTATTTTATGTTTCTTTATTTGATTTTGGTTTTATTTTAGCTTTAGGCTTCATTTATTTCTTTTTTTACTATTTTATCTTTTTGATTAGGTTTGAGCTTATCTATTTATTTTAGTTTCATTTTAGTTTTAGGTTTATTCTTCCTGGTTTATTTTATTTTATTTTAGGTCTAGGGTTTTATTTAGGTTTTTTTAGTTTAGGGTTTAGGTTTTATTTATTTATTTATCTATTTTATTTTTTGGTTTATTTTTTAGGTTTAGGTTCCTATTTAGTTTTATTTTATTTTATATTTATTTTAGGTTTAGTTTTTATTTTATTTAGGTTTGTTTTTTTAGTTTAGTTTAGGTTTTTATTTATTTTATTTTAGTTTATTTTTTATTTTTTATTTTTTATTTTCTTTTTTTAGGTTTAGAATTAGGTTTAGGTTTAAGTTTTAGTTTATGTTTTTATTTTATTTTATTTTGGTTTAATTTTCTTTTTTAGGTTTTATTTAGTTTTGGTTTAGGTTTTTTTTAGCTTTTTTTAGGGTTTAGGTTTAGGGTTTAGTGTTTGGGGTTTAGTTAGGTTTAGTTAGGGTTTTTTAGGGTTTAGGGTTTAGGTTTTACTTTTAGGGTTTAAGTTTTGGTTTAGGGTTTAAGGTTTTTTTTAATAGAGAACAAATTCAGACTCAACATTTTTTCTTTTCGATTTCATGAACCAAGTAGAATCCCATGTTTTCTAAGACCCCAGCAATGGCATAGATAAAAAATGAGCACCTGTAGAGAAAATCAAAAACCCTAGATAAGTAGAACTGTCTCTGATGTAAAGACATAGTTCCATAAGCAGCAGATTGGATTGATAATTCTTTAGTTTCTCCAGTTCCCATCAGAACCACTTCTGCCTCTCGAGTAGCATGGTCTGCCATCATATCCTCGATCTCTCCCTCCGCCACCACCACCGGTGTAACCTCCATCGCTCCTCCCACCTCCATAACCACCACTGCTCTGACCACCACCTCCATATATCAAGACCCCCCCACCTCCACTATAATGCAACCCCTCACCTCCAACTCCAAATCTAGACTAAGCCTAGTTGATGGTGATGTTCTAGCCATTAAAGTTTTTCCTGTTCTTAGGGTATAATGATAATTTAGGGTTTTAGGTTTAGGGACCATTTAGGGTTTAGGGTTTATCATTTAGGTTTAGTAGTGGTTGTGTTTAGGGGTGGGGTTAGGAAGATTTGGGGTTAGGAGTGGTTTTTTAGTGGTTAACAATTAGGGTTTAGGGTTTAAGGTTTTAGGAGTTTAGGGTGGGTTTAGTATTTAGAGGTTTAGGGTTTAGGGTTTTATTATTTTTTTGGAGGTTTTAGGGGTAGGTGTGGGTTTAGAAAGTTAGTTTAGAGGGGTCAAGTTTAGGGTTTAGGTCACTTTAGGATTTAGGGTTTAGAATTAAAATTAAGCAAACCCCAGGTTGGGTTTATTTATTTATTTTATTTATTTGAGTTTATTTTTTATTTATTTATTTTATTTAGTTTAGTTTATTTATTTATTTTAGGTTTATTTATTTTAGTTTAGGATTTTATTTTAGTTTTAAGTTCAAGTTTTTTTTTTAAAATGAGTTTTAATTTTATTTTACATTTTTAGGTTCATTTTTAGGTTTGGGTTTAGGTTTTATTTTATTTTTCTAGGTTTTAGGTTTTATTTTACTTTTAGGTTTTATTATTTAGTTTAGGTTTGGTTTATTTTTAGTTTATATTATTTTATTTAGTTTATAGGTTTAGTTTATTTTAAGTTTAGGTTTAGGTTTATTTTTTTTAGTTTAGTTCATTTTAGTTTAGGTTTAGGTTTATTATATTTTGTTTATTTTATTTTAATTTTGAGTTTAGGTTTTTTTTAGTTTAGGGATTTGGTTTTATTTTTTATTTATTTTAGGTTTTATTTTTAGGTTTATTTTTTTTAGTTTAAGTTTTTAGTTTATTTTATTTTAGGTTTATTTTTTTCTTATTTTACAATCAGTTCTTATTATATTTAGGTTTTCTATTCTTAGGTTTAGGTTTTTATTTATTTTATTTTCTTTCATTTTTATTTATATTTTATTTTTTATTTTTTTATTTATTTTTAAGTTTAAGTTTAGTTTTTAGGTTTTTATTTTATCTTATTTATTTTATTTTATTTTGGTTTAGGTTTATTTATTTATTTATCATTATTTATTTAGGATCTTAGGTTTATGATTTGGTTTTTGGTTTAGGGTTTAGTGTTTAGTGTGGGGTGGTTAGGTTTAGAGGTTTAGTGGAGTGTAGGGTGTGGTGGCTGAGTCAGTAGGTGGTCAGTTTAGTTTAGCTTTAGTGGCTTTTAGGGTTTAGGGCCAGGATCACAGTGGTAAGATTAGGTTTAGTAGGTTTAGTAGCCTAGGTTAAGTTGTTATTTATTTGGTTTAGGTGTAGGGGTTTATGATTTAGAGTTTTTAAACCAAACAAACGCAGGTTTTAGATTTATTTAAATTATTTATTTTTTATGTTAGTTTATTTTATTTTTAATTTTTTAAGGTCCATTTTATTTTTATTTATTTTTTTATTTATTTTAGGTTTATTTATTTTCTAGTTTTTTTAGTTTAGGTTTATGTTTATGCTTATTTTAGGTTTAAGCTCCCTTTATTTTTATGTTTTATTTTGGTTTTATTTTAATTTTTTATCTTTAGGTTTTAGGTTTTTATTTTAAGTTTACTTTTAGGTTTTATTTTTTAGTTTAGGGTTGGGTTTATTTTTATTTTATTTTATTTTATTTAGTTTAGGGTTTAGGTTTAGTTTATTTTAGGTTTAGGTTTTGTTTATTTTAGTTTAGGTTTAGGTTTATTTTATTTTATTTATTTTAGGTTTAGGATTTCTTTTAGCTTAGGGTTTAGGTTTTATTTTTTATTTATTTTTAGGTTTATTTTTAGGTTTAGGTTTTTATTTTATTTTTGGTTTATTTTATTTTTATTTAAGGTTTATTTTTTATTTTATTTATTTTTTTATATTTAGGTTTATTTTATTTTTTTAATTTAGTTTAGGTTTTTATTTATTTTATTTTAGTTTTATTTTTATTTTATTTTATTTTTTCAATTAAGTTTTGGCTTTAGGTTTTAGTTTAGGTTTTATTTGATTTTATTTTATTTTATTTAGGTTTATTTATTTATATGTTATCTCTGGTTTTATTTAGTTAGGTTAAGGTTTTAGGTTTTAGGGTTTAGGCTTTAGGGGTGAGAGTGGTTTAGGATTTAGGGTTTTTTATGGAGGTTTAGGGTTATAGGTTTAGGGTTTAGGGTTTGTTAGGGAAGGTGTAGTTGTGGTCCGTGGTTATGGTTTAATGTTTTGGGTTTAGGGTTTAAGTTTGTAGGTTTAGGGTTTAGGGTTAGGGTTTTTTTATTTTCTATTTATTTAGAATTTAGGGTTTAGGGTTTAGGTTTTTTTTTAAAAAAAATTAAGTAAACCTATAAGTTTTGGCTTATTTATTTTATTTTTTATTTATTTTAGTTATTTTATTTTTTTATTTCATTTAGATTTATTTTTTTATTAGTTTTAGTTTATTTATTTTAAGTTTATTTATTTGAGTTTATGTTTTTATTTTAGCTTTTTTTTGTTTAGGTTTAGGTTTGTGTTTATTTTTTAGTTTAGTTTTATTTTTATATTATTTTTTAGGTTTAGGTTTTCTTTTTTATATTTACATTGAGGTTTAGGTTTTAATTTTATTTTTTCTCATTGAAGTTTTAGGTTTATTTTTTGGTTTTATTTTTTAGTTTTGGTTTGAGTTTATTTTTAGATTATTTTATTTTATTTAGTTTAGGGTTTAGGTTTAGTTTATTTTAGGTTTTGATTTAGGTTTATTTATTTTGTTTAGTTTAGATTTATTTTATTTTGCTTATTTTAGGTTTAGGTTTTCTAGGTTTTATTTTAGTTTATTTCTTTAGGTTTAGGTTTTATTTAGTTTTATTTTATTTTATTTTAGGTTTATTTTATTTTATCTTTAGTTTTATTTTATTTATTTTATTTATTTATTTATTTTATTTTTTTATTTTTTTTTTTTTTTTTTTTTTTTTTTTTTTTTTTTTTATTTTATTTTATTTTATTTTATTTTTATTTTATTTTATTTTATTTTTAGTTTAGGTTTAGGTTTTAGTTTTTTAGTTTTTTAGTTTTTAATTATTTTATTTTGTTTATGTTTAGGTATTTTATTTATTTAGTTTTAGGTTTTATTTAGTTTAGGTTTACTACAACAAAAAAACCCAACAAATAGAAAGCCAGAAGGAGGAAAATTAGCCAACAAGCCAATACTCCAACTAGCAAGAGAACACACAGCAAAAGCTCAACTAACAAAAAAAATAGCTTAAAGAAAAAACCTCCCAAGTATAGGAGTGATTATTTCCAAGAAGCTTTGGAATGAGTAACCCTCAACAAGTGAGGAGGGGCATAAATGTGAACACTTTTTTCTTCTTCTTGTAAACAATTTTATAACCATGCCCTTTCTCTAAAAAATCTCCATCCAAAAAATGAATCGTATATTATAAAGGCATGGGATCAATGGCTATCAATTCAAAGAAGAGCATTCAGAATCATCCACATCACTAGACTAAGGAAAATTAGAAATAGTATGCATTTTAGAATCAGAAGTGAAAGAAGGAACAAAAATAACTTTATTAAGAAGACAATTATCTATATTTTCACCTTCCAACAAAATTTGAAGAGTGTCCTCCTTATCTTCATTCATAAAAGAAGCAAGAGAAGCAGAATCCAAATTTTCAGTACAATCTTCATGTAGGATTAAAATAAGATTCAAATCCCTTAGAAACATAGAGCATATTACCAAAATTTTGAACAGAATTACCAGTCATAGAAAAACCAACATTTTGAACTAAAATAGAACTATTCACAATGAGAGAATTATCACAAGTATCTAAATCTTATTTTTAAAAGATGGATCACTAATATTAACAAGATTGTTAGGACCAGATGTTAAAATATCATAAATAACAACATGTCAATAGGAAGGATTACCAAAAAATATAATGCCCTAGCGGGATCCATTAGCACATGGGATTTACCCCATGGATTTGAAGAAGTCGATGCCATGAGTCATAGCATCATGATAAGAACATGTCCAGATCGGCCCAAAGCTGACAATCTATAGGGAAACCAAGAGAAAAAGCGCTCAAAAACTCACCAAGAATGCGAGGGATCCCAAAATCGCTCAATAAGAGGGTTTAGTTTAGTTTTAGGGTTTAGGTTTTAGGTTTAGTTTTTATTAGTTATTATTAAATTTTATTAGTTTTAGGTTATTACTAGTTTATTATTAGTATTATGTTTAGTTTAGTTAGTTTAGTTTTAGTCAGGTTATGAGTTTAGATTTATTAGTTTTAGTTTTAGTTATTATTATTTTAGGTTACTGGGGGGGGGGGGAGTTTAGGTTATAGTTTATTTGGTTAGTTTATTTAGTTAGTTTGATTATTGGGGTTTAGATTATTTTAGTTTGTTTTATTAGTTATTAGTTAGTTTATTATTAGTTAGTTAGTTATTATTTAGTTTACTTGGTTTATTATTATATTTTATTATTTATTTTATTTAGGTTTAGTTCATTTTAGTTAATGGTTTTATTTTAGTTTAATTAGTTTATTTATTAGTTTATTAGTTTTATTAGTTATTAGTTTATGGGTTTAGGTTTATTATTTTATTATTATTAGTTTTTTAGTTTAGTTTATGGTTTAGTTTTTTATTAGATATTATTAGTTATTTATTGTTTATTATTATTAATATTAATTTAGTTAATTGGTTTATTATTAGTTTTATTTTAATTTTTTTTTAATTTATTATATTATTAGTTTATGTTTATTATTATTAGTTTTATAATTATTATTTAGTTTATTTATTTAGTTAGGGTTTAGGGTTTAGTTATTTAGTAATTTATTAGTTAGTTTATCATTATTTTGTTATTATTAGTTTATTAGTTTAGTTAGTTAGTTATTAGTTATTATTACTACTACTTGTTCTTAGTTTAGTAATTGTTAGTTAGTTTATTATTATTATTTTATTTATTAGTTTATTATATTTAGTTAGTTTTATTTTACGTAGTTATTAGTTTATTAGTTATTAATTAGTTAGTTATTATTAGTTTTTTTACTTAGGTGTTTATTATTAGTTTATTATTAAGTATTAGTTAGTTTATTAGGTTTAGTTATTTTTATGTTTATATATTAGTTACTTTTTATTATTTATTAGTTTAGTTTTAGAGTTTAGTTTTATTTATTATTAGTTATTATTATTTATTATTTATTAATGATTATTTTAGAGTTTATTTATTAATTAGTTTATTAATTAGTATTTTAATTTATTAGTTTTTAGTTTTATTAGGTAATTATTATTTAGTGTTATTATTATTATTATTGTTATTATTATTTAGGTTATTTTAGTTAGTGGTTTAGTTTTATTTGTTTTGTTTTGTTAGTTTATTTATTAGTTTGTTTAGTTTAGTTTATTAGTTTTATTAGTTTAGTTATGGGTTTAGTTTTATTAGTTTATTATTATTATTTTTTTAGTTTAGTTAGTTGGTTTATTATTAGTTTTATTTTAGATTAGTTTTTTCCTAGTTTATTATTTTTATTAATTTTTGTATATTATTATTAATTTTATTATTATTATTTAGTTTATTTAATTAATTAGGGTTTACGATTTAATTATTTAGTTATTTATTAGTTAATTAATTATTAGTTTTATTATTATTAGTTTATTAGTTAGTTATTTATTAATTATTATTATTATTATTATTATTATTATTATTATTATTATTATTAGTTTTATTATTATTATTAATTAGTTTTAATATTATTATTATAATTATTAGTTTATTTATTAGGTTTATTAGTTTAGTTATTTAGTTTAGTTATTTAATTCATTTTGTTTTATTTAGTTATTAGTTTATTAGTTTATTATTAGTTAGTTACTCTTAATTTTTTTAGTTAGGTGTTTTATTATTAGTTTCTTATTAGTTATTAGTTAGTTTATAAGGTTTAGTTATTATTATGTTTATTTATTAGTTAGTTTTATTATTATTATTAGTTTATTTATTAAGTTTATTAGTTTAGTTATTTAGTTAGTTTTGTTTTATTTAGTTATTAGTTTATTATTAGTTTATTAATTTTTAGTTTATTGGTTTTATTAGTTTATTAGTTTAGTTTTATAAGGTTTTAGTTATTATTTTTTTATTTATTAATTTAGGTTTAGGGTTTAGTTTGAGTTAGTTATTTAGTTATTTATTATTAGTTATTATTATTAGTTTATTAGTTTAGTTTTAATGTTTATTATTTATTAGAGTTTAGGTTAATTTATTAATTAGTTTAGTTTCATTAGTTAGTTTTTTTAGTTAGTTAGTTTATTAGTTTGTTAGTTTATTAGTTATTAGTTTTATTAGTTTTATTGAGTTTAAATTAATTTTAATTTTTTTATTAGTTATTATTAGGTTTTTAGTTTATTAATTTTATTAGTTTATTATTATAATTTTATTAGGTTTTATTAGTTAGTTATTAGTTTAATTTTATTATTAGTTATTAGTTAGTTATGGTTTAGTTATTATTATTGGTTTTATTAGTTATTTTAGTTTAGTTAGTTATTATTAGTTTTATTAGTTTAGGTTTGGGTTTAGTTTAGTTTATTTAGTTTTTTATTATTAGTTATAAATTATTATTATTAGTTAGTTAGTTATTAGTTATTTATTTAGTTTTTAATTATTATTTATTATTATTAGTTAATTATTATTGGTTAGTTTTATTTATTATTATTTTTTAGTTTAGTTAGTTTTTAGTTTAGTTTAGTTATTTATTATAGTTATTTTAATTTAGTTTAGTTTAGTTAGTTTTATATTTTTTATTATTATATTTTTTAGTTATTATTGTTTAGTAGTTTATTTTTTTATTATTTATTAGTTTTTAGTTTATTAGTTTAGTTTGCTTTATTAGCTTATTATTATTAGTTAGTATAGTAGATTTGTTTGTTATTATTAAGATTAGTTTATTTATTTAGGTTTTATTTATTATTTAGTTTTTTAGGTTAGTTTTTTATTATTATTATTAGTTAGTTAGTATTTATTTAGTTTATTATTAGTTTTATTAGTTGGTTATATTAGTTATTTAGTTTTAGTTTTATTATTATTTAGGTTATTATTATTTTAGTTATTATTAAGTATAGTTTATTAGTTTAGTTTAGATATTAGTTTTAGTTATTAGTTAGTTATTATTATTAGTTATTTATTAGTGATTTAGTTAGTTTCTTAGTTTTAGTTTATTAGTTATTAGTTTAAGTTTAGTTAGTTTAGATATTATTAGTTTAGTTATTGGGTTTAGTTTATTATTAATATTAATATTTATTAGGTTAGTTATGTATTTTAGGTTTATTAATTATTATTATTATTAATATTATTAGTTTAGGGATAGGGTTAGGGTTAAGGTTTAAAGTTTAGGATTTAGGGTTTGTACGTTTAGTGTAGTAGAGTGGTAGGTTTAGGGTTAAGAATTTAAAAAAAATTCAAACCCATAGGGTTTATTTAGCTTATTTAGTTTATTTTAAATTTATTTTAGTTTATTTTATTATTTTATTTTAAATTTATTTTAGTTTATTTTATTATTTTATTTAGGTTTTTTTATTTAGTTTGGTTTTTTTGTATTAGGTTTTTTATTTTAGTATAGGTTTTTATTTTACGTTGTTTTTTAGATTTAGGTTTATTTTTTAATTGAATTTTATTTTTATTTTAGTTTTTAGGTTCAGGTTCAATTTTTATGTTTAGGTTTAGGTTTAAGTTTTTATTTTATTGTTTTATGTTTAGGTTTTAGGTTTTTATTTTAGGTTTTATTTTTTAGTTTAGATTTAGTTTTATTTTTAGTTTATTTTATTTTATTTAGTTTAGGTTTATTTTATTATAGGCTTAGGTTTAGGCTTTATTTATTTTAGTTTAGTTTTAGGCTTTATTTATTTTATTTTTAAATTAGGTTTAGATTTTTTTTAGTTTTTATTATATTTTATTCTAGCTTTATTTTATTCTTAGTTTTTATTTTATTTAGTTTTTTTATTCTTAGGTTTATTTTATTTTTTAGTTTAGTTTCTATTTTTATTTATTTTATTTTTAGCTTATTTTTTAATTTATTTTTTAGGTTTAAGTTTATGTTTTAGTTTAGGTTTTTTTTATTTTATTTTTTTTATTTATTTCTTTTTTTTTTAATTATTTTATTTTTTTAGGTTTTATTTAGTTTAGGTTTAAGTTTTAGGCTTTGGCTTAGAGCTTTTATGGTCAGGGGATTTAGGGATTTGGATTTTTGGGTTAGTTTAGGATTTAGTTTAGGGTTAGGGTTTGGGGATTAGTTTTAGCGTTTTGGTAGTGTTAGGTTTTAGGTTTGGGGTTAGTTTAGGGTTTGGGTATAGGTTTTGTTTAGTGGAAAGGTTAAGGATTTAGGGTTTATGATTTTAGGGTTTGGTTGGCTCATAGATTTAGGGTTTAGGGTTATGGTTAGAGAGGGTTTAGGTTTAGGGTTTGGGTTTAGCGTTTGGGTTTCAATCAGTTTAGGGTTTAGTAGTGTTTTTAAATTAAGTAAACTATTAGGTTTTAGTTTATTTAGTTTATTTTTAATTTATTTTAGTTTTTTTTAATTTTCATTTTTATTTAGGTTTACTTTTTATTTTTTTATTTAGTTTTATTTTTTATTTTAGGTTTATTTATTTTAGTTAGGTTTATTTATTTTAGTTTATTTTTTAGGTTTAGGTTTAGGTTTATGTTTATTTTTTAGCTTAGTTTTATTTTATTTTATTTAGGTTTATTTTATTTTATTTTATTTTAGGTTTAGGTTTTTTTTTTTGGTTTAGGTTTAGGTTTTATTTTAGGGTTGTTTTATTTTATTTTAGTTTAGGTTTATGTTTTTTTTTTAGTTTATTTTATTTTATTTAGTTTAGGTTTTATGTTTAGTTTATTTTTGGTCTTATTTATTTTAGTTTATGTTTAGGTTTATTTTATTTTGTATATTTTAGGTTTACATTTTTTTTAAGTTTAGGATTTAGTTTTTATTTTTTATTTATTTTTAATTTTATTTTTATGTTTATTTTTTAAGTTTAGGTTTTTATTTTATTATATTTTAGGTTTATTTTATTTTTATTTTACATTTAGTATTTATTTTATTTAGGTTTTTTATTTTAAGTTTATTTTATTTTGTAGTTTAGTTTAGGCTTTTATTTATTTTATTTTATTTTAATTTTAGCTTTTTATTTTATTTTATTTTTAGGTTTAGGTTTAAGTTTAGGTTTAGGTTTTAGTTTAGGTTTTTTTATTTTAATATTTTATTTTATTTAGGTTTAAGTTTTTTAATTTAATTTAATTTTAGGTTTTATTTAGTTTAGGTTTGGGTTTTTACGTGTTTAGGGTGTAGGGTTTAAGGTTTGGGGTTTTTAAGATTTATGATTTACGGTTTAGATTTTATGTTTAAGGTTTAGGGGTTTTATTTTTAGTTTTTAATATAGAAAAAATTTAGATTCAATATTTCTTCTTTTTGATTTCATCAACCAGGTAACACACCAAGTTTTTTAAGACACAAGTGAAGAGATAGATAAAAAGTGAGCATGTATAGATCAAATCAAAAACCTTAGATAACTAGAACCACCTCTATTATAAAGACACACCCATAATGGATCGGGCCGTTCTTTAGTTTCTCTAGTTCTGATCAAAACCACCCCGACCTCTCGAGTAGCGGGATCCACCATCATATCCCGGTTCACTCCCTCCGCCACTACCACGACTGTAACCTCGGTCGTTCCTCATGCCTCCATAACCACCACTGCTTAAACCACCACCTCCATGTCGATCAACACCTCCAGTTCCCCCACCACCACTGTGATAACCACCACCGCCTCCTTCACCCATACCGCCAGATCTAGACTGAGCCTGGTTGAAGGTGATGTTCCTTTCATCAAGGTTCTGCCCATTCTTAGGTTTCAATTTATGTTTAAGTTTATTTAGTTTTAGGGTTTAGGTTTAGTTTTTAATTTACTTATTTAATTTAGGTTTAGGTTTTGGGTTTGGGGTTTAGCATTTGGGGTTTAGGGTTTTTTGTTTAGGGTTTAGGGTTTAGGGTTTAGGGTTTGGGTTTAGGGTTTAGGGTTTAGGGGTTAGGGTTTTAGGGTTTATGCATTTAGGGTTTAGGGTTTAGGTTTAGGGTTTATGGTTTAGGGTTTAGGGTTGTAGGTTTAGAGTTTAGGGTTTAGGGTTCAAGATTTAAATTTAGGGTTTTTTTTTTAATTAAGTAAATCGATTGGTTTATGTTTATTTAGTATATTTAGCTTATTTTTTATTTATTTTAGTTTACTTTATTTTTTATTTCTATTTAAGTTTATTTTTTTATTTTTATTTAGTTTAGTTTATTTATTTTAGTTTATGTTATAGGTTTAGGTTTAGTTTTAAATTTAATTTTTTTGTTGAGTTTTATTTTTATTTTCTTTTTCAGGTTTAAGTTTTATTTTTTATTTTTAGGTTTAGGTTTAGGTTTTTATTTTATTTTCTTAGGTTTAGGTTTTAGGCTTTTATTTTAAGTTTATTTTTAAGTTTTATTTTTTTCATTTAGGTTTAGGATTATTTTTCATTTATTTTATTTTATTTAGTTTAAGGTTATTTAAAGTTTAGGTTTAGGTTTATTTTATTATTATTTTAAGTTTTTATTTTAGTTTAGGGTTTTAGGTTTTATTTCATTTTATTTAGGTTTTATTTTAGGTTTATTTCTTTGGTTTAGGTTTTTTATTTAATTTTATTTGATTTTATTTTAAGTTTATTTTATTTTTATTTTAAGTTTAGTTTTTTATTTTTGATATTAGTTTTTTAGTTTTAAGTTTATTTATTTTATCTTAGTTTATTTTATTTTATTTATTTTAGGTTTAGTTTAGGTTTAGGTTTAAGTTATGTTTTTAATGTTTATTTTATTTTATCTATTTTAGTTTAGTTTTATTTATTTTATCTTTAGGTTTTATTTAGTTTAGGTTGGTAGTTGGTTTGGAGGGTAGTGGTTAAGGTGGGGCCTGGGGTTAGGGTTTTAGGTTTAGGGCCCAGGGTCCTCCCAGTTTGGTTTAGGCCCAGGGTGGTGTGGCCCAGTAAGTGGCCTGGGAGGTCAGTAGGCTCAGTTAGGTTTGTGGTTTTTTAGTCACTTAGTAGGCTCAGGCCTGGGGAGTTAGGCCCAGTTTTAGGGGTGGGAGAGGGCCCATGCTTTTAGCTCAGGGCCTGGGGTCAGGATCAGTTTAGGTCAGGTCTGGGTTTGGGGTAGGCCCAGGGTTTAGGGAGTGGCTCATTAGGTGTTTGGGTCAGAGTTGGGCCTGGTCTAGGGTTATTTGGGGTCAGTGATATTTTGGAAAGAGAGGTTTAGGAGGAGTAGGTGGGTTGGGTAGAGGTTTAGGGTAGAGTTAGAGTTTAGTTTGTGGTTAGAGGTTGGTTTTGGGTTGGTGGGTTAGGTTTGATTTTGATTTGGGTACAGGTTTGGTTTAGTTTTTTTTAGGGTCAGGGTTTAGGTTTAGGGTTTTGGGTTTAGGGTTAAGGTTTTTAGGTCTAGTTTTAGTTTAGTGTTTAAGGTTTTAGGCTTTTTTTAATATAGAACAAATTCAGATTCAACATTTTTTGTTTTTCGATTTCATCAACCAAGTAACACACGAAGTTTTCTAAGACACAAGTTACGACATAAATAAAAAATGAGCATGCATAGAGAAAATCAAAAACCCTAGATAACTAGAACCATCTCTACTGTAAAGACATAGTTCCATAAGTAGATCGGATTGATCGTTCTTCTTTCTCCCATCGAACCACCCTACCTGTAGTTTAAGGTTTAGTTTAGTGTTAAGGGTTTTTGGTTTTTTTTTTAATAGAGAACAAATTTAGATTCAACATTTTTTATTTTTGATTTCATCAACCAAGTAACACACCAAGTTTTCTAAGACACAAGTGAGGACATAGATAAAAAATGAGCATGCATAGACCAAATCAAAAACCCTAGATAACTAGAACCGTCTCTACTGTAAAGACATAGTTCCATAAGGAGATCAGATTGGCCATTCTTCAGTTTCTCCAATTCCCATCAAAACCACCTTGCCCTCTCGAGTAGTGGGATCCACCATCATATCCCCGATCTCTCCCTCCGCCACCACCACTTATAACCTCCATCGCTCCGCCGCCTCCACCTCCATAACCACTCGACCACCACCTCCATATCCACTAGCACCTTTAGATCCCCACCACCACTTGATAACCGCCTCTCCTTTTCACCTCCACGCTGTGAACCCGATTGATTGATCTCACCTAATCAGGGTTAGATTTTTTAATTTAGTTAATTTAGGTTTAGTTTAGTTGGGATTTAGTTAGGGTTTAGGTTTAGGCTTTATGGTTTTTAGGATTAGGGTTTTGGGTAGGGTGGGGTTTAGGGTGGGTTTAGGGTTTAGGTTTAGGGGTTTAGGTTTATGGTTTAGGGTTTAAGGTTTAGGGTGTAGGTAGGATTTGTGGTTGTGGTTTAGGTTTAGGGGTTTAGGGTTTAGGGTTTGTGGTTTGGGGTTTGGGTTTGGGTTTAGTTTAGATTTAGGGTTTAAGGTTTTTGGGTTTTTTTTTAACAGGGAATAAATTCATATTCAACATTTCTTCTTTTTGATTTCATCAACCAAGTAACCCACCAAGTTTTCTAAGACACAAGCAACAACATAGATAAAAAATGAGCACTCATAGAGCAAATCAAAAAAACTAGATAACTAGAACTCTCTCAGTAATGACACGCTTCCATACATCAATCGATCGTTCTTCGCCCAGTTCCCATCGAGCCACCGACCTCTCGAGTGGATCCACCATCGTATCCCCGATCTCCCTCCACCACCACATTGTAACCTCCATCGCTCCTCCTCCTCCATAACCACCAATGCTCCACCACCACCTCCATATCCACCCACACCTGATCCTCCACCACCACTCGCACAATAACCGCTGTCTCCCCTTCGCTCCACCATCTAGACTAAACTTGGTTGATGGTGATGTTCCCCATCCATTCGCCCATTCTTAGGGTTTAGGTTTTTTTTAGGGAAAATTAGAATTTTATTACCGTAAAAATAAAGGATACAATATCCTTAAAAGGGGTAATGCTCAAATTTCTACTACTCACAGAGCTATAAGAAACCTAAAGAGCTAAACCCCCATCTAAGTACAATTGAAAAAAGAAAATAAAAGAGCAAAAAGAATAGCATAAAAGAACATGAGAAAAGACACAATAAGGACTAATAAAACTTAAGAAAATATTAAAAGGACTAGTCAGCAGCAACTCATGATCCCATGAAGAAGGCAAGATAAGCAAGCTCCATCATTCCATCTTTGAAGTTCCAAACTTCAAAAGAAATCTATGAAACACTACAAAGGCAATGGTCATAGCTCAATGAAAAATGATAGAGTAAATAATTTAGAAAGAGCCAAGAAAGAGAAAGCTCAGGCTCAATTTAGATCATCTCAAGGGGAAACAATACATATGAGCATCCAAACTTTATGAGAAGGGTTACAATCATATGCATGCTAACAACTAGAGAAGATATGGGTAAACATTAAGGCTATCATATCCAGCATACCTGATATAAGCAACTATCCAAGGCAAAATAGTCCATAGTGATGTAGTTCCTGCACCAAAACAAAGAAAAATAGCTAACTAGCAGCCAACCAGTAGCCAACCCACAAACCAAAACCCACAACAGACCAAACACATAAATCAGTATCCTAGAAGTTACAGCAAGGCCAGTGGCCCAGAAGAACCCCAAACTATCTCTAGAGCACTAGCAATCCAAATCTAATGGCAAAACCTCCACCCAATTAACAAAATAGTAAGAAGAAGCGCAGAGAGAGAAATCTAAAACATAGAGAGACCAAGAGGGCATCCAGAAATTACCATCAAAACCACCACCAAGGCGCAAAAAAAAAAGCAAATCCACCATCACCAACCAAGAGGTAAATATCAAGAAACAAGGGTGCCAACTAAACCAAAGGGAGTCAATACCAACAGCCAACATAAAGCCCAAAACACTAAGCCATGACACAAGCATCCAAGGCAAGACAACAGCCATAAAAAACCCCTCAAGTAGCCAAACCCCAACAATAAGTCCTAAAATAGGACCAAAAAATCACAAGAGCTCATATCCTCCACCAATAAAATAGCCAATAAAACCACCCAGGCCAGCAACAAATAGGATGAGCAACGGGAGAAGTCAAAGCTGCAGGAAAACTGACAACCAAACTTGGAAGAAAAAATAAAGGAAAAATAGCTGCACCCAAGAGAGGATAACCAACCCGTGAGACTAACCCAACTAAAAGTACCCAACCAAAAGCACTAAAACCAACCATCAAACACAAACAACTTCCACCCATCCAACCAACCCGACCAAAATAACCAAACAACCAACAAAACCAACCTTCATATAGAGCTAATATAGAGACCAAAAAGAAGGAAAAGAACAACAGCAGACAAAGCCACAACCCACCTGGAGATCTCCAAAATAACCAAGAAACAAAAATGGTAGTCACCCAACCAATTTAAAAAGGCTAAGGAGGACCACCCAACCACAAGCAACAAAATTATAAGGAAAGGAACAAGGCTAGAGGAGAACAAAACCCCTTCCAAATCCCAAAGAGCAGATAGTCACTACAAATGAGAAAATGGGGAGACAATAACCACATAATAGCTAACTCCAATTCACAAGGCAGATGGAACCAACTAGCAGAAACCTCTAAGCCAAACCAAGAAAGGAGAATAGCAACCACCAAAAAACTCAAAATAAAGCCAAGCCAGAAGAGGCCAACAACAGCCATGAAAAAATAACCACCCAAAACAACCACACAGATGAAAGGAACAAATAGCAGCAACCAGCAGAACTAACCATAGCATCTACAAATCCAATTCAAAAAAGGCCACAACCATCCAAAACTAGAGGCAAACCCAACATTCATTGGTAAAAGGGGTAGGCCAAAATCGGGCACAAGCACAACCCAAAAGGAGACACAAAGCATAAGCCACATAAAGAAAATCACCAGGCTCAGAGGATAGGGAAACCAATTAAATCTAGCACCATTATGACCCAAAAAAAGGTCAAGTATAGAATAGGGTAAAGAGGAAGGGGGTTTAAGTATAGAAATAAACTCAACAAAAACCACTTCCTAGTAAGGGGAATACAAAAAAATAGCAAAAAAAATAGATTGAATAAAACCACCATAGAAAAAGATCAACAAAAGAGCATAAAGTTAAAATCTGATTTAAGGCAGTCCAGTGTTATCCAGATTGACCAGACCACGCAGATGCTTAGGTAAGCTATGGTTATCAAATAAAGTGAGCTCATTTAATTCCCCTCCCAAATTAGCCAGGAAATCAGCACAAGCATTACCTTCACGAGGAATGTGAGAAATTTTGTAGCAAACTTGAGAAAGAAGCTTTTTAGTGTGATTAAGAAGATAAAATAAGTCAGCATTCCATATTATTATTATTGAGCATATCAAGTAAAAGAAGAACATTAACTTCAATCCAAATATTTAAGAGGCCTTTGCTTAAACAAATATCAATAGCTTATAATAAATCATGAGTTCAAAATAGAACAAGCTTTGAGGGGGTAGGCAAAAACACAAATGATAGTGCCTTTAGAATCCCTAAGAATTCCACCACAATAATATTTGTTTGGGAAAACAGAACCATCAGTATTGAACTTAATGGAATTTTCTTTAGGCTTAATCCAATGTGTAACCTTAATACTCTTATAGGAAGGATCATCATGCAAAGTGATACCCAATTTTTTAGCCACAAATTTATAACCTCTAAAGTGAAAATTGTTAATTAAATTTGCATTAAACAAAGCAAGATTTTCTTTAGTTCTTGCAAGGATCCTTTTATGGTTCATAGGGATGCCCCAATATTTAGCATCATTTCTATCCATCCAAATGAACCAAATAAGGGTAATAAAATAAAACTTTGATATGACCTTTCACAATTTTATGAAAACAAACTTCAAGAAGTTGATATAATGAAAGAGTGTGAAAATAGTTAGTGTTAAATAAATCATCATACCATATCCAAAAGAATAGCACCATTGGCAAAATCATGATTAAGATTTTCAATATGAAAGCAACAATAGCACTCAACAAGTAAGTAAATCCCTTTAAGCCAGAGCAAGAAATCAATCGGATGAAGTTGTTCAAAATCATCCAACCTAAAACTAAATAAGAATTGGGAATGATATTGTTCCAAAGTTTAATGATAAAATTAGAGGTATTCTGTTTATTTCTAATAAAATTCCAAACCTATTTAACAATTAAATCACCATGGTAAGAAAACTTGAAAAGAATTTGACCCAGTTTATTAGAAAAGATAGCAATGTTGTAAAACTTGTCAAAAATAGAAATCAGAATGTAGTTTTCAAGTTTATTTTCATTCCAATTATTATTAATCCAAGTTGTAGGTTTAATGTTGTAGGTTAGTTTAGGGTTTAGTTATTTGTGGGTTTAGGTTTTTAGGGTTTAGGATTTTTAAAGCTTTTTTTTAAATTAAGTAAACCGGTAGGTTTAGTTTATTTAGTATATTTAGTTTATTACTTATTTATTTATGATTTAGGGTTTAGGTTTTAGGGTTTAGGGTTTAAGGTTTAGGGTTTAGGGTTTAGAGTTTTAGGGTTTAGGGTTTAGGGTTTAGGGTTTAGGGTTTAGGGTTTAGGGTTTTTAGGGTTTATGGTTTATGATTTAGAGTTTAGATTTTAGGTTTAGGGTTCAAGTTTTAGTTTAGGGTTTAGGTAGTTTTTATTTTAATAGAGAACAAATTTAGATTCAACATTTGTTCTTTTTGATTTCATCAACCAAGTAACAAAACATTTTCTAAGACACAAACGACAACATAGATAAAAAATGAGCATGCATAGAGCAAATCAAAAACCCTAGATAACTTGAACTATCTCTACTTTAAAGACACAGTTCCATAAGAAGCAGATTGGATCGACTGTCCTTTAGTTTTTCTAGTTCCCATCAGAACCACCCCAACCTCTGAAGTAGCGGGATCCACCATCATATCTTGGTTCTCTCCCTCCGCCACCACCATGGCTATAACCTTCGTCACTCCTTATGCCTCCATAACCACCATTGTTTTGACCACCTCCTCCATGTCAATCAGCACCTCCACATCCCCCACCACCACTGCGATAACTGCCGCATCCGCCTTCACCTCCACCACCAGATCTAGACTGAGCCTAGTTGACAATGATGTTTCTCCCATCAAGTTTCCGCCCATTCTTAGGGTTTCAGTTTTTTTTTAGGGAAAGTTAGAATTTTGTTACCATAAAAATAAAGGATACAATGTCCTTAAAAGGGGTAAAGCTCAAATTTCTAATGCTCACAGAGCTATAATAAACCTAAAGAGCTAAACCACCCTCTAAGTACAATGAAAAAAGAAAATAAAAGAGCAAATGCAATGGCATAAAAGCAAATAAAAAAAGACACAAAAAAGACTAATAAAACTTAAGAAAATAGTAAAAGGACTATCAGTAGTAGCTCATGATCCCTTTGAGAAGGAAAGATAAGCAATTCCCACATCAACAGTACTTTAGTTGGTTGAGTAAAGATCATTCCATCTGTGAAGTTCCAACCTGCAAAAGAAATTTGCAAAACACTATAAAGGCAATGGTCATAGTTCAAGGGAAAATGATAAAGTAAACAATTTAGAAAGTGCTTAGAAAGAGAAGGCTTAGGCTCAGTTAAGATCATCTCAAGGGGAAACAATATATATATGAGTATCCAAACTTCATGAGAAGGTTTACAATCGTATGCATGCTACCAACCAGAGAGAAGATATAGGGAAACATCAAGGCCATCATAGCCAGCATACTTGATATAAACAACCATCCAAGGTAAAACAATCCATTGTGATCCAGTTCCTACACCAAAAAGTAGAGAAAAATAGCTAGCTAGCAGCCAGTTAGCAGCTAACCCAACAATCAAAACCCACAACACAAACACATTAAGCCAACATCCCAGAAGTTACAATAGGGTTAGTGGCTGAGAATAACCCACAACTATCTCTAGCAATCCAAATCCAAGGGCAAAACCTCCACCCAAATAGCAAAATAGTAGAAGATATGCAGCACTGGAGAGAGGAAAGCCATAGCATAGAGAGACCGAGAAGGCATCCATAAATTACCATCAAAACCACCACCAAGGTAAGAAAAGGAAAGCAAATCCACCATCACCAACTAAGAGGAAAAATATCGGAAACAAGGAGAGCCAACTAAACTAATGGGAGTCAATACTAATAGCCAAAATAAAGCCCAAAACACCAAGCCATGGCACAAGCATCCAAGGCAAGACAATAGCCATAAAAAACCCATCAAGTAGCCAACCCTCAATAATAAGTCCTAAAATAAGACCAAAAAAAACCACAAGAGCTCATATCCTCCACCAACAAAATAGCCACTAAAACCCCAGAACCAAGATGAGCAAGAGAAAACCAACACCCAAATCGGGAAGCAAAAACAAATGAAAAGTAGCTGCATCTAAGAGAGGATAACCAACCCAAGAGTAGACCAGAAATCCAACCAAAGGAACTCAACCAAAAGCACCTAAACCAACCATCAAACACAACCAACACATCCACCCAGCCAACCAAAATAGCCAACCAACCTAGTCAGCCAACAAAACCAACCAACAGATAGAGCCAATATAGAGCCCAAAATAAAGGAAAAGAACAATAGTAGACAAAGCCACAACCCACCTAGAAATCTCCAAATTAAAAACAAAATGGTAGTCACCCACCAAACTAGAAAAGGACAAGGAGGACCACCCAACCACAAGCAAAGAAAACTATAAAGAAAGGAACAAGGCCGAGGCAAACAAAAAACCCCTTCCAAATCCCAAAGAGTGAGTCACTATAATGGAGAAAATGGGGAGACAACAACCATAGAACAACTAACTCCACAAGGGATGGAACCAACCAGAAACCTAAGCTAAACTAGGAAAGGAGAACAAGAACCACCAAAACCCAAAACTAAGCCAAGCCAAAAGAGGCCAACATAAGCCATGAAAAAAATAACCACCCAAAAGCAGATGAAAGAAATAAATAGCAAAGAACCAAGAGAACCAACCATATCATTCAAAAATTCCACACCAAAAACTAGAGGCAAACCCAACATTCATTGATAAAAGGAGTAGGCCAAAATTTGGCATAGCCACAACCCAACAGAGACATAAAGCATGAGCCACAAAAAGAAAATCACCAAGCTCAGAGGATAGGGAAACCAATTAAAAACAACACCACTTTGACCAAAATAAAAGGTCAGGCAAGTTTAGAATGGGGTAAAGAAGAAGGGGGTTTAAGTATAGAAATAAACTCATCAAAAACTACTTCATAATGAGGGGAGAACAAAAAAAAATAACAATAAATAGACTGAATAAAACCTCCATAGCAAAAGATTAACAAAAGAGCAGAAGGTTAAAATATGAGGTAAGGAAGTCCGGTGTTTTCCAGATTGACCAAACCACGCAGATGCTTAGGAAATTTATGGTTATAAAAAAAGTGAGCTCATTTAATTCCCATCCCAAATTGGCCAGAAATCAACACAAGCATTACCTTCAAGAATGTGAGAAATTTTGTAGAAAACTTGAGAAAGAAGCTTTTTAGTGTGATTAAGAAGATAAAATAAGTTAGCATATCCCATTTTATTATTATTGAGCATATCAAGTAAAAGAAGAGCATAAACTACAATCCAAATATTAAAGAGGCCTTTGGTTAAAAAAATATCAATAGCTTTATTAATAGCCATGAGTTCAATAATAAACAAGCTTTGAGGGGGTAGGAAAAAGTACAAATGATAGTGCCTTTAGAATCCTTAAGAATTCCACCACAACCATCTTTGTTTAGGGAAATAGAACCATCAGGATTAATCTTAATAGAATTTTTCTTAGGCTTAATCCAATGTATAATCCTTTTTTGGTTTTTTAGCCACAAATTTATAACCTCTAAAGTGAAAATTGCTAATTAAATTAGCATTAAATATAACATGAATTTTTTTTTGTTCTAACAAGGATCCTTTTATGGTTCATAGGGATGCAAGGATATTTAGCAACATTTATATCCATCCAAATGAACCAAATAAGGGTAATAGCAATTAAAACTTTGATATGACCTTTCACAATTTTATGGAAACAAACTTCAAGAAGTTGATATAATGAAAGAGAGCCATGAAAATAGTTAGTGTTAAATAAATCATCATACCATATTGAAAGTTTGGAAGTAATAGCACCATTAACAAAAACATGATTAAAATTTTCAATATGAAAACAACAATAACACTTAAAAGGTAAGTAAAATCCTTTAAGCGAGAGCAAGGAATCAACCAGGATGGAGTTATTAAAAGTTCTCCAAGCTAAAATTGAATAAGAAATGGGAATGATATTGTTCCAAAGTTTAATGAAACATTAGAGGTGTTTATTTCTAAAAATAAACTTTAAGAATAAAATCACCATTGTAAGAGAGCTTGAAAAGGATTTTATTCAATTTATTATGAAAGATAATGATGTTGCAAAACTTGACAAAAATGAAAATAGGTATGTAGTTCTCAAGTTTGTTTTCATTCCAATTGTTATTAAGCCAGGTTGTAGGTTTATTACAGTAGGTTTAGGGTTTAGTATTTAGGGTTTGAGATTTATTTTTTTAAATTATGTAAACTTGTGGTTTAGGTTTATCTAGTATATTAAGTTTATTTTTTATTTATTTAAAATTTAAGGTTTAAGGTTTAGGATTTAAGGTTTAGGTTTTAGGGTTTAGGGTTCAGGAATTTTAGTTTAGGGTTTTAGTGTTTAAGGTTTAGGGTTTAGGGTTTAAGGTTTTTAGGGTTAAGGGTTTAGGGTTTAGGGGTTTAGGGTTTAGGGTTGGGGTTTAGGTTCAAGTTTTCGTTTAGAATTTAGGGTTTTTGGTTTTTTAAATAGAGAATAAATTCAGATTCAACATTTCTTCTTTTTGATTTCATCAACTAAGTAACACACCAAGTTTTCTAAGACACAAGGGACAACATAGATAAAAAATGAGCACACATAGATCAAATCAAAACCCTAGATAACTAGAACTATCTCAACTGTAATGACTTAGTTCCATAAGCCGTAGATTGGATCAACCATTCCTCAGTTTGTCTAGTTCCCCTCAAAACCACCCGAGCCTCTCGAGTAGCGGGATCCACCATCATATCCTCGATGTCTCCTCCGCCACCACCACTTGTAACCTCCGCTCTCTCCCGCCTCCATAACCACCATCGCCTACACCACCTTCATACCCACCAACACCTCCAGATCCCCCACCACCACTATGATAACCATTGCCTCCACCTTCGCCTCCACCGCTAGATCTAGACTGAGCCTGATTTATGATGATATTCCTACCATCAAGATTCTGCCCATTCTTAGGGTTTAAGTTTTTATATTTTAGGGTTTAGTCTTATTTTTTAATTTATTTAGTTACTTGAGGTTTAGGTTTAGGGTTTGGGTTTTAGGGTTTAGGGTTTACGGTTTATGGTTGTGGGTTTAATGTTTTGTGGGTTTGTGGGTTTTAGGTTTACACTTTTGGGGTTTAGGGTTTAGGGTTAGGGTTGGGTTTAGGTTTTAGTGTTTAGGGTTTGTGGGGTTTTTGGGTTTAAGGTTTAGGGTTTGTATAGGTTTAGGTTTTGGTTTAAAGTTTATTTTTTAATTAAGTAAATTGATAGATTTTGGTTTATTTAGTTTATTATTTATTTATTTTATTTTATTTTATTTTATTTTATTTAGTTTAGTTTATTTATTATAGCTTTATTTATTTTAATTTTTTTTAGTATTTATTTTTCAAGTTTAGGTTTAGGTTTTTATTTATTTAGGTACATGTTTTATTTATTTTAGTTTAAGTTTAGGTTTATTTTATTTTATTTTATTTTATTTTTTTAGTTTAGGTTTTTTTTAGTTTATGGTTTAGGTTTTTATTATTTATTTTTTTATGTTTTAGTTTTAGGTTTTTTTTAGGTTTTAGGTTTTTATTTTATTTTATTTTAGGTTTATTTTATTTTAATTTTATGTTTAGTTTTATTTTATTTAGGTTTTTATTTTTTTTAGTTTAGTTTAGGTTTTATTAATTTTATTTTAGTTTAGTTTTATTTTTATTTAATTTTTTAGGTTTTGGTTTATTTAGGTTTAGGTTTTAGTTTATGTTTTTATTTTATTTTAATTCTTTTATTTTGGTTTAAGTTTTTTTCATTTATTTTATTTTTAGGTTTTATTTAGTTTAGGTTTAGGTTTTAAGCTTTTTAGGGTTTAGGCTTTAGGGTTTATCGTTAGTTTAAGGTTTAGGGTTTTGAGATTAAGGTTTTGCTTTTAGGTTTTAGGTTTAAGATTTAGTTTAGGGTTTAGGATTTTTGGTTTTTTTTAATAGAGAACAAATTCAGATTTAACATTTCTTCTTTTCAATTTCATCAATCAAGCAACACAACAAGTTTTCTAAGACATAAGTGATGAGATAGATAAAAATGAGCACATAGAGAGCCAAAAAAACCTAGATAATTAGAACATTCTCTAGTGTAAAGACACAATTCCATAAGCAGTAGACCGGATCGGTCATTCTTCAATTTTTATTTTATTTAGGTTTTTGATTTTAGGTTTATATTATTTTTTAGTTTAGTTTAGGTTTTTATTTATTATATTTTAGTTTATTTTTATTAATTTATTTTTATTATTAGTGTTTAAGTTTTAGTTTAGTTTTATTTCATTTTATTTTTTTAATTTATTTAGGTTTAGTTTTTATATATATATTTTAGTTTAGGTTTAGGTTTTAGTTTTTTAGGGTCCAGTGGTGGTTTAGAGTTTGGGTTTAGGTTTAGTTTAGGGTTTTTGGCCCAGGGTTTGGTTTAGCTTTAAGGGCTGGCAAGTGGGGTTTAGGGTTTGGTCAGGAGGGTCAGGGGGTTTTAGGTTTAGTGGTTTAGGGTTTAGTTTAGATAGGGGCTCAGTGGGTTTAGGGTAGGGTTTATGGGTTTAGCATTTAGGATTAGGGTGGGTTTAGGATTTTTTAAAATTAAAATGAGTTACTTTTAGGTTTATTTAGTTTTTTTTTATTTATTTAGTTTATTTAATTTTTTCTTTATATTTAGGTTTATTTATTTTATTTAGTTTATTTATTTTAGGTTTATTTAATTTATTTTAGTTTATTATTTTAGTATTTTATTTTTGGTTTATGTTTATTTTTTTGTTTAGTTTTATTTTTATTTTATTTTTTATTTTTAGGTTTAGGTTTTCATTTTATTTTTTTAGTATTAAGTTTTAGGTTTTCATTTTAGGTTTATTTTTAGGTTTTATTTTTTAGTTTAGGCATAGGTTTATTTTTAGTTTATTTTTTTATCTAGTTCATGGTTTAGGTTTAGTTTCTTTTAGGTTTATGTTTAGGTTTAATTTTTTTAATTTAGTTTAGTTTAGTTTAGGTTTAGGTTTATTTTATCTTATTAAGTTTAGGTTTTCTTTTGGTTTATTTAGGTTTATTTTAATTTATTTTAGATTTTATTTTAGTTTATTTTATAGTTTAGGTTTTATTTAGTTTTATTTTATTTTATTTATTTATTTAGGTTTATTTTAGGTTTATTTTATTTATTTTAGTTTAGTTTAGGTTTTGTTTATTTTATTTGAGTTTAGTTTTATTTTATTTTATTTTATTTTATGTTTAGGTTTAGGTTTATTTAGTTTAGGTTTTATTTTTATTTTATTATTTTATTTTATTTTATTTAGGTTTTATTATTTATTTATTTTAGGTTTATTTAGTTTGAGGTTTAGGGTTTAGGGTTTAGGGTTTAGAGTTTAGGGTTTAGGGGGTTTAGGAGGGTTTGGGGTTTAGGGAGGATTTAGGGTTTAGGGTTTAGGTTTAGTAGGGAAGGTTTAGGGAGATGTTTGTGGTTTAGAGTTATGGGTTTATGTTTAGTTTTAGGGTTTAGGCTTTAAGGTTAGGGTTTTTTTTATTCTTTTTAAATTAAGTAAACTAGTAGGTTTAGGTTTATTTAGTTTATTTTTTATTTATTTTAGTTTATTTTATTTTTTATTTTGATTTAGGTTTATTTTATTTTATTTAGTTTATTATATTTATTTTAGGTTTATTTATTTTAGTTTAGGTTTTATTTTAGTTTATTTTAGGTTTAGGTTTTATTTTATTTTTTAGATTTAGGTTTATGTTTTTATTTTATTTTTTTAGGTTTAAGTTTTAGGTATTTATTTTAGGTTTATTTTTAGGTTTTAATTTTTAGTTTATTTTATCATATTTAATTTAGGTTCAAGTTTAGGTTTAGATTTTATTCATTTTAGTTTATTTTATTTTATTTTAGTTTAGGTTTAGGTTTATTTTAATTTTATTTTAGGTTTAGGTTTTTTTAGTTTAGGATTTAGGTTTTATTTTTATTTATTTTTATGTTTTATTTTTAAGTTGTTTTTATTTAGTTTTTATTTTAATATATATTAGATTTATTTTATTTTTATTTTAGATTTTGTTTTTATTTTATTTAGGTTTTTAGTGTTTTAGTTTATTTTAGGTTTTTATTTTAGTTTAGTTTTATTTTTTTTTTTATTTTGGTTTAGAATTTTTTTTAGGTTTTAAACTTTTTATGGTTTAGTGTTTCGAGTTTAGGGTTTAAGGTTTAGGGTTAGTTTAGGTTTTTTTTTGGGAAACCCATATAGGGGAATTTTATTGCCACAAAAAGTGGGTTACAAGGTCGTGAAAGGGGATAAACTCCAGAACTACTGCTCAAAGAGCTACAATCAGCCTAGGGAGTAAATCACCTATCTAAGTACAACCAAAAGCAAAAGATAAAAGTAAAGCAAGCAAAAGATGCAAATTAATTAACATAAGAAGCCAATGGAAGATTTGGGCCAATGCTCTGCAGGATGTGAGAATGCATGACACTATGGAGCAAACCTGCAAGAGGACAAGAGAGAAGCACCTACAAAATTGTAGACATAAAAATTTAGAGCAATTAAGGTAATACAGACAAAATGATAACTGAAAATAGCATAATCTGAGAATGATAGTAAAGAAGTGTGATAGAGAAGGCTCAGGCTCAATCACACCAAGTTGGGGCAGATGCAAATATGAGCATCCAAACTTCAACAAAAGGGTTACATCACAAGAGCTACTACCAAACCAAAGGAGAGTGAAATCATCACAACCATCATAGCCAACAAGCCTGTATAACAACCATTTGAAAAAGATATTTTCAGCCTTATTACTTGCAAACATAAGCAAAGTCGTATACATAGTAGAAGAAAGAGCAGCAAAGAGCAGAATGGATAAGTGGATCCCATGCAAAATATATGTCATCATATTTGGCCCCATGGCATGATAATCCCAACACAAATGAAAGAAAGCCATCATTTTAGGCCAACCATATTTTTAACCAGATCTAAGGGTTTAATAAGATCAAAAAAAAAGACCCACCACAGGGAAACAATAGAAAAGGTCAGAAAAAGGTAAAAAGCAATAAAGATCGATGTAATACAAAAACCAAAGAAAATACAAAAGCATGGTATTAACTCCATCCCAAACATATATCACAATAATAAATATACGCCTTGGTAAATGTAAGAACAACCTGGATATTTCCTAAAAGGAAATCCAATGAATGTAAGTAATGCAGATGTTAACAACCTCCTTGTTGCTGAAGTTAGAAACCAGCAAGTGTAAAGGAAGACAGCATACCCCCAGACCAAATTACCACAGGAATTGCAGAAGTCTATCAAAGAAGATATGGGAATACAGCAGCAGATTAGAAGAAACAGGTAAAGGGCTACTCCCCACCACAAATAATTCCAATAAAACATAATTAGAGATAACACCCCAGAAGCAGCTTGCTTAGTAGCAAACTCAATAGTCGAGTTCTGCCAACAGTCATAGCCAGCAAGATGGCCATAAGTCCATCCATTTAGAGTAAACAATACATAAGTTAAAATCAAGTAAAGCAAAAGCATAATCACAATGATCTGCATAATTCTAATAGAACCAAGAGGGATAAAATAGCTGTAGGAGAGATCAGCTACAACCCAGATGTTAATAGCAAAAATAATCAGAAAATCAAAAGGCAAGAAATAGCCAACAACCACAAAGATAACCTGCTGGACAAAGGACCCGAAAATCCAAAAGCCAATAGTGGAAAAAAATACAATTATTACACCCACCATATAAAACTCCATTGAAAAGCATAGATGTAAAATAGAAACAAAATCGGTTTAAAAGATAATCAACAGAAAAATCCTTCTAGATAAAGATGATCAGGCTAGCAGCTAAACACACATCCTCAGTAAAGGCAAACTGATAAGCCATTAAGAAGGTCCAAACCTGCAATGAAATAATAAAATTGAACAAAAAATTGCAGTTTCTCCCTTGGTAGGTTGGGTATATGAGGTTAGCCAAAATAATCAACAAACAACTCCAAAAGCACCTTGGTGAACATGATAAGCAACCCCAGTAGCAGCTTGCTAGACATAAGACTCAATGAACCAGATCAGCCAAACAACCAAAAGGAAAATAATAGGCCATAAAACCACCCATTCAAAATAGACAATGCATAAGTTAATTCCCTGATAGAATGGCCAAGACTAGAACGAGGATGGAAAAATAGTAGCAGAAGACAAGAAGAACCTGTGATGATAACAGCACAAACAGTAATAAAATTGAAAGGAAAAAAACAACCAACAACCACAAAGACAACTTGCTGGACAAAGGACCCAAAATTCCAAAGGCCAATAGTGGAAAAAATAATACAATTATTACACCCACCATATAAAACTCCATTAAAATGCAGAGATGTAAAATAGAAACAAAAAGGGTTCAAAGGAAAATAAACATAAATATCCTTCCAGATAAAGATGATCAGGCTTGCAGCTAAGCCCACATCCTCAGTAAAGACAAACTGAAAGGCCAATAAGTAAGTCCAATCCTACAATGAGATAAAAAAATTAAATGGGAATTTGCAAATTCTCTCCTGGCAAGATGGATATATGAGGTTAGCCAAGGCAAAAAGCAAAATAACTCCAAAAGCACCCTGCTGAACATGATGGACAACCCCAGTAGCAGCATGTTAGACATAAGATTCGATGATCCGCGACCAACAACCAAGATAGAAAATAATAGCAAGTTGGCCACATAAACCACCCATTCAAAATAGACAATGCATAAGATAAATTATAGATAGGGGAAGTGGTCCGCCAAGGCTATGAACCAAGATGTAAAAAACAATAGCAGTTTAGAAAGACCACAAACAAGTAAAGATCAGCAAAAGCCCTAATGCTAATGAGAAAATCAAGCAGAAAAGCAAAAGCCACCATGCATAACAACCAATAGAGGCTTGCGTGACAAAAGGCCCAAAAATCCAAAAACAATAGTTAAAACATCAACACGATATTGCACCCTACATAAGATAAACCAAGAAAAGAGCAATGGTACAACATAGTTTATTAAGTAGTTCAAAGAAAAGTCATCTTTGATATCCAACAAGACACATAATATGAGGCTAGTAGCTAATCCCACAACATCAGTAATATTAGAATTCAAGAAAAATTCCAATTCTGCAGAGAAGAAGTTATAATTACAAGGATATTGAAAGATCTCTCCTTACAGGTTGTGGAGGTAAGGTTATGGAGCATAAGAGAGGCTACAACCATAATAAGGGGAAGAATATCAGATAAATTAGGGTCATCCATAAAGTTATACAGAAGTATAGCAGTTAGAGATTGAGGCAAGGGTCCCAGAATATAATTCTAGAAAAAGGAAAGAAATCTGTCCCCGTTGATAAAAAAAATACAGCAGAAAATAGAGCATTAAGTAATACATCTCCCTCCAGCAAATAGAAAATATCTTACCAGTAACAGTAAGACCCCAAACAAGGTTGGGATATTTAAACCAACAGTAGATATCACATATCTCAGCAAAGGACCAACAAGGAGTAATAGGATGATGCATCAGCAAATTCCAAAGGAACAAGACAACACATTAGTAAAAGCGAGCAAGGTCCCAATTAAAGTAATGGCAATTAAACCAACAAGACATGCCATAGAGATCAAGAAATAAGGGATATCGATGATGCATCAAGAAATACCAAAGAAATAACAACACTAAGTAGAAAGTGATCATGCGTTAAAGGTATTGAACCAGTCAATCCAATAGGTTAGATTAATTTTGAGAGGGGAGCCCAAGATTGTCTAGATTAACCAATCCACAAATGGTTAGGTAGTGTTAGTTGATCAAAGAATTTATTCCATCCACCTAGCACCCATTATTGGAAATCATCACATGCATTACCCTCATGCCATACATGAGTGATTTTAAAATTGAGTTGGGTAAGGAGAGCTCTAGTTTGCTTGAGAAGATAGTACAATTTTGTATTGCCCATTTTGGTGGAAGTCAAAAGATCAATCAAGAGAAGGGCATCCACCTCAATCCAAATATTAAGCCAACCTTTTTAAAGGCAAATCTCAAGAGCTTTGTACACTGCCATGAGCTCAGCAAAGGGAACAGAACAAGAATTCAGGGCGTAAGCAAAAGCACATAGGACTTTACCATTAAGTTTTCTAAAAATGCCACCATAGCCTGAACCTTTATGAGAGATAGAGCCATCAGTTTTAATTTTAATAGTATTAGCATGAGGTTTTACCCAATAGACAATCTTATCATCTTTACAGTGTGGTTGATCCGACAAGTTAAAACCTAGTTTATTGGCCACAAATTTACAACCCTTGAATTTTTTATAGTTAATGAGATTGGCATTGAACAAGTCACAAATTTTGTTTTTAATTCTAGCAATTATCCTCATGTTGTTCAAAGGGATCCCACGATGTTTTGCATCATTTTGGTCCATCCATATGAATCAAATAAGAGTGATAGAAGTTATGACTTTAATGTGACCTTTAATAGTGTTATCAAAATAAACTTCAAGAAGCTGGTATAAAGTTAAGGAGCCATTGTAAATGACAATGTTAAAGAGGTCATCATACCAAATCCAAAGTTTAGAAGCAATGGCCCCATTAACAAAAACATGATTCACATTCTCAATGTGAAAGCAACATTGGCATTTTGAAGGTAATTGAAAACCTTTACCCCACAACAAGGAGTCAACGGGGATGAATTTTTTTAAAATACGCCAAGTAAGAATAGAATAAGAAGTAGGGATAGTGTTATTCCATAGTTTTAAAAACACATTGGAAAAATCATGAGCTTCTTTAATGTGAATCCAAATTTTTTTAAAGTTGAAATCACCATTATGAGAAAGCTTAAAAAGGATATGATCTTGATTGCTAGGAATGATAGGAATAGTAGTAAGCTTGTTTAAAAGAAAGGAAGGAATATAATTAGTAAGCTTACTATTGTTCCACATATTATTCTGCAAGAAAGAGTTCACTTTAATAGCAGCAGTGGAGTGGGTAGAAAGTAAGTCATCAATGGACCCACCTCCAGTCCAGTTATCTTGCCAAAAGAAAGAGGAGCCCGAGTTAATCCCCCAAGAAATTAATGATTTGACATCCCATTTGATGGAACAAAGTCTTTTCCAAATAGGATAGTCTCCCGCTTTATAAGGGCAAATGAGAGGGTGCTTACCCTGGTAATATTTAACAGTCATGAAATTAGCCCAAAGACTATTGTTAGTCCTAAAATTCCACCAATGTTTATAGGAAAAAGGTAGTGATAACTTCTTTGATTGGCTTACAACCAAGACCCCCTTCAGCTAGAGTGTCATAACTTTTATACCAAGAGGTCCAGTGCATTCTTTTAGAAGAGCTATTAGACCCTAGAAAAATTTGCTAAGGAGGCTTCACCCCTGCTAAAATTGGTCAGCACAATGGTTTGAATGAGGTATAAAGGCATGGAGTTAAGGGTGCTCTTAATCAAAGTGAGCCTACCACTGAAAGAGAGTAAATGGAATTTCCAAATAGAAATTTTATTAGAAATTTTTTGGATTATCTCATCAAAAAGATGAGATCTTTTCTGACCTTTAAAAAGTGGAGCACCAAGATAATTAATAGGAAGTTGTTGTTGCTAAAAATTAGTAATTCTCAAGATTTGGTTGATCCTATTACTAGAGATTTTAGAGGAAGGAATGAAACAATATTTTCCTTCATTTAGAAAGAGGCTGCTTTCATTGCCAAATTTATTTAAAAGGTTCTTAATAATTTTAATGTGCAGAATAGAGGCATTGCTAAATATTATAAAGTCATCAGAAAACTAAGATGAGAAAGGAAGACCACCTTGAGTTCTAAAAAAACAAGTTAGATTTTTGTAGAAAAGATCATTCGCTCGAAAGGTATTCAATACAATAATAAAAAAAGAGAGGGTGAAAGGGGATCTTCTTGTCTCAAGCCATGCATCAAAGAAACCTAGGGACTCTTGATAATGGAGAACCAAACATTGGTAATACAATTTTTGATAAGGCAGATGAAAATATCTGAAAACCCAAGCAAATGAAGAATTTGAAATAGGAAATCCCAAGAGAGGTTGTCAAACGCTTTAGAAATGTCCAATTTGAAGAGGTTGTTTCCACCTCTGGTAGGAACGTCAATGTCATGAATTAGCTCTTGGGAAAGAAGTATGTTATCAGATATAGCTCTACCTTTAACGAAGCCAGTTTGGTTAGGGGAAATAATTTTAGGCAGTAGCGGAGTAATCCTATTAGCAATTAATTTAGCAATGAGTTTATGAAAGAAGGTGAAAAGACTGATTGGTCTAAAATCACCCCAAGAATTAGGATTATTAGTTTTGGGAATGAGAACAATGGAAGTGCTAGAAAAATATCTAGGTAAAGGGTTGCCATCAAAAAATCAACAACAAAGATCAACAAGGTTAGACTTAATAATAGCCAACAATGCTGAAAGAATTGAGTCGTAGCCATCAAGGCCAAAAATCGTGTTCATGCTATTGAGAATACTACCAATCTCGCCTAGACAAAGTGAGCAAGTGGTTGTCATCATTAGTAACTATTGAGGGGATTAGGTGTGTGCTGGAGAGTATTTCTAAGAAGGTTGTTTAAGATGTTAGCAATACGTATATGACGTAATCTTTAATTTCATTATTATCTGATCCAAATAATGTTAACATTTTTGATTTTTTTTAATAGAGTTTAAGGCTTTCCTTTTTTTGAAAAGAGCATGGAAATACCTAGTATTTCTATCACCATCAGCAATATGTTTGCTAGTGGCCTTTTATCGCTAGTAGATTTCCTCCATATTCTGATAATTAATTAAGTTATCTTTAGCTATCTTCAAATCATCAAGCTTATTAGAGTCAGTTAACACAGCATCTTCAAGGGAGAAAACTAATTGTTCCATATTTTTGAGATTGGCAAAAAGATTTTTAAAATGATGCTTGTTCCACCAATTTAGGTTTTGTTTAAGTCTTTTAAGCTTAAGCCAAAGCTGAATCATGCCTTTAATGGAATTGTCCGGATGAATAGGGGCCATCCAATTAATGAAAACAACATTAATGAAATCACTATGTTAGATCCACATATTTTGGAATCTAAAAGAGGTGGGGGAGGATATTGTACTGGAAGGAGTTTTGATAGAAATTAAAAGTGGAGCATGGTCAGACAAAGTTCTACTCAAATGCTCAACAGAAGTGAGGGGCCATTGATTGATCCAAAGGGAATTAAAGAGGGTCCTATCAAGCCGCTGCTAGAGTCTAGAGTTATGCCACATATAGTCGAAGCCTGAAAAACCAATATCAATCAGATTGTAATCAACAATCATATTAGAATAGTCTTCCATAGAGTGGATGTTAGGAGAGCAACCTCCCCTTCTTTCCGAGGGGCGAGAATAGTGTTGAAGTCACCCCCAACCAACCAGGGTTTATTGATAGAGGAGGCAAAGGTTCTTAAGTTATCCCAAAGGATGTTCCTACCAGCTTTATTATAAGATGCATAGATAAATGAACCAAGCGTAGAAAATTCACCCAATGAGATTTGAACATTAACCAATTATTGGAGATCATCATGGACAGAGATGTTGATTAAATTATTCCAAAAGCACCAAATTTTATTACTAATATTATAAAATAAATTTTGAAACCCGCATTCTAGCAAGGGTAATCTTAGAAGAGTGAATGGTTCAATAACAATAAGTAAGGCTATGTTATGAGTACGACAAAGGCTTTTAATATGGTTGCGGACAATGAGAGTCTTAATATCCTGAACATTCCAAATAAGAAAATTGATCATAATAAATTAGAAGGTAGTTTTTTTTATTTTGATTTAGGGTTTAGGTTTAGGTTTAGGGTTTAGGGTTTAGGGTTTAGAGTTTACTGTTTAGGGTTTAGGGTTTGGGATTAGGGTTTTATGCTTTAGGGTTTAGTGTTTAGGGTTTAGGGTTTAGGGTTTAGGTTTTAGGTTTAGGGTTCAAGTTTTAGCTTAGAGTTTAGGTTTTATTTATTTTAGGTTTAGGTTTAGGTTTTATTTATTTTAGCATAGTTTATTTTAGTTTAGGTTTTGGTTTATTTTATTATTTTATTATTTTTATTTTAGGTTTAGGTTTTTTTTAGTTTAGGCTTTAGGATTTATTTTTTATTTATTTTTAGGTCTTATTTTTAGGTTTAGTTTTTAGGTTTAGGCTTTTATTTAGTTTTTTTATTATTTCAGCTTTATTTTAGGTTTATTTTATTTTTATTTTATGTATAGTTTTTATTTTATTTATGTTTTTTATTCTTAGGTTCATTTTATTTTTAAGTTAATTTTAGGTTTTATTTATCTTATTTTTAGTTTATCTTTTATTAGCTCATTTATTTTATCTTAGGTCTAGCTTAGTTTCATTTGTTTTTTCATTTATATTTTATTTTACTAAGCTTTATTTCATTTGTTTATTTTATTTTATGTCTTTTATTTCCTTTTAGGCTTCCAGTTTTAGTTTTCTGGGCTCAGGGTTTATGGTCTTTAGGGTTTGTGGACTTTGGGGTTAGGGCTCTGTTTAGGGGTTTTAGTTTAGCTTTAGGTTAATTAGGGTTTAGGTTCATTTAAGGTTTAGGTTTAGTTTAAGTTTTAAACTTCAAGGTTTAGTTTATGTTTAGTTAGTTTAGGATTTTATAGTTTTATTTGGAGTTTAGGAGGTTAGGTAGAGTTTAGTTTAGGGTGTTTAGTTTAGGCCTTAGGTTTATTTAGGGTTTAAGTTTAGGTTTAGGGTTTATAGTTTAGGATTTATGGTTTAGGGTTTAGGGTTTTATTTAGGGTTTAGTGTTTAGGGTTTAGGTTTTAGGATTTAGGATTAGGATTTAGGGTTGTAGGTTTAGGGTTTAGAGTTTAGGGCTTAGGTTAGTTTTAAGGTTTAGGGTTTAGAGTTAAGCTTTTTATTTTTTTATTTTTTTATTTTTTTTAAATTAAGTAAATTCATAAGTTTAGGTTTATTTTATTAATTTTTTGTATTTTAGTTTATTTTTTATATTTAGGTATATTTTTATTTTTATTCTGTTTCGTTTATTTATTTTAATTTAGGTTTTTTATTTTAGTTTATTTTTATGTTTAGGGTTTATTTTTTTATGTTATTTTTATTTTTATCTTATTTTTTAGGTTTAGGTTTTATTTTTTATTTTTAGGTATATGTTTAAATATTTATTTTATTTTTATGTTTAGGTTTTAGGTATTTATTTTAGGTTTATTTTTAGATTTTATTTTTTAATTTAAGTTTTGGTTTACTTTTAATTTTTTTTATGTTATTTAGTTTAGGTTTAGGTTGAGTTTTAGTTTATTTTAGGTTTAAGTTTAGTTTATTTTAGTTTAGGGTTAGGTTTCTTTTATTTTTATTTTAAGTTTAGGTTTTTTTAAGTTTAGAGTTTAGGTTTTATTTTTTATTTAGTTTTATGTTTAATTTTTAGGTTTATTTTTTAAGGTTTAGGTTTTTATTTAATCTTTATTTTATTTTATTTTAGGTTTATTTTATTTTTATTTTTGGTTTAGTTTTTATCTTATTTAAATTTTTTATTTTTAGTTTAGATTAGGTTTTTACTTATTTTATTTTAGTTTAGTTTTTATTAATTATTTTATTTTATTTTATTTTTAGGTTTTTATTTTAATTTATGTTTTTATTTTATTTTATTTAATTTTGGTTTAGGTTTTTTCATTTATTTTATTTTTAGGTTTTATTTAGTTTAGGTTTAGGTTTTTAGCTTTTTATTGATTAGGGTTTAGGGTTTAGGGTTAGTTTAGGGTTTAGGATATAGGGTTTAGGGTTTGTGGTTTAAGGTTTACGGTTTAGAGTTTTATGGTTTAGGGTTTAAGGTTTAGAGTTTAGAGTTTTAGGTTTAGGGTTTAAGGTTTAGGGTTTAGGGTTTAGGGTTTAGGTTTTAGGATTAGGGTTTAAGGTTTTTAGGGTTTATGGTTTAGGTTTAGGGTTTATGTTTTAGTTTAGCGTTTAGGGTTTTTGGTTTTTTTTAATAGAGAATAAATTCATATTCAACATTTATTCTTTTCGATTTCATCAACCAAGTAACACACCAAGTTTTCTAGTGACATTGATAAAAAATGAGCATGCATAGAAAAAATTAAAACCCTGATAATAGAATCATCTGTATATAGACAGTTCCATATGATTTGGATCGATCGTTCTTTCATTTCTCCAGTTACCATCAGGACCATCATGGCTGCTTGAGTCACGGGATCCACCATCATATCCCCGATCTCTCCCTCAACCACCATTTACCTATTGCTTTCGTCCTAATAACCACCATAACTTGACCACTACCTCCAGTCCCCACCACCACTTATAATGCGCCTTTTGCCTCTAGAGATATATATTGATTGATGTTCTTCTCATCAAGGTTCTACCCATTCTTAGGTTTAAGTTGAGGTTAAGGTTTATTAGATTTTAGGGTTTAGGTTTATTTTTTTAATTTATTTAGTTACTTTAGGTTTATGTTTAGGGTTTGGGGTTGAGGGTTTAGGGTTTAGGGTTTTTGGTTAGGGTTGGGTTTAGGGTTTAAGTTTAGGGTTTAGGGTTTTAGGGTTTATGCTTTTATGATTTAGGGTTTAGTGTTAGGGGTTAGGGTTTTTTAGGGTTTAGGGTTGTAGTGTCAGGGTTTAGGCTTTAAGGTTCAGGATTTAGGATTATGGTTTTTTTTTTACAATTAAGTAAACTAGGTTTAAGTTAGTTTATTTAGTTTAGGTTTAGGTTTGATTTATTTTTTAGTTGAGTTTTATTTTATTTTATTTTTTAGGTTTTTTTATTTTATTTTTTAGGTTTAGGTTTTAGGTTTAGGTTTTAGGTTTTATTTTAGTTTTATTTTAGGTTTATTTTTAGTTTATTTTATTTAGTTTAGGTTTAGGTTTAGATTTATGTTTTATTTATTTTAGTTTCTTTTATTTTATTTTAGGTTTAGATTTATTTTATTTTTAGTTTTAGGTTTAGGTTTTTTTTCTTAATTTATGGTTAAGGTTTTTTATTTATTATTTTTAGATCTTATTTTAAGGTTTATTTTTTAGGTTTAGGTTTTTATTTAGTTTTTATTTTATTTTATTTTAGGTTTATTTTATTTTCATTTTACGTTTAGTTTTTATTTTGTTTAGGTTTTTTAAATTTAGGTTTATTTTTTTTAGTTCAATTTAGGTTTTTATTTAATTTATTTTAGTTTAATTTTATTATTTTTTTTATTTTATTTTTAGGTTTAGGTTTAGGTTTTACTTTATTTTTTAATTTTATTATATATTTTTTATTTTATTTAAGTTTAGGTTTTTTAATTTAATTTATTTTTAGGTTTAACTTAATTTAGGTTTTAGGCTTAGAGTTTAAAGTTTATGGTTTAGGGTTTTAGGGTTTAGAGTTTTAGGGTTTAGGGTTTCAGGTTAGGGTTTAGGGTTTGTGATTTAGGGTTTACTGTTTAGGCTTTAGGGTTTAGGGTTCTTAGGGTTTAGGGTTTAGGGTTAGCTTAGGGTTTAGGGTTTATGGTTTAGGGTTTAATTTTTGGTATTTTAGGGTTGTAGGAATAGGGTTTATGGTTTAGGGTTTTTTTAAAAAAAATTAAGTAAACTAGTAGATTTAAGTTTATTTATTTTATTTAGTTTATTTTTTATTTATTTAAGTTTTTTTTATTTTTTTATTTTTATTTTGGTTTATTTTTTATTATTATTTAGTTTAGTTTATTTATTTTAGGTTTACTTATTTTAGTTTAGGTGTTTTATTTTAGTTTACTTTTTAGGTTTAGGTTTATTTTTTTATTTTATTTTATTTTTAGTTTTTTTAGGTTTAGGTTTAATTTTTTATTTTAGGCTTAGGTTTAGGTTTTTATTTTATTTTTTTAGGTTTAAGTTTTAGGTTTTGATTATAAGTTTATTTTTAGGTTTTTTTTTAGTTTAGGTTTAGGTTTTTTCTTAGTTTATTTTATTATATTTAGTTAAGGGTTTAGGTTTAGTTTATTTTAGGTTTTGGTTTAGGTTTTATATATTTTATTTTAGGTTTATGTTTATTTTATTTTGTTTGTTAGGTTTAAGTTTTTTTTTAGTTTAGGGTTTAGGTTTAGGTTTTTTTTGTTTTTAGTTTATTTTATGTTAGGTTTATTTTATTTTTATTTTATGTTTAGTTTTTATTATATTTAGGCATTTTATTTTTAGTTTTATTTAATTTTTAGTTTAGGTTAGGTTTTTATTTATTTTATTTTAGTTTAATTTTTTTTAAATTTTTTTTAGGTTTAAGTTTAAGTTTAGGTATTTATTTATTTTATTTTTTTATTTTATTTAAGTTTAGGATTTTATTTTATTTTATTTAGGTTTTATTTAGTTTAGGTTTAAGTTTTTAGGTTTTTAGGGTTTAAGGTTTAGGGTTTAGGGTGTAGGGTTTAGGGTTTAGGGTTTAGGGTTTAGGGTTTAGGGTTTAAGGTTCGGGGTCTCGGGTTTAGGGTTTTGGGTTTTTAGGGTTTTGCGTTTAGGTTTTAGGTTATGGTTTAGGGTTTATGATTTTTTTTTAACAGAGAACAAATTTAGAATCAACATTCCTTCTTTTCGATTTCATCAACCAAGTAACAAAGTGAAATTAATCAAATGACCTCCTTGGGGCTAGCTAAAGCCTCATGTTCCCGGGATGTCCAAACTATATACCCCTTACTATTTGATCTTATATAAATCATCACATGAATAGAGGAAAGAGAATTCAAAATTCATACAGTTAAGCTACAAGCACATGCATTTCTTATATATTTATAACTAGGATCATAACACATATTATTATTCATTTATAAGCTTTTGAAAAATACATTTGGATACATTTGGATTTAATAGTGATAATATCCATGCATATATTAAATTAAATCAACACATGCAAGTTTACATAAAGGAAATCCATTTTATTTTTCTTTATTTTGAAAATATGGATGCATATATTCAAATGACATACCAGTTTAACATGACTAGAAAGAGGACAATCAAATGTAAGCTTGTTTTGGATTTGATTTGATTTAAAGAGGAGAAGAGAAATCATCACTTGTTATTTTAAACCCATTCCCACATTAGTGATTTGATTTAATTTAAGGAAATGTAATTAAGTTGAGTTTATGGGTTAATTAAGTTAAATGCTCAATTAGATGAATTAATTACCCTTACTTATGTCACCTTAAAGTAATTAACTAAATAATTATGAGCCGACATGATATGCATGGAAAATAAACTTACAATGATCTTAGGAAATAAAAGGGGCTAACCATAATTTTTATGATTTAATTAATTAAGGTTTGATGTGATCATGATTTCAATTTGATTAAGTGATTTAATTAATTAGTTAAATCTTAATTAATTTCATTTTAAAAATGGGTGAAATGAACATAGGGAAAGGGGTCCCAACTCTATTCCTTAGTTCACTTACTGTTGAACAATGATTAATAAATTTAATTAACCAATTTATTACTATTCATGGGATTAATTAATCATTAATTAACTTAAAGAGTATTTAAGGTTTAATTAGTCAATTTTCCTAATTAGGTGAGCAACAAATCTTAAGAAAATCATGGGAGCCAAAGGTCATCCCAATAAATTAACCCATAAATTTTGGGATTAAGTGCTCAAGTAATTTATGAGTAATTAAGCTAATAAATTTTGTAATTAAACTTTAATTATTATTAAAAATTATTTAAGATCATTTTAATTAATTATCTTGTGAAATACCTGTAAAATGAGTATTTATTGGTATTATTTTGATTTCTCTATGATGTTTTATGATTTTTAGAAGTTTTAGCCATTAAAAATGATTAATTAAGCCTAATTAAAGCCTAATCCTATTGGCATCATGTGATGCCCTGATGCGGTGCACTTTCCACATGGTGTCGCGGGATTGGCTACTTAAAACTTATCTAACTCAGCGCCTATGTGGCGGTGGTGGACATGCTTTCTCGTCCGCCGTTCGATCTAAGATTAGACGACTACAATTAATCCCATAGCTTAATCGGATTAAATCAGATTGATCTAGCAGATCTAATCTTGACCGTTCATTTTAATCACATGAAACAGACGGTGTGTGATCTAACATCATGCAAGTGAGAGAGAATGGAGTCCATCCTCCATTGCTCACTTGATCCAAGCTTACTAGAGGTCAAATCAACTCCAAAAGGATCCCACACCTACATGACATAGATCGGACGGGATCCAATGATCAAGATCACACGAGATGCCAATTTTCATCAAAAAGCTCCTACCCATTTTTTGCCTAAGGATCAGCTTTGGAAGCATACCTCACTAGAGCTTAACACCTGCGGCTCGAACGATTGAGCAAGCTTCATCTAGTTGAGAAGAAGCCCTATTGAGCAGCAATTGGATCAATCCATTGGGGTTTGCTTGAAAGTCCATGAATCAATGATTTGGAGCTCGGCTTTAATCGAAGTCCCACCTCCAGTGCTCGCAAATCTTGGGAGATGATTCATTTTTTCTCAACGAGGCCTAGGGAAGGTGTGTGCAAAGTTAATTTAAGTTTGATTGAGAAATGGGGAAGTTAGATTTAAAATGGAAGTGTCCTATTTTAGGATGGATGGGAATGGCATTTTTCAATCGAGGAATGACCTTGGGAGCTTAGGGAATGGCTCTAGAGGGTTATCTTGGGTAGCTAGGGTTCTAAGGAATGATTTTTGTGTGTATTTGAGTGGAAATAAGAGGGTGTATATCCCCCACCCCCCTCTTTCATCTTGATTGGACGGTGGGATTGGGTTTGGCTTCTAGTGGCCTTTTGATCATCTCAGGGAGTCGTGGGTGGTAGGGAGGAGCTGAGTTGGCTCAACTTGGTTGGTTGAAGGTGTAGAGGTGTCTAGCAAGGAGGAATCAGGGTGTCCTATGGGTTTCAAATGCTCCAATGGGTAAGGTGAGGTGATTTCACCTCCCATGGGTCATGGCCAACCAACCACCCCTTGGGTCAGGTTGGGCAGTGTCCTAGGCGCTTAGGTGGACCATTCAGATAGTACCTAATGGCCAAGGAATGGAAATGACCACTTACATGTGTGATTTGTCCCATGTGATGCCCTTGACCCAAAGGTATAATGATCATTTGGAATTGAATTTAATTTGGACAGATTTTAAATGAGCCAAAAGTGGGTTAGCCCAAATTTCAAGTTAATTGGAGTTGATTTGGTTAGGTTTGGCTCAATTTGACTCTTTTTTAATTGGGTTGGTTGAGTCAAGTTGACCAATTGGTCAAATTTGGCCAAATCAAGGGTTGGGTCAAGTTCATATGATCATTTAGGATGTTTTGGTTCAATTGGTTTGGTTTAGTTTGGCTTAGATTTGATTTTTGCTCATTTGAATTCATTTGGGTCAAATGGGTTAAGTTGACCAATTTGACCAAATTGGCCAAATTGGCTTGGGTTGGGTGTGGGTTTGGGTTAAGTTGACCAATTGACAATGATTGTATACTTTGGTTTCAATTAATTTGAATTTAATTTTGATTTAGGCCAACTAGAACCTTTGGTCAATTGGGGCTAAGTAGGTCAATTGGGTTCAATTGGGTCCAATCAAGGCTTTGGTCAAGTTCAACAATCAATTTGGAATAAACTTGAGCTATTAGTTGCAATCAATTTGGTTTATATTTTGATTTGACCTAATTTGGTCTTTTAGGTCAATTTGGGTCAACTTGGGTCAAGAGGGCCAATTGGGTTTGGTTTGACTTAATTTAAGGTCAAGTCATATTCAAATATTGATTTTGATTTGGTATGAATCATTAGTTTCAAGGGATTTGGCTTAGGTTGCAATTTGGCTCGTTTGGGTTCATATGGGTAAATGGGTTGTTGACTTGATCAAATGATCAAGTTGACTTGGTTTGACCTAATTTGTGATAATTGATTAACTAGGGTGATCAACAATCATTATGGGAGGTTTTGATGGGCTTGGTTCAATACAATTTGGGTAGAATTAAAACATTTCAAATAAAAAGGGTTAAGTTAGATTTGACTTGGGTTAATATTAGTTTGGCTTGATGATTATAGATTTCATTTATATATGTGGATATGATTAAAGGTATGATTGATTCATGAGAAAATCAATTGAATCTAGGTTTTGGAATGAAGGAATTTGGCTAAGTCCATAGTGTTGGGGCAAGTGGCTTAGGTTTGGATTTTCATTTAGTTTGATTTAGTTTTGATGATTTAAATGTATATTTCATTTAAATTTTGAATATGATTGAAAATATGATTGATTTGTGAGAAAATCAGTTGAGTTTGACTTGATTTGGATTAAGATGTGGCTAAGTCCATGGGATAGGTCATATGGCTTAGGAAGGGTTTTAATTTAATTTGATTTAGTTTGATTTAGTTTTGATCATTTGAATATAGATTTGATTTATATTTAGGAAGATGATTGAAGATATGAATTTATTATGAGATAATCAATTGATTTTGGATTGATTTGGATTAAGATTTGACTAGGTCCATTGGATAGGTCATATGGCTTAGGAAGGGTTTCAAGTTTGGATTTCATCATGGGCTTCAATCATTTGTTTTGGAATTTGGGTTTGGATTTGGATTTGGATTTGAATTTGATGTTTGAATTGAACTTGAGGTTTGCTTTGAGAAGGTGAACATGGATTGGATTTGGGTTGTAGGGTAGGTGGATTATCCTAATCCTTATGGCATAACCTAATCCTATGGTTAACCCTTCTAAGTCTTTAGGCTTTGGTTAAGTGTTTACCTAATTGTTAGAAGTGTCTTATGACTAGTGAAGTCTTAGTCTAGAAGACTCCTAAGTCTAAGATGGGAAGATTAATTCTGCACTCCAAAAGTTAGGTCAATAGGCCTTAGGCTTTATAGTGTTGCCCTTGGAGATAGATGATTAGCAGACTGAAGCCAAGTTTCACATTATAGACTCGGATACTTCTTTCAATGCTTTGCTTGGGAGATAATGGATACATGTGAACAACATAGTTCCATCCTCTCTACATTAGTGTATGATGTTTGTGAGAGGTGGGATTGTTTACTATGTCAAAGGAGATCTCAAGCCATTTACAGTTCACAAGGTTGGCATATATGAGAATGTGGCTTACTACCTCCCTCAAAATTAACAAGTCTATTCTCGCAAACTTGGCCAAAGTTAAAAAATAAGAAAATAATAAGAAAAAGAAAGAGAAAGAGAAAATAACAAAGAAAAGAAAAGAAAAGAGAAAAAGAAAAAGAAAATAAAAGTGAGCAAAAATAGACATGGAGGAGGAAGTGGAGCCTGACATTGGAATCCACCCACAGTTTATTACTCCATTCGAACATATGGGTAGGACGAACTGACCTCTGCCATGCAGAGGAAGAGGCTAGTTCAGAGGCAGTCCCAGGGGTGAAAACCTCATTATTGGCCACCCAATAGAAAATATGTCCTAGCTACAAAGCAGTACACATGCTATCCATAGAGACTTAAAATATAGTTCATAGGATGAGTCTTATATGGTTTGCACACAAACCAGCTCTTCTTAACAATAGATTCCCTTAGAGGTGACACTTGAGCCAGATAGCAATGAAGACCGGCTCCAAAGCAAAGCATAAGTGTATCCAAGTCTATATGTGAAACAGTTAGGCATCAGTTGGGAACCTTAGCTCTAACCCCACTTTGCTCTAAAAAATTGAGGGTTTGGTAGTTAAGGAAGCCCCTAAGTTATCAACAGGTGTGAAGACTCAGAGGTTCTTTCTGGGAGCATCATCCTTAAGTCAAGAAGTTGATGTAGAACTTGAGGATGATTCATATAAAAATTTAATAGAATAACCTTTTGAATGTTACTTGCCTTCTGTTCATAATTTAACAAAGAAAGGATTAATCCCAAATACTTGGTCAAAGCATAAGTCTGACTACTTTGAAAGAATATGGAAGACCAAATGCAAAAGCTCTCAATCAAGACTGGGATTAGGTTTCAGTACTGTGGGTATAATCAATGGTGATGATTACTGCTTAGTCATCACCAATCATTTGGAATTTGATAGGTTCTTTTCAAATCACATTAACTCATATGACGAGCTATGCTTAGAAACTTCAAATGATTTAGATGATTTTGAAGTCAAAGATGCACCGCCCGATATACATCAGTTCTTTGTTGAATGAAATTGAAACTAATGGCTTAGTTAGTCTATTAACTGAGTTTAAGGACTATTTTGCATGGAGTTATGAAGGGATGCCAACATTGGCTCCTAATGTAGTAGTCCATAAACTAGCAATAGAGCCTACTGCTAACCCTATCAAGCAAGCTTCTAGACACATGCGATTAGACATAGAACAATAAGTCATTTCTAAAGTAAAGAAACTAATCTATGATGGCTTCATTCTGGAAGAAAAATACCATACCTGGTTAGCCAACGTCATCCCAGTTAAGAAAAAGAATGGCCAAATTCACATAAGCGTTGATTTTAGGGATTTAAATAAGGTATGCCCAAAAAATGAATTTTCACTACTAGTCCTGGAGCTGATGGCGGACATTGCCTCATCTCATGCAGTCTTCTCTTTCATGGATGGCTTATCTAGATATAACTAAATAAAGATTACGCTTGAAGATGAAAGAAATAGTACTTTTAAAACCCTGATCAGAACATTTTGCTATCAAGTCATGCCTTTCAGCCTTAAAAATGTTGATGCTACATACCAATGGGCTATGACTCGAATATTTGATGAACTCATTCATTATCAAGTAAAGTGCTTATGTTGATGATCTCATGGTCAAAAGTAGAGAAATGGAAGACCATCTTTTTGACTTGAGAGTGGTTTTTGAATTGTTAAGATAATTTAACCTCAAAATGAATCGCCTGAAGTGTGCATTCTGACTAGCTTCAGGGAAATTCCTTGGGTTTGTTGTTTGACACTATAGAATTGAAATCATCCGGAGAAGATCCAAGCAATATTAGAAATGTCACCCCCTAAAAGATTAACTCAACTCAAATTAATCCAAGGGCAATTGGCATATCTAAGATGCTTTATATCATACCTATTGGCAAGATGTCAGCCATTCTCAGTACTTATCAAAAAGGATGCCAAGTTCAACTGGAATGATAAGTGTGAGTATGCCTTCGAAGAAATCAAGCATTACCTGATGACACCACTGATTCTAGCAACCCCTATCCTGGGCAAACCACTCAAACTTTACACTGCTGCATTAGATGACTCCCTTGGTGCTTTGTTGGCCCATGTCAATGATGAAGGAAAGGAAAACACACTCTACTACCTCAGCCATTGTCTAATCTTTATTGAAGCTAATTATCCACCCATTAAGAAGTATTGCCTAGCTTTAATCTTTGCATCCCAAAAGCTACAACACTACATGCTTCCACATAAAATGAACTTAATCTCTAAGATCAATCCACTATAGTATCTCATGACATGGTTGACGCTATCCAGACGCTTGGCACGACGGTCCATTATCCTCTTGCTGTTTGACATTACCTTCATACCCTTCCATGCTGACATTACCTTCGTACCCCTCCATGTGGTGAAAGGATAAGCGTTAGTGGATTTCTTAGTAGCACACCCACTTCTTGCTGACTTTCCACTTAGTGATGATCTCCCCGATGAACAAATCATGAACTTAGGGGATACTAGCTTTCACTGCTGGGAGATGTACTTTCATGGTGCAGGTTCCTCTCAAAGTGGAGAAAAACCATAATCTACTATTCTAAGAAAGGCAGTTGTAGTAATAGTTCTTTTAACTCTAGACCGTGATGTGATGAGATTCTCATATCATTTGTCCAATCCTTGTGCCAACAATGAAACCAAATATGAGGCTCTAATTGCCGGTCTGTAGTTAGCTATTATGCTAAAAATCTAGAACTTCAATATCTTCAGGGATTCTCAGCTAGTTATCAACCAAATCACTGGGTCTTATAAGGTTATAAATCCCAAGCTCCATCACTACCATAAGTACACCATGGAGTTATTGGCCCAAATCCTAGAGGTTACCAATTATAGGATTCCTCGAGGAGAGAATGTCGAAGCATATGTTTTACCCAAGATTTCCAAGAAGTTGGCATGTCCTGAGGATGATTCCATATCATAAAGGTCAAAAATAGACAAGTCTTATCACTTATTAATATTGAACTCATCAAAATGTACTCTCTCGAAGGGAAGGTTTCCATTGCCAAGAAAGATGAGGAGTTAGATTGGAGGCAACCATTCATGGATTATGTAAATAAAGGCAAACTACCTCAAGATAAGTCCCAAGCCCATCAGATGAAGCAGAGAGCACTTTCCTACCCTCTTGTGGATGGTGCCTTGTACCGACAGTCTTTCGATCATATGTGGTTATGTTGTTTAGATAAGCACAAAGCCCATAAGATCATGACTGAGGTAGAATTATGTGGAGCCAACTAATCCGGTCTGAAGATGAAAGCCAAGATCAAGAGACTAGGATATTATTGGTCATCGATGATCAAATATTGCATGGATATGACTAGGCGATGCCACCAATGTCAAATACACGGTGTGGTCCTACACCAAACACCCAACATTCTACATCCTACATTAGCCTCATGGCCATTTGAGTGTTGGGGTACCGACATAGTGGGTCTGAGTGCTCATCCTTTTCCAAGGGTCATTAGTTCATCTTAGCTACAACTAACTACTTTTCCAAATGGGTGAAGATGATTTCACTCAGAGAGGTCACAGCTCAGCATGTTCTCTAGTTTTTTAGGAACTACCCGAGATTGAGAGACTAGGATACTACTGGCCATCGATGATCAAATATTGCATTGATATGACTAGGAGATGCCACTGATGTCAAATACATGATGTGGTCCTACACCAACCACTTAACATTATACATCATACATTGGCCTCATGGCCATTCGAGTGTTGGGGTACCAACATAGTGGGTTCGAGTGCTCATCCTTTTTCGAAGGGTCATTAGTTCATCTTAGCTGCAACTAACTACTTTTCCAAATGGGTGAAGCTGATTTCACTCAGAGAGGTCACCAAAGATGTTCTCTAGTTTTTTAGGAACCATATCATATATAGGTTTAGAGTTCCTCGATAAATTATATCTGATAATGGTACTGCATTCAAGAGCACCGAGATCAACAACTTTACTCTGAGACACAACATAGATTAGAGATATTCTACCATCAACTACCTGAGAGAAACTGGCTTAGAAGAAGCCTTCAATAAAACTCTCATCCAAATACTAAAGAAGACACTCGACAATAATTAGCGATAGTGGCTTGAGTAGTTAGTTGAATCCTTGTGGGCCTACCACACCACATATAGAACTCCAACTTAATCTACTCCTTTCTCCTTAGTGTATGGGTCCAAAGCCATTCTACCAATAGAAGTCTAACTCCCATCACTAAGGATAGCTGTGGGTAGCAAGATCACAATAGAGTAGAATGCCAAGTTAGGGTTAGAAGAGCTCAAAGGTTTGGAGGAGAGATGCTTGCGGGCATGCCAAAACCTCAAGTTGTACAAAGTTAAAATGATTCAAGCTCACAACAATTTGGTTTTTCCTAGAAAACTTTTTAAGTAAGAGATCTTATTTTAGTTCTAAGGAGACCAATTTTTGCCAATTGTAAGATGGGAGGCAAGTTTGAACCCATTCGGGAAGGCCCTTTTGCAATAGAGAAGGCCTACCATGGAGGATCTTATCAGCTTATTAATTCTAAGGGAGAGCACCCAATGCTTCCAATCTATGAGCTCTACTTAAAGAAATATTATAAATCATGTTTGAAAATAATTATCATCACTAAAAATTCCATTTTGAATTCAATCTCTTCCATGTTGAAAGTATTCATATTTGTGAATCTACTATGATGTGTTTAGGGTAGCTGTGAGAAACCTGAGCAATGTCCTATCCTTCATCGACAAAACACAAATACAAAATACATACAAACTTATAAAATAAGTACATATCTTTTATCTATCTCCTGAGTTGAGATAACCCCCTGGCAATCACACAAGATTATCTAGGTCAGCCGACGTATACCCTTCTAGTGTGTCACCCTAATGGTCTTATTATTTTGGTGGATGTAAGTTTGCTACACTTTCCTTCCTTGCTTGGCCACTACACACCGACGAGCACCTTGTTAGTTTGGTAGGCCTTACTGCATGGCCAGTAAACTACCTCATGTTGGCTTCACTTAAGAGGATGTGAGTCTCCTACACTTTCTTCTTGGATTAGCCTTCATAACTGGGATGAGTATATTTAAGATTTAGAATAAGTCCCCTAGTGGTTCCTTTCTTCAAACTGCTTCAACTCTAGGTCTAGTCCTTCCTAAAAAATTCCCGTTTAGTAGTTGCTCTAGGATAGATATCATATGTCCCACTGACAACAAACTATCCCGATGATCAATTCTGCTTAGAAAGTTGTAAGCCTCCATGCTTTCTTTCTAGATTGATCGTTACACACCGACGGCCACCTTAGGATGGTTGGTTCTCACTATGCTGATGGATACACCTTAGGTTGGTTGGTTCTCAGACCTTAGTATACACCACTAATGGCAGATGTAAGTCTACTATACTTTCTCCTTGAGTTGGCCACCGTACACCTATAGGCTTTATTTTTTAGGGCTTAAGATAATGCCCTAGCAGCACCTCATGGGCACTATATTTGGATCATGTTCTTTGCGACCCCATTTAGACACTACCCTTACTATCGATTGGAGCTTTCCCTTTCAAGAACCACCCTATGGTTGTAGAATTTGTCCTATGGATGTCCAGATTCTCCCTTGGTCTAGAAAATTTGAGATAGGTCAAGGACAACATAACCCCTTTTAGTGTGGTCCCTCTCACACCAATAGGGTCCACACAAATAAATAAATAAAATATATATTCACTTGTGGATTAGGAGGACACCCCTAACAGTACCTTTTCCGAAGCAAGTATCCTATCTTTAGGCCAATATCAGCAAAACTCCCTATATGAATCACCTGACTACTCGAGTTGATATAAGTCCCCAGAGGCATTCACTCAGTAGTCGCCCCTAAGTTGAGTTCGATTAGTAGTGCTACCAACAAGTCACCCCAGCTGTTGTCCCTTGCTTTAGAAGATGTAAGTCTGCTATGCCTTCTTTCTAGCACAGCCATTGCACACCGAAAGCCAACCCCTCAGGTTGTCTAGCTCTACCCCATGGCCAGTAGACTATCACTTTGGATTTGTAAATCTGAGATATGACAAGTCTGATATAGCCCTTCTTAGTGGGTCCATCACACACTAGCATGACCCATAAATTAAATCTATCAAATTTGACCAAGCTCACATCCCCAGTGGATATGCCATCAATTTGCAATCAAACTAAACCAAAAAAACCATATTAAATCACATTAAATTAAGATAAAATTAATCCTGACTACTTTTGAGTTGACATAAGTCCCCAGCAACATTCACTCAATAGTCGCCCTAGGCCAGGTTCGATTTGTTATGCATCTAACAGGTCACCCTAACAATTGTTCCTCATTTTAGAAGATGTAAGTCTGCTACACCACCTTTCTAGGAAAATCATTCCAAATCGAATGCCAATCCCTTAGGTTTGCTAGCTCTACCCTACAACTGGTTTAATATCCCTTTAGATTTGTAAACTTAAGGTAGGTCAAGGTTGATATAGCCCTTTCTTAGTGGGTCCATCGCCCACCGACAGGCTCCATACATTAAATCAGATTAAATTAAACCCAATCTGATTTTCTTTATTGGAGTTAAATCACACACCTCTCCCTAGTGGAGCCCCAAATCTTATATTTATTTGTCAAGCAAATAAATCAAATTGAAAACTAACCTCCCCAATAGAACCAAATTAAACCAACTCCCCAAGTAAAGTTTAAATCAAAAAAATCCAACCAAACTCTTATCCTAAGTGGATAAATCCCCAAACAAATCTATGAAATCAAACTCAAATTCCAATCCCTGGCGGATAGCCCAAATTTGCTTCCCTAGTGGAAGGTTCATATACTCGATCCCCAACAGACTCGAGCCCATATCACTTACAGATATGCTTCCACATCAATTAAAATAAAATAAATTAAAGTTGATTCAATCTTAATCCATGGTGGATTATAAATTCTTATCCCCAATGAATCTTCTTTACATAAATCATATAGTCAAATCAAATTCAAACCTTATCCGTAATAGATTTTCTTCTCTATTAAAGACCCCTCACATGTCATGTCCAATGCATGTGATCCCCTAGAACCTCCTCCTCCATGTCCTTGACATGGAATGCTCATCAAATCTTATTTCTTCTCTTATGCTCACCTTTAATACTTCAACTAAAAGCCTAATAATGTATTCCTTCAAATTACATCGTCTTAACATTGCAATCAGCATTTTATGATTTGAGTTGGTGCAAGCTCACACTAACTATACAATATCATGCTAAACATATTATAGTGTGAATTAACACAATATATTATATTATAATATAATATATTGTCTAACATTACACCTCATTAGAATCACTTAAAAGGAACAAATAACCAAATTTTCTCAAAATATGATTAATGTTCATTTTGGGCATAAAATTGTAATTTTTCTATTAGAAATGGTACAAAATTGCATTATTTTGGTGTTGCTTTCTGGTGTGTACCTCGAATTTGGCCAAATTTTTCCATCTCAACCTTCAAATTAACATTTTTGTGAGTTTTGACCCAATGCATTATAACAAAAGTAAAACATACTAAAATCTACAATAACATTTAGTAACACAACTATTACATTCATATATATGTGAAGTTATATTGTTATGTACATCATATTTTAATATTCTTTCATATAATATAATATCTTACATTACACCTTAAAATGAATCTCTTTAAGCAAAACATTTATAAAATTTGGTTGAAAAATGAACATTTATTTTGGATGCAAAATTCCATTCTTTTGATAAAATGACACACCATAGCACACCCCCAATGATGTTCCCTAAAGCTTACCTTAAATTTGGCCAAATCCTATCATCTCAGCCTATAAATCAGTATTTTTATGAATTATACCAGTAGAAACTATGCTACGTCATACTATAATAAACTAAAATATGCTAAACAATAAGTAGTAATACACAATAGTATGCTATAATGCATGATGCTATACTATGTTATGGCATCTTATATTATAATTAACTATAACATATTATATTATATTATATTGGATATCACATCACAAGGGATTGCTTAAGATAAAAAAAACATAAAATTAGTCCAGACAATAAAAAACTATATATTTAGTCCTATAACTTACATACTTTAAATTGAAATAATATATTATGATGTCATGCTCTACCTACTATGAATTTGGTCAAATTCCACCATTTTAAATTCTAAATCAACATTTTTATAAATAATGCTAGTGTAGGCTCAATTGCATGATTGTAAAATACTAAAAGAATTTAAAATACGTAGAATAATATATTATGATATATGATGCTATACTATGCTGCAATATATAATATTTATTTTGAACATAAAATCTTTCTTTTTAGACTACAAGTGGTGTAGCACACCTTTGGTACTACAACATAATTCCCACTTCAAATTTAACAAATTTCATCATCTGATTTATTAAATCAATATTTTTATGATTTATATAAATATAGACTATAGGGCATAATACCATAATATACTAAAACATTTCAGCACATCGTATAACATCCAAAAATACATCACTACATGCTCAAATATATGATGCTACAATATACTATAATATATGATATTATATTATGATTTAAGGTTTGTGTTTAGAGTATTCAAATCTTTAATAGTCAAGGGAAAGTCTGTTGAAGACATTTTCTTTAGCTACCATAACTATGCTAGGATTAGGTCATTCTTTAGATTTACTCCTAATGACATCTTTATTCAATGTTTAGGGTTTAGGGATAGTTTAGGGTTTATGGTTAGTTTAGGGTTTAAGGTTTGAGGTTAGTTTAGGGTTTAGGGTTTAGGGTTAGTTTATGGTTTGGGATTTATGATTTAAGGTTTAGGGTAGTAGGTTTTAGGGTTTAGTGTTTTAGGGTTTAGTGTTTATGGTTTATGGTTTAGGGTTTATGGTTTTAGGGTTTAGGGTTTATGGTTTAGGGTTTAGCTTTAGGGCTTTTAGGGTTTAGGGTTTAGGGTTTATGTTTTAGGTTTAGGGTTTAAGTTTTAGTTTAGGGTTTAGGGTTTAGGGTCAAAGGTTTTTTTAATTGAGAATAAATTCAGATTCAACATTTCTTCTTTTTGATTTCATTAATCGAGTTGCACCCCAAGTTTTCTAAGACATAAGCAATGACATATATCAAAAATAAGCACCTATAGAGAAAATAAAAATCCCTAGATAAGTAGAACCCTCTCTACTCTAAAGACACGTTCCATAAGAAGCAAATCAGATCGGTTGTTCTTTAGTTTCTCCAATTCCCATCTGAACCACCCATGCCTCTCGAGTAGCATGATCCACCATCATATCCTCGATCTCTCCCTCCGCCACCACCATGACTGTAAACTTCGTTGCTTATCTTATCTCCATAAACACCATTGCTCCAACCACCACCTCGATATCCACCATCACCTCCAGATCCCCCTCCATTAGGTTTAGGCTTATGTTTTATTTATTTTACTTTAGTTTATTTTAGTTTAGGTTTAGGTTTATTTTATTTTATTTATTTTATTTTTATTTTTATTTTAGGTTTAGGTTTTTTTTAGTTTAGGGTTTAGGTTTTATTTATTATTTATTATTTATTTTATTTTTAGGATTACTTTTTAAGGTTAGGTTTTTATTTAGTTTTTATTTTATTTTATTTTAGGTTTATTTTATTTATCTTTTTTATTTTATTTAAGTTTATTTATTCTTTGATTTATTTTATTTTTTAGTTTAATTTAGGATTTTTTATATTTTATTTTAGGTTATTTTTATTTTTCATATTATTTTTTTATGTTTAGGTTTATGTTTTAGTTTAAAATTTTATATTATTTTATTTTCTTTATTTAGTTTACTTTATTTATTTTATTTTTAGCTTTATTTAGTTTATGTTTAGGTTTTAAGTTTTAAAGTAGGTTTATGGTAGTGTAGAGGTTTTAGGCTATAGATTTAGGTTTAGTGGCCTCAGTTTAGGATCTGGGGTTTAGGGTGATCTGGTGGGCCCAGGGCCCAGGGCCTAAGGCCCATGATAGCTCAACCCATAGCCCAGTGTCATGGCCTATGGCTCAGGGCCTTTTAGATCTGCGCTCAGGTCAAGCATGGCCTGGGCCACCTGGCCAGTTTGTGGCTCAGGCCCAGGGCCTGTCTTTGGGTATGCTCCAGGGATCATGGCCTAGTTTAGGTAGGGCCCAGTCAGGCCTGGATCTGTGCCTAGGTCAGTTTAGGGCCCAGGAGTGTAGATTTAGAATTTCAGTTGAGGGTCTGAGGTTTAGGTAGGATTATAAGATTAAGGAAGAAGGTTTAGGGTTAGTTTTAGGGTTTAGTGTTCAGGGTTTAGGGTTAATGATTTAGGGCTTAATGCTTAGGGTTTAGGGCTTAGGATTTTTTTTTTAAAATTAAGAAAATCGATAAGTTTAGGTTTATCAAGTTTATTTTTAATTTTTATTTAGTTTAGTTTATTTATTTTAGGTTTATTTATTTTAGTTTAGGACTTTTCTTTAAGTTTACTTTTTAGGATTAGTTTTAGGTTTATGTTTATCTTTTTAGTTTAGTTTTTTTTATTTTAATTTTTAGGTTTAGGTTTTATTTTTTATTTTTAGTTTTAGGTTTAGGTTTTAGGTTTTTATTTTAGGTTTAATTTTTTAGTTTTGGTTTAGCTTTACTTTCTGTTTATTTTATTTTATTTAGTTTAGGGTTTAGGTTTAGTTTATTTAAGTTTAGGTTTAGGTTTTATTTTTTTAGTTTAGGTTTAGGTTCTATTTTTATTTTAGGTTTAGTTATTTTTTTGGTTTAGGGTTAAGGTTTTATTTTTTATTTATTTTTAGGTATATTATTTATTTATTTATTTTTATTTAGTTTTTATTTTATTTAGGCATTTGATTTTTAAGTTTATTTTATTTTTTAGTTAAGTTTGGGTTTTATTTATTTTATTTTAGTTTAGTTTAAAATTTTTATTTTATTTTATTTTTATGTTTAGGTTTAGGTTTTAGTTTAGGTTTTTATTTTATTTTATATTATTATTTTATTTAGGTTTAGGCTTTTTAATTTATTTTATTTTAGGTTTTGTTTTATTTTATTTAGTTTGTGGGTTTTAGTTTAGTTTGTGGTCTTAGTTTAGGGTTTAAGGTTTAGATGTTTTGTTAAGGGTTTGTTTAGTTTTGTTTTTATGTTTAGGGTTTAGGGTTTTTAGGGTTGTAGTTTAGGTTTAGGGTTTTAGGGTTTTTTTTATTCTTTGATTTTTTTTTTTTTATTTTCTATAATTATGAACCCATAGTTTAGGTTTATTTAGTTTTATTTTATTTTATTTTGATCCGGTTTATTTAGTTTACTTTATTTATTTTAAGTTTATTTATTTTAGTCTATGTTTTTTATTTTAGTTTATTTTTTAGATTTAGGTTTAGGTTTAGGTTTATTTTTTTATTAGTTTATTTTTATTTTATTATTTAGGTCTAGGTTTTTTTTTCCTCGGATTAGGTTTATGTTTTTATTTTATTTTTTAGGTTTAGGATTTAGGCTTTTATTTTAGGTTTATTTTTAGGTTTTATTTTTTAGTTTAGTTTGGGTTTATTTTTAGTTTATTTTATTTTATTTATGGTTTAAGGTTAAGTTTAGGTTTAGGTTTAGGTTTTATTTATTTTAGTTTAGTTTGTTTTAGTTTAAGTTTAGGTTTTATTTGTTATTTTTTTGTTTATTTATTAGATCGGTTGTTCGCTTCCCAGCCTGAGAACCACCGACATCTCGAAGGATCCACCATCATATCCATGATATCTTCCTCCACCACCACTACCAGTAACCTCTGCCACTTCTCTGCCTCCATAATCACTCGCCTCGACCATAACCTCCATATCCACCATCACCTCCAAATTCCCCACCACCATAATGATAACTGCCACCTTTGCCTTCGCCTCCACCACTAGATCTAGACTAAGTTTAGCTAACGGTGATGTTCTACCATCTCGCCCCATTCTTTGGGTCAGTTTAGGTTTATTTGGTTTTAAGGTTTAGGTTTATTTTTAAATTTATTTATTTACTTTAGGTTTAGTGTTTTTTAGTGTTGTGGGTTTAGGGTTTTTTAGGGTTTATGCTTTTGTGGTTTAGGGTTTAGGATTGGGTTTGTGGGTTTAGGGTTTTTTTTTAGCATTTAGATTTGTGGTTTAGAGTTATAGTTTAGGGTAGAGTTGGTTTTTAGGGTTTAGGGTTTGAGAGATTTATTTATTTTAATTAAGTAAACTAGTAGGTTTAGGTTTATTTAGTTTATTTTTAATTTATTTTCTCTTATTTTATTTTTTAATTTTATTTAGGTTTATTTTTAATTTTTATTTTGTTTAGTTTATTTATTTTAGTTTTTTTATTTTAGTTTTGGTTTTATTTTAGTTTATTTTTTTAGGTTTAGGTTTAGGTTTATTTTAGTTGACTTTATTTTAATTTATTTTTTAGGTTTAGGTTTTATTTTTATTAGGTTTAGTTTAGGTTTTATTATATTTTTGTGCTTAGTTTTTTATTTTAGGTTTTATTTTTTAGTTTAAGTTTAGGTTTATTTCTATTTTATTTTATTTTATTTTATTTAGTATAGGTTTATGTTTAGGTTTAGTTTATTTTAGGTTTAGGTTTAAGTTTTATATATTTAGTTTTTTTTATTTTTTAATTTTATTTTATTTTATTTTAGGTTTAGGTTTTAGTTTAGGGTTTAGGTCATTTTAGGCTTAGGTTTTATTATTTAATTATTTTAGGTTTTTTTATTTTATTAGTTTAATTATTGTTTTATTATGTTTATTATTTTTTTTTTATTTTTATTTATTTTATTTATTTATTTTATTTTAATCCATTTTAGGTTAGGTATAAATTTAGTTTAGGTTTTATTTTATTTATTTTTATTTATTTAGGTTGGTTTTTAATTTAGGTTTAGATGGGTCTTTTTTTAGAGTTTCAGTGCTTTTAGGGCAGGGTTTTTGGAGGGCCTGTGGCCCAGGGATGCCCAGCTTGGCCCATGGCTCAGGTCAACCCAAGGCCCAGTAAGGGGCCCAGGGAATAGGCCATTCAGTGATCAGTGGTGGTAGGGTCATTTAGTTTAGTTTGGCCTGGCCCAGTTTAGGTCAGGGCCCAGTTGGCTGGCCCAGGGTCAGAGCACAGTATTGTGAGGGCCTTCTGGAGGGTCAGTTTGGCTCAGATAGGTGGGTTTGTGGTTGATTTAGGTACCAGTTAATAGGATCTTAAAAAAAAATAAGCAAACCCAGTTTAAACATTATTTATTTATTTATTTTAGTTTATTTATGTAGGTTTAATTTTTTTATTTTATTATTTATTATTAGGTTTATTTATTTAGTTTAGGTTTTATTTTATTTTATTTTTTTTGGTTTAGGGTTTATTTCCATTTAGGTTTAGGTTTTTTTATTTTTAGGTTATAAGTTTTATTTTATTTTTTAGGATTAGGTTTTAGGTTTTATTTTAGGTTTATTTTAGGTTTTAATTTAGGTTTAGGTTTATTTTTTGTTTAATTTTATTTTAGTTTAGGTTTAGATTAAAGCTTTAGGTTTAGGTTTAGGTTTAGGTTATATTTATTTTAGTTTAGTTTATTTTAGTTTAGGTTTAAGTTTATTTATTTTTTTTATGTTTAAGTTTTTTTCATTTTAGGATTTAGGTTTATTTTATTAATTTTGAGGTTTATTTTTTAGGTCTAGGTTTTTATTTAGTTTTATTTTAGATTTAGTTTTAATTTTATTAAGGTTTTTTGTTCTTAGGTTTATTCTATTTTTTAGTTTTGTTTATGTTTTTCTTTATTTTATTTTAATTTATTTTTATTTTTCATTTTATTTTATTTTTAAATTTATATTTCGGTTTTTATTTTATTTTATTTTATTATTCTATTTAGGTTTATGTTTTTTAATTTATTTTATTTTTAGGTTATATTTAGTTTTAGGTTTTGTGGTTTTATTTTAGGGTTTAGGGTCCACTGATCGTATTTTAAAATTATGTTTAGGGATTGGGTTGTTTTGCCTTTGTAGTGTTTATGCTTTTGGGTTGGTTTATAAGTTTAGAGTTTAGGGTTTGTGGGTCTTAGTTTAGTTTAGGATTAGAGTATAAGGTCCAGGTTTATGGTTTTGTGGTTTAGAATTTAGTGGTTTGGGTCTTTTAGGTTTGGGTTAGGTTTACTTTCAGTTTTATGATTTAGGTTTTTTTGTGTTTAGCCTTTTGGGGTTAGGTTAACCTGCTTGCAGTTTTGGGTTTAGTTAGTTAGTTTTGATTTTGGATTTAGGGTTTGGTTGTCCAGTTTAGGGTTTAGGGTTTATGGTTTCACTTCAGATCTTTAAAAGAAAATTGTAAACTAGACGTTTAAGTTTGTTTAGTTTATTTTATTTTTATTTATGTTTTTTTATTTTTATTTAGTTATTTATTTATTTTAGGTTTATTTATTTTAGTTTAGGTTTTTTATTTTAGTTTTTTAGGTTTAGCTAACTTTATGTTTTTTTTAGTTTATTTTATTTTATTTTATTTTTTAGGTTTTGTTTAGGTTTTATTTTATTTTTTAGGTTTAGGGTTTAAGTTCTTATTTTTTATTTTTTATTAGTTTATGTTTTAGTTTATTTTAGTTCATTTATTTTATTTTAGAGTTTATGTTTAAGTTTAGTTTATTTTATTTTAGGTTTGGGTTTAGTTTTATTTATTTTAGTTTAGTTTTAGTATTGGTTTAGGTTTATTTTATTTTATTTTAAGTTTTGATTTTTTTTAGTTTGATTTGTTTTATTTTTTTAATTATTTTATTTCTAAGTTTACTTTTAGGTTTAGGATTTTATTTAGTTTTTGTTTTATTTTAGGTATATTTTATTTTTATTTTATGTTTAGATTTAATTTTATTATTATTTTATATTCTTAGGTTTATTTTATTTTGTAGTTTGGTTTAGGTTTTCTTTATTTATTTTAGTTTATTTTTATTTTTTATTTTATTTTATTTTTAGATTTAGGTTTAGGTTTTAATTTTTTAAATTTTTTATTTTATTTAGGTTTAGGTTTTTCATGTATTCTATTTTAAGGATTAATTTAGTTTCGGGTTAGCTTTTTAGGTCTTTATGGTTTAGGATTTAGGGTTTAGTGAGTTTGGTTTTTATCTGGGTTTGGGGTCTGTGGCCTGGGGTTTAGGTTTAGTTTTAGGGTTTAAGGTTTAGGGTTTTAGGGCCTTTAGGGTTTATGGTTAGGGTTGGTTGTATTGGGTTTAGGGTTATTATTTTTATTTTTTTATTTTCTTGAAAATTAAAGTGCCATAGTATATTAAGTTTAGTTTATTTTATTATCTACTTTTATTTAGGTTTATTTTTATTTATTTTATTTAGTTTATTTTAGTTTATTTTAGGTTTAGGTTTAGGTTTAAGTTTATTTTAGTTCGATTTTATTTTAATTTATATTAGGTTTAGGTTTTATTTTTTTATTTTAGGTTTAGTTTCTTTTTTTTTTTTAGGCTTAGCCTTTTATTTTAGGTTTATTTTAGGTATCATTTTTTTTACTAGGTTTAAGTTTATTTTAGTTCATATTTTATTTAGGGTTTAGCTTTAGGTTTAGGTTTATTTATTTTAGCCTAGTTTAAGTTTTATTTATTTTAGTTTAGATTATTTTAGTTTAGTTTTATTTTATTTTTACTTTAGGTTTAGGTTTCTTTTAGTTCACGATTTAGGTTTTATTTTTTTATTTATTTTAGGTTTATTTTTTTAGGTTCAAGTTTATATTTAGTTTTGATTTTTTTTAGGTTAATTATATTTTTATTTTAGGTTAAGTTTTTTAATTTATGTTTTTTATTTTTTTAGTTTAGTTTAAGTTTTTATTAATTTTATTTTAGTTTAGTTTTTATTTTTTGCTTTATTTTCTTTCTAGGTTTAGGTTTTGTATTTTATTTTTATTTTATTATTTTATTTCAGTTTAGGTATTTTTATTTATTTATTTTTAGGTTTTATTTAGTTTAAGTTTAGGTTTTTAGCTTTTTAGGGTTTAAGGTTTAGGGTTAGTTGAGGGTTTTTTTTTTGGTGGGGAAACCCCATATAGGAGGAATTTTATTGCCACAAAAAGGGTTACAAGGTCCTTAATAGGGGATAAACTCCACAACTATTACTCAAAGAGCTACAATCAGCCTAGAGAGTAAATCCTCTATCTAAGTACAACCAAAAGCAGAATAAAAGAGTAAAGGAAAGCAAAAGATACAAATTGATTAACATAGATAAGCTAATGAATAGATCTGGGCCAAAGCTCTTCAGGATGAGAGAATGCATGACACTAGGGAGCGAACCTGCAAGAGAAAAAGAGAAATGCACCTGCAAGACAAAAAGAGAAGTGCATCTACAAAAATGAAAAAATATAGAAATTAGAACAGTTAAAGTAGTACAGAGAAAGTGAAAAGTGAGAGCAGCATAAATTGAGAAAAATATAAAGAAGTGTGTGAAAGAAGGCTCAGGCTCAGTCACAGCAAATTGGGACAGATGCAAATAAGAGCATCCAAACTTCAGCAGAAGGGTTGCATCACAAGAGCTACTACCTAACCAAGAAGGAGTAAAATCATCACAGCCATCATAGCCTACAAACATGTGAGAAGAAAGCAGCCATTTGTTGAAAGTCTTATGGGCCTTAGTACCTGCAAACCTAAACAAAGCCATATATAATATAGAAAGGAGATAGCAAAGAGTAGAAAGATAAGGGGTCCCATGTAAGAAAATTATCATCAATTTAGTCACCATAGCATGAGAGTCCCTATACATATGAGAATGAGCCATCTTTGCCAGAATCCCTTATAAAACCATAGCCAAGAGTATAATTAGGCCAGCATAAAAACCCACCATAAGAGAATAGCAGAAAAAGAAACCTGTTGAAATCCTGCTAAGCAAATCAATGAGCCAACCATATGAGACATATATGAAACTCTCAAGCTAGGAGTACAGCACTGGAGTTTAGTACAGAAAAGAAACCCAATCATAATAAGCAATGCAGATGTTAGCAACCCCTTTATTAATAACCATTGCAAAAGTTAACAAAAAGCAAATGTAAAGCAAGGCAGTAAAACCCAAACCCAAATACAACAAGTGATGCAGAAGTCTAACAACACCAAGGTTAGAATGCAGCAACATATTAGTTGTAAGAATAAGAAATAGTGCATCCCACCATAAACAAAGACCAAATAAAGACGAAGACAAAAGAATAAAGATGTCATAAAACCGATAATCCATCAAGAAACAACCAAGACAGCAAGACGGCAAAAGACAATACAATAGAACCACCCATTCGTAATGATAAAGATAATAAGATAATAACCAAGTAGATAGAAGCATAATCACAAGGATCTGCACAAGTCTAACTGAACCAAGATGGAAAAAATAGCCGCAGATTAAGTAGTCCACAGATAGCAGGTGATAAGCAACAGCCCAGATAAAAACAAAAAAGACAATCAGTAAGCCAACCTAATAAGCAGCTTGCTGGACATAGGACCCTAAAATCCTATAGTCAACAGATAAAATAACAAAAAAATTATTGCACCCACCATAAGATAATCCAATATAAAATAGAAAAATAGCATAGACACTTAGGGGGTTCAAAGGAGAGCCAACATTGGAATCCTGAAGAACCAAATAGTAGATAACCAAGACAACAAACAACCAAGACAACAAATAATAGCTAATGGCCATAAGCCACCCATTCGTAATAAACACAAAGTAGGTAGTAGCATAATCGTAGGCAACAAAAAAACAACAAAGCCATTATTTTGGTAGTAGCATAAGATAAACCAAAATAAAACAGTGATACAACATAGGCATAGAAGGGGTTCAAAGGAGAGCCAATATTGGAATCCTTCAAGACAAAGAAAAGTAGGAATTAAGCCAACAACATTAGTAAAGTATGGAAAGAATACAAAAGAAAGTCCAATCCTAGAAGGAGAAAATAATAATAACAAGGGTATAATAGTGTCTCTCTCCATGGTTGGGAGATGAGATTAAGAACAATCAGAAAAAACCAAGATAATAAATAACCAAGACAACAAATAGCCAAAAGACAAATAATAGCTAGGCGACCATAGAACTACCCATTAGAATGAAAGATTGCATAGATAGAGGGATGCACAAGTCTAACATAGTAGATGGAATAAACAAGGAATTAAGTAGTCCACAAATATCAGATGATAAGCGGCCCTCATAAATAGCAACAATCGAAGAAACAACCCGATCGTCTTTGGACTAAAGACACAAAACAATTATTGCACCCACCACAAGTATGAAGGGGGTAAGCAAAAGAACATAAGACTTTGCCATTAAGGTTTCTAAAAATGCTACCACAGCTAGAAGCATTTTGAAAAATAGAGCCATCATTGTTAATTTTAATAGTATTAGCATGAGGTTTTACCCAATAAATAATCTTGTAATCCTTACCGTTGGGTGGATCCAGCAAGTTAAAACCTAGTTTATTGGTCACAAATTTACAACCTTTAAATTTATTAGCTAATTAAATTGGCATTAAACAAGTCACGAATTTTATTTTTAATTCTAGCAATTATCCTCATGTGGTTCATAGGAGTCCCACGATATTTTGCATCATTTCTATCCATCCATATGAACCAAATAAGAGTGATAGCAGTTATGACTTTAATGTGGCCTTTAATAGTATTTTCAAAATAAACTTCAAGAAGTTGGTATAAAGTTAAGGAGCCATTGAATTTATCAATGTTAAAGAGATCATCATACCAAATCTAAAGTTTGGAAGCAATGGCTCCGTTAACAAAAACATGATTCACATTCTCAATGTGAAAGCAGCAGTAGCATTTTGAAGGTAAGTAAAAACCTTTACCCCACATCAAGGAGTCAACAAGGATGAAGTTTTTTAATGCCAGTTAGAGCGAATAAGAAATAGGAATAGTGTTATTCCAAATTTTGAAAATACATTGGAAAATCATGAGCTTCTTTAATATGAATCCAAACATTTTTAAGGTTGAAGTCACCATTTTGAGAAAGCTTAAAAAGTATCTGATCATGATTGCTAGGAATGATAGGAATAATAGTAAGCTTATTTAAAAGAGAAAAAATATAATCAGTAAGCTTATTATTATTCCACATATTATTCTACCATAAAGAGTTCACTTTAATAGCAGTAGTGGAATGGGTAGAAAGTAAGTCATCAATGGACCCACCTCTAGTCTAGTTATCTTGCCAAAAGAAAGAGGTACCAGTGTTAATCCCCCAAGATATTAATGATTTGGCTTCCCATTTGTTGGAACAAAGTCTTTTCCAAATAGGAGAGTCTCCCACTCTATAGGGGCAAATGAGAGGGTGCTTACCCCAGCGTTGGCAATCATGAAATTAGCCCATTGTTGCTCTAAAATTCCACCAAAGTTTATAGGAAAAGCGTGATAGCTTTCTTAATTGGCTTAAATCCAAGACCACCTTCAAGAGTGCCACGACTTTTTTTTACTAAGAGATTGCATTCTTTTAGAAATATTAGAACCCAGAAGAATTTGTTAAGGAGGTTCAATTCTAATGGTAGGTAGGTACACAATGGTTTGAATGAGATATAGAGGCATGGAGTTAAGGGAATCAAAGTGAGCCTACCAAAGAGAGTAAATGAAATTCCCAAATAGAAATTTTATTAGAGATTTTTGGATTAACATCAAAGAGATATGATCTTTTTTACCTTTAAAGTGGAGCACCAAGATATTTAATAGGAAGTTGTTGTTCTTTGAAAGTTAGTAATTCTCAAGATTTGGTTGATCCTATTACTAGGATTTTTGAGGAAGGAATGAAACAACTTTTACCTTCATTAATAGAAAGACCACTTCCATTACCAAATTTATTTAAAAGATTCTTAATCATTTTAATGTGATGAATAGAGGCATTACAAAAGATTATGAAGTCATCAGCAAAACTAAGATGAGAGACAGGAAGACCACCTTTAGTTCTAAAAAACATGATGGGATTATTGTTGAAAAGATCATTAAGGCTCCTCGAAAGATATTCAATTGCAATAATAAAAAGAGAGGGTGACAAGGGATCTCCTTGTCTCAAATCATGCATCGAAGGAAAAAAATCAAGGGACTCACCATTCATGATAACGGAGTACCAAACATTGGTAATACAATTTTTAATGAGGCAGATAAAATAGTTAGAAAAACCAAACAAATGAAGAATTTGGAAGAGGAAATTCCAAGAGAGGTTGTCAAAAGCTTTAGAAATGTCCAGTTTGAAAAGGATGTTACCACCTCTAGTAGAAGCATCAATGTCATGAATCAGCTCTTGGGCAAGAAGAATGTTGTCAGATATAGCTCTACCTTTAACGAAGCCAGTTTGGTTGGGTGAAATAATTTTAGGCTGCAGCGTACTAATTCTATTGGCAATTAATTTAACAATGAGTTTATGAAAGAAGGTGCAAAGGCTGATAGGTCTGAAATCACCCCAAGATTCAGGATTATTAATTTTGGGAATGAGAACAATGGAAGCGTTAGATAAAGGATTGCCATCAAAAAAATCAATGACAGCATCAACAAAGTCAGACTTAATAATAGGCCAACAATGCTAAAAAATTAAGTCATGTAGCTTTCAGGGCCAGCAACAGAATCAGTGTTCATGCTATTGAGAATATTACCAATCTCAGCTTCTGTAGGATGCAAACTAAGCAGGTGGTTGTCATAATTAGTAATCTTTGAGGGAATCAAGTGTGAGTTGGAAAGAGCTTCAAAGGAAGGGTTATTGTTTAATAAAATTTTAAAATGATGTATGACAGAATCTTTAATATCATTATTATCAGTGATACAACTGCCGTTATCATTTTTAATTTTTTTAATAGAGTTTAAGTCTTTCTTTTTTTTTGAAAAGAGCATGGAAGTACCTGGTATTTCTATCACCATCAGCAATATGTTTGCTAGTAGCCTTTTGCCGTCAATATGTTTCTTCCATATTCTGATATTTAACCAAGTTATCTTTAGCTACATTCAACTCCTCAAGTTTAGTAGAGTCAGTCAAAACAACATCTTCAAGGGAGCAAACTAATTGTTCCATATTTTTGAGATTGGCAAAAAGATTTTTAAAATCATGCTTGTTCCACCAATTTAGGTTTTTTTAAGCCTTTTAAGCTTAAGCCAGAGGTGAATAATTCCCTTAATGGAATTATTTGGATGAAGAGGGGCAATCCAGTTAATGGATACAACATTTATGAAATCAATGTGTTGGATCCACATATTTTGGAATCTAAAAGAAGTGGGGAAGGATAATCTACTAGAGGGATTTTTGATAGAAATCAAAAGCAGAGCATGATCAGATAAAGTTCTGCTCAAATGTTCAACAGAAGTAATGGGCCATTGATTGATCCAAATAGAATTAAAAGAGTCATATCAAGCATTTGCCGAGTCAGTTATGCCATGTATAGTGAGAGCCCGTAAAGCCAATATCAATTAGATTGCAATCAAGAATCATATTAGAAAATTCTTCCATGGAATGAATGTTAGGAGAGCAACCTCCCCATCTTTTTGAGGAAGAGAGAATAGTGTTGAAATCACCCCAACCAACAGGTTTGTTGGAGGAGGCAAAGGTTCTTAAGTTATCCCAAAGGATGTTCCTACCATCTCTATTACAAGAAGCATAAATAAAGGAACCAAGAATAGAAAATTCACCCAATCAGATGTGGACATTAAGCAATTGTTTAAGATCATCAAGGATAGAGATGTTGACTAAATTATTCCAAAAACATCAAATTTTATTGCTAATATTATAAAAGAAATTTTGAAAGCCAAGCATTCTAGCAACATGGTTGATCTTAGTAGAGTGTATGAATGGTTCAATAACAATAAGTAAGGCTATGTTCTGAGTATGACAAAGACTTCTAATACGGTTGCGGACAATGAGAGTCCCAATACCCCTAACATTCCAAATAAGTAAATTGATCATAATAAAAAGGAAGGAAAGGAAAAGAGATAACTAAAGAAAAAAGCAAGAAGAAAAAAAAAGAAAAGTAGTTATTTAAGGAAGTTAGAGAAGATCTAGTAGTTCTAGTGGAGCTATTAGTGAACATTCTAGATTTAAGGGATTTTTTTAAAGACAGTTTGAAAAGGTCTTTCTTTGTCCAAAGTATCCCCATCTGAGAGAGAGTGGTTTGATAATCAGAATAGAACATGTATCAGTCAAAGTATTCCTAATGGTAATTTCCCCTTCTTCAATGTTAGAATTAAGTAGAGAGGGTTAGCATGTATCACTCACGAAGGGTAGTAGAAGGAGAGGTTGATGCAATTAATAGCACATTTCATGCTCATTTTCAGAATTACTTTTCAAATTTTGTTCTATCATCAAAGGATCAACAGTTTTCAGATTTTGCTCTTTCATCAAAGGGTCAATTTCAAAATTTGTCTCCTCGGGTTCACTAGCCAAAAGGGGTAGGTTAGAATGAGTGAAGGTATTATCTTGAGGAGCCAAATTATTACAATTAGAAGCAATGTTAAGTAAGTTATCATTAGCCTCCTCACAAACCTCAGAAGCATTATTTGTAACATGCTCAGATTGCTCTCCAATAGGCAAATCAGTGGATAAAAAAGGAGTAGGGGGAGGTGGATGATTCCCATTTTGAGTGACTTTAGGCACATAAGAAAATTTATTGATTTTTTCATTTGATAGAGTAGGATTAGGATCCGACAATTTATTCTTTTTTAAGATGAGGATGCAACACAAACATTCATTGATCATGGCCATGTATCTTACAATGTGTGCAAAAAATAGGAAATTCTCAAATTCCACTTTTGATTATAACCAAATTTCTCAGATCCAAACTTTTGGGATGCTTTTAGTAATATCAATCTCAACCAAAATATGAGCAAGGCCGTGATCTGACGGTGGCTTGGTCAATTTGAAGAGACCGACCAAAGAGCCCAACAAAGAGAACTTGATGTAACATAATGTATTCTCATGGAAGAGCTAGCCATATAGGAATAATTGGGGATTCCTTTTTTATATCAAAAAGAGGAGACCATTTTAGAAGTCGTATTTGACAATTAAACACAAAGTAAGAGCGATGGGCAAAGACTCTTGAGTAATCTAAGTCATTAGAGAGCTGAATTAAAATATGCCTATGATCAATCAATCTGATAGTGAAATGCCTGAAAGTTTATGGCTATGAAAAAATGATCGGATGTTATCGAGAGTTGGCTAGTGTAAGGAAAATTTACCCACTAAAGAGAATTCAAAAGGCTTCGCCAACTTTTCTACGTCTAGATCTGAGCACATAACAGCAGGCATCCCACGAAGTGAGGTTGAGATCAAATTCACTGAAGCATTAGGGGAAAGATTCTTACTAGATAATGCATCCTTGAAGGACTTAGCTGTAGGCAGAGTAGCAGATGATTTCAGATCCATAATTCCATGTAAATTTGATGCCCTAGCCGAAGCCTCCAAGTTCAAAAAGCTCAACTGTGCAGAAAGCAGCTCCTCCGCCATTGAAAGAGCAAAGGGAAACTCACATTAGTGGCCAATCAGAGACAAATAGTAAAATTATGATCAAGAATGATCAAAATCTATCTGCGAAAATGAAAGGAAATCTGTCATGAAATGGCGAGAGGTTTATTAGTTGTGAGGTTTAGGGTTTATGATTTAGGGTTTAGGGTTTAGGGTTTAAGATTTAGGGTTTTGAGCTTTAATTTTATGGTTTTAGGGTTTAGAGTTTTGGGTTTTAGTAGGGTTTTGGGTTTTGGACTTTAGGTTTTTAGGGTTTAGGGTTTAAGGTTTAGCATTTGGTGTTAGGCTTTTAGGTTTAGGGTTTTTAGGGTTTAGGGTTTAAGATTAGCTTAGGGTTTAAGGTTTGTTTAGGGTTTAGGATTTAGGGATTAGACTTTAAGGTTTATGGTTTAGGGTTTTTAGGGATCAGGATTTAGGATTAGTTTAAAGTTTAGGATTTTAGGGTTTAGGGTTTATGGTTCTTTAGGGTTTAGGGTTAAGTGTTTTGGGTTGTACATTTGGGTTTTAGGGTTTTATTTATTTAGAGTTTTATAACAAAATTAAATTAGTAGGTTTAGGTTAATTTAGTTTATTTTATTTTTTATTTTTATTTAGGTTAATTTTTTATTTTTATTTAGATTAGTTTGTTTAATTTAAGTTTATTTATTTTAGTTTAGGTTTTTTATTTTAGTTTATTTTTTAGGATTAGGTTTATGTTTATGTTTATTTTTTAGTTTAGTTTTATTTTTATTTATTTTTTAGGTTCAGGATTTTTTTTAAGTTTATGTTTAGATTTTATTATTTAGTTTAGGCTTAGGTTTATTTTTAAGTTATTTAATTTTATTTATGGTTTGGGTTTAGGTTTATGTTTAGTTTATTTTAGGTTTAGGTTTAGGTTTCATTTATTTTAGTTTAGGTTTAGGCTTATTTTATTTTTATTTTAGGTTTCTATTTTTTTTAGTTTAGGATTAAGGTTTTATTTTTTATTTATTTTTAAGTTTTTTTAGGTTTTAGTTTTTTTTATATTTTAGGTTATTTTATTTTTATTTTAACTTTAGTTTTAATTTTATTATTATTTTTTATTCTTAGATTTTTCCTTATTTTATTTTAGTTTATTTTTATTTTTTATTTTATTTTCATTTTAGAATAGGTTTAAGTTTTAGTTTATGTTTTAATTTAATTTAATTTTTTTATTTTATTTAGGTTTAGATTTTTTTATTTATTCTATTTTTAGGTTTATTTAGTTTAGGGTTAGGTTTTTTTTTTTAGGTTTTTAGGTTTAGGGTTTAGTTTAGGTTTAGTTTGGGGTTTAGGTTTAGGTTTAGGGTTGTAGGCTTTAGTTTAAGTTTTAGGGTTTAGGTTTAGGGTTTAGGTTTTAGGGTTTAGGGTTTAGGTTTAGGGTTTTTTTAGGGTTGGGTTTAAGTTGTAGGTTTAGTTTAGGTTTAGGTTTTATTTATTTATTTATTTTTTATTGTTTATTTTTTTAAATTAATTAAATGGTAGGTTTAGGTTTATAGTTTATTTAGTTTATTTTATTTATTTTAGTTTATTTTATTTTTATTTTATTTAGGTTTATTTTATTTTTCTTTAGTTTATTTATTTTATTTATTTATTTTAGTTTTTTAGGTTATGTTTAGGTTTAAGTTTATTTTTTTGTTATTTTATTTATATTTTTTTTTATTTTAGGTTTAGGTTTTATTTTTTTTTATTTTTAGGTTTAGGTTTAGGTTTTATTTTAGTTTATTTTTAGGTATTATTTTTAGTTTATGTTTAGGTTTATTTTTAGTTTATTTTATTTTATTGAGGGTTTAAGTTTAGGTTTAGGTTTTATTAATATTAGTATAGTTTATTTTAGTTTAGGTTTAGGTTTATTTTTATTTTAGGTTTAGGTTTTTGTTTAAGTTTAGGGTTTAAATTTTATTATTTATTTATTTTTAGGTTTAGTTTTTTATTTAGTTTTTATTTTATTTTATTTTATTTTATTTTATTTAAGTTTAGTTTTTTTAATTTTTTAATTTTTATTTTTTTAGTTTAGTTTAGGTTTCTATTTATTTTATTTTAGTTTAGTTTTTATTTTTTATTTTATTTTTTTTTAGGTTTAGGTTTAGGTTTAGCTTTAGCTTTAGGTTTAGGTTTTAGTTTAGGTTTTTATTTTATTTTGGTTTTAGGTTTTGATTATTTTATTTTAGGTTTATTTAGTTTAGGTTTAGGTTTTAGCATTTTAGGTTTAGTGTTTAGGGTTTAATGTTTAGGTTAGTTGAGAGTTTAGGGTTTAGGGTTTATGATTTTATAGGGTTTAGGTTTTAGAGTTTAGGGTTTAGGGTTTTAGGGTTTATGTTTAAGGATTTTAGGGTTTTAAAGTTTAGGGTTTAAGGTTTAGGGTTTAGGGTTTAGGGTTTTTAGGGTTTATGGTTTAGGGTTTAGGGTTTAGGTTTTAGGTCTAGGGTTCAAGTTTTAGTTTAGGGTTTAGGGTTTATGATTTTTTTCTTTTACAAAGAATAAATTCAGATTCAACATATCTTCTTTTCGATTTCATCAAGCAAGTAACACACCAAGTTTTCTAAGACATAAGCGATGACATAGATAAAAAGTGAGCAAGCATAGAGCAAATCAAAAATCATAAATAACTTGAACTGTCTCCCCTCTGCCACCACTATGACTATAACCTCCGTCGCTCCTCTCGCCTCCATAACCACTAGTGCTCCAACCACCACCTCCATATCCACCAGCACCTCTAGATCCCCCACCACCACTGCGATAACCGCTGTCTTCTCCTTCGCCTCCACTGCTAAATCTAGACTGAGCCTGGTCGACGGTGATGTTCTTACCATCAAGGTTCTGCGCATTTTTAGGGTTTAGGTTTAGGTTTAGGTTTTTTAGGTTTTAGGGTTTAGGTTTATCTTTTAATTTATTTTGTTACTTTAGGTTTAGGTTTATGGTTTGGGGTTTAGTGGTGGTTTAGGTTTAGGGTTTAGATTAGGTTTAGGAGCAGGGTTTATGGATTATGGTTTAGGTTTAGGGTGGGTATGATTTAGGGTTAAGGATTAGTAGGTTTGTGTGTAGGGTAGGTGGTTTAGGGTGTTTAGTTTAGGGAGGGTTTTGGGTCAAGATTTAGGGTCCGTGGTTTTAAATTAAGCAACCCAGGTGGGTTTATAGTTTATTTTATTTATATTTATTTATTTTATTTTATTTTATTTAGTTTAGTTTATTTATCTTTATTTATTTTATTTATTTATTTTAGGTTTAGGATTAGTTATTTTTTAGTTGAGTTTTATTTTATTTTATTTTTAGGTCCACATTTTATTTTTATTTTTTAAGTTTAAGTTTAGGTTTTTATTTTATTTTTTTAGGTTTAGGTTTTAGGTTTTTATCTTAGGTTTATTTTTAGGTTTTATTTTTAAGTTTAGGTTTAGGTTTATTTTTAGTTTATTTTATATTATTTAGTTTAGGTTTAGGTTTAGGTTTTATTTATTTTAGTTTAGTTTATTTTTTAGTTTAGGTTTAGATTTATTTTATTTTGTTTATTTTATTTTTATTTTAGGTTTAGGGTTTTTTTAGTTTAGGGTTTTGGTTTTATTTTTAATTATTTTAAGTTTTATTTTTTTAGGTTTAGGTTTTATTTAGTTTTTATTTTATTTTATTTTAGGTTTATTTATTTTTATTTTACGTTTAGTTTTTATTTTATTTAGGTTTTTTATTCTTAGGTTTATTATATTTTTGAGTTTAGTTTAGGTTTTTATTTATTTTATTTTTATTAGTTTATTTTATTTTATTTCCAGGTTTAGGTTTAGGTTTTAGTTTAGGTTTTTATTTTATTTTAAACTCGAATCTTTGATAAACTCATTCACTATCAAGTCTAGTGCTACGTCGATGATCTTTTGGTCAAAAATGGAGAAAAGGAAGACCATCTCTTAACTTGAGAGTAGTTTTCGAACAATTAAGATACTTTAACCTCAAAATGAACCCCTGAAGTGTTCATTCAGAGTAGCTTCAGGGAAATTCCTTGGGTTTGTTGTCCAACACCAGGGAATTGAAATCGATTATGAGAAGATCAATGCGATATTAGAAATGCCACCCCCTAAAAGTTTAACTCAACTTAGATCATTCTAAGGGTGGTTGGCATATTTAAGATGCTTTATATCCAACCTATCTGGAAGATGTCAACCATTCTTAGCACTTGTCCAAAAGGATGCCAAGTTCAAGTGGGATGACAAGTGTGAGCATGCCTTCAAGACATCAAGCATTACCTGATGATGTCGTCGGTTCTAGCAGCCCCTATCTCGGGCAAGCCACTCATACTTTACACTGCTATGTTAGATGACTCCTTTGGTGCTTTGTTGGTCCAAGCCAATGATGAAGGGAAGGAAAATACACTCTAGTACCTCAGTCATCATCTAATCCCTACTGAGGCTAATTATCCACCCATTGAGAAGCATTACCGAGCTTTAATCTTTGCATCCCAAAAGCTACAACACTGCATACTTTTCATAAGGTGAACTTAGTCTTTAGGATCAATCTATTATAATATCTCATGACATGACCAATGCCATCCGGATAGTTGGCACGATGATCCATGATCATCTCACAATTTGACATTACCTTTGTACCCCTTTGTGCGGTGAAAGGACAAGCACAGCTTTTTTAGTAGCACACCCACTTCTAGCTGCCTCTCCGCTTAATGATGCTCTCCCTGATGAACAAATAATGCACTTAGGGGATACAAGCATTCACCACTGGGAGATGTACTTTGATGGTGCGCTTCCTCTCAAAGATAAGAAGAACCATAATCTATTATTCCAGGAAAGACAAGGGTAGGAATAGTTCTCTTAACTTCAAACTATGATGTGATAAGATTCTCATATCATCTGTCCAATCCTTGCACCAGCAACAAAGCTGAATATGAGGCTTTTAATGTCAGTCTGGAGTTAGTCATTATCTAAACAACTAGAATATCAACATCTTCAGGATTCACAACTAATTATCAACCAAATTGATGGGTCCTATAAGGTTATAAAGCCCAAGATCTGTCACTACCACAAGTACACCATGGAGGTGTTGGCCTAAATCTCAGAGGTTATAATTTATAAGATTTCTCAAGGAGAGAATGCCATAGCGTATGCTTTAGCCAAGCTTTCCAAAGAGTGGGAATGTTTGGAGGATGAGTCCATATCAATAAAGGTCCAAAATATACAAGTCTTATCCCTTATTGATATTGAACTCATCAAAAAGTCCTCTCTCATAGGGGAGGTTGCCATTACCAAGAAGGGCAAGAAGTTAGATTGGAGGAAATAAATCATGGATTAGCTAAATAAAGCTAAACTACCTCAAGAGAAGTCCCAAGGCCATCGGATGAAGCCAAGAGAACTTTGTTATGCTCTTGTGGATGGTGTCTTGTACTGGTAGACTTTCGATCACATGTGGTTACATTATTTAGACAAGCACGAAGCCCTTAAGATCGTGACTGAGGAACACTCAAGATTGTGTGGAGCCAACCAATCTTGTCTGAAGATAAAAGCCAAGATCAAGAGACTAGGATATAAGCAATGATGATCAAAGATTACATGGATATGCTAGAGATGCCACCAACGCCAAATACATGGTGTGGTTTTACACAAAAACACCCAACATTCTACATCCTACATCATCATGCCATTCGAGTGTTGGGGTATCGACATAGTGGGTCGATTGATCCTCCTTCTTCTAAGGGTCATCGTGTCTTATCGCTACGACTACTTTTCCAAATGGATGAAGGAGATTATGGTCATAGTCGGCATGATGCTCTAATTTTTTTAGAAACCATAGAGTATATAGGTTCGAGTTGCCTTAATGAATTATATCGATAATGGTTATTGCATTCAAGAGCACTGAGATCAACAATTTTACCTGGATACATAGCATAGATTGGAGATATTCTACCATCAACTACCCGAGGGAAAATTGCTTAGCAGAAGCCTTTAATAAAACTCTCATCCAAATACTAAAGAAGATACTCGACAACAACAAGCAATAGTGGCATGAGCAGTTAGTTGAAGCCTTGTGGGCCTATAGCACCACATATAGAACTCCAACTCATTCTACTCCTATCTCTTTAGTGTATGGGTCTGAAGTTGTTCTACCATTAGAAGTCCAACTCCCATCACTAATGATAGCTGTGGGTAGAACGCCAAGTTCTGGTAAGATAAGATCAAAGGTTTGGAGGAGAGTCACCTGTGGGCTACTCTAAGTCGAGATAATTCCCCTAGTGGTGCTCACTTAGTAGCTGCTCTAAGTTGGGCTGATGTCCTACCCTGCTAGTGTGTCATCCCAGTGGTCTTCTTGCTTTGAAGGATGTAAGTCTACCCTTTCCTTCTTTACCTAGCCACTGCACACTAACAAGCGCCTTGTTAGTTTGGTAGGCCTTACTGTGTGGCGAGTAACCTACCTCATGTTGGCTTCATTTAAAAGGATGTGAGTCTGCTACACTTTTTTCTTGGATTAGCCTTAGCACACTAATTGGGTCTAGTGTATTTGAGGTTTAGGATAAGTCCTCTAGTGGCTCCTTCCCTCCTAACTGCTTAAAGTCTAGGTCTAGTCCTTCCTCGAGGCTCCCCACTTAGTAGTCGCTCTAGGTCAGATAGAATTTATCCGACTGATGATAGACTATCCGATGATCAGTTCTGCTTGGAAAGTTGTAAGCCTACACGCTTTATTTCTAGGTTGATCGCAGACACCGATGGCACCTTAGGTTGGTTCTCACTATGTTGATGGATACACCACTGCATCGATGGATACACCTTAGGTTGGTTGGTCTCACCTTAGGATACACCACTTATGATAAAATATATATTCACTTGTGGATTAGAGGACACCCTAGTGGTACCTTTTCCCAAGCTCCTATCTTTAGGGCGTGTCGAAAACTCTAGGAATCACCTGACTACTCTTGAGTTGATATAAGCCCCTAGCGACATTCACTCAGTAGTCGTCCCTAAGTCAGGTTCCATTTATTGTGCTACTAATAGGTCACCCTAGCAGTTGTTCCCAACTTTAGAAGATGTATGCCTGCTATGGCTTCTTTCTAGCATAGTCATTGCATACCGAAAGGCAACCCCTTAGGTTGGCTAGCACTACCCCACAGCCAGTAGACTATCCTTTTGGATTTGTAAATTTGAGATAGGACAAATCTGATATAGGCCCTTCTTAGTGGGTCCATCGCATAGCGACATGGTCCATAAATTAAATCTATCAAATTTGATATAGCTCATATCCCTAGTGGATATGCCCTCAATTTGAAATCAAACTAAACCAAATAAACCATATTAAATCACATGAAATTAAGATAAAATTAATCCTGACTACTTTTTACTTGACATAAGTCCCCAGCGGCATTCACTCAATAGTCACCCTAGGTCAGGTTCAATTTGTTGTGCATCCAACAGGACACCCCAACGATTGTTCATCGCTTTGGAAGATGTAAGTATGCAATGCCTTCTTCTTAGCATAGCTGTTGCACACTAAAAGGCAACCCCTAAGGTTGGCTAGCTCTACCTTGTAGTCAATAGACTATCCCTTTGGATTTTTTACCTAAGGTAGGTTAAGGCTGATATAGCCCCTTCTCAGTGGCTCCATCACACACTGACAGGGTCCATACATTAACCCAGATTAAATTAAACCCAATTTGATTTTCCTCAGTGGAGTTAAATCACACCCTTCTCCTGGAGCCCCAAATTATATATAAACAAGTCAAGCAAAATATCAAATTCAAAACCAACCACCCTAGTGGAGCCAAATAAAAACAACTCCCCAGTAGAGTCTAAATCAAAGAAATCCAACCAAACACTTATCCCTAGTGAATACAACCCCAAAAAAATCTATGAAATTAAACTCAAATTCCAATCCCCATTGAATTGCCCGAACCTGCTTCCCTAGTGGAAGGTTCATATACCCAATCCCCAGTGGACTCAAGCCCATATCTCTAGCAGATATGCCTCCACATCAATTAAAACAAAACAAATTAAAATTGATTTGATCTTAATCCATGGTGGATTATAGATATTATCCCCAGTGATCTTCTTTCCATAAATCATATAATCAAATCAAATTCAAACCTTATCCCCAACAAATTTTCTTCTTCTATGCCTCGACAGACCCTCACATGTCATGTCCAATGCATGTGTGATCCCTATGATCTCTCCTCCATGTCCTTGACATGGAATTCGATCAAATCTTATTTCTTCTTATGCACACCTTTAATACTTCAACCAAAATCCTAACAATGCATTCATTCAAATTACAACATCTTAACATTGTAATCAACATTTTATGATTTGTGATGGTGCAAGCTCAAACTAACTATACAATATCATGCTAAACATATTATAGTGTGAATTAACACAATATATTATATTATAATATATGATGTTATATTATAATTTGTTATAAGATAATATATTATCTAACATTACACCTCATTAGAATCACTTCAAAGGAAGAAATAAAAAATTTTCTCAAAATATGAATAATGTTCATTTCGGATGTAAAATTGTTATTTCTCCATTAGAAATGGTACAAAATAGCATAATTTTGGTGTTGCTTCTTGGTGTGTGCCATGAATTTGGCCAAATTCTTCCATCTCAACCTTCAAATTAACATTTTTGTGAGTTTTGACCCAATGCATTATAACAAAAGTAAAACATACTAAAGTGTACAATAATAATTAGTAACTCACCACCACATTCATATATATGTGAAGTTATATTGTTATGTACATTATAATTTAATATGCTTTCATATAGTATATTATCTTACATTACACCTTAAAATGAATCACTTTAAGAAAAAAATTTATAAAATTTGGTTGAAAAATGAACATTTATTTTGATGCAAAATTCCATTCTTTTGATTAAATGACACACCATAGCACACCCCCAATGATGTTCCCTAAAGCTTACCTTAAATTTGGCCAAATCCCATCATCTTAGTCTATAAATTAATATTTTTATGAGTTATGCCAGTACAAACACTACTACATCATACTATAAGAAACTAAAATATGCTAAACAACAGGTAGTAATACACAGTAGTAAGTTATAATCCATGATCCTACACTATGTTATGGCATCTTATATTATAATACACTATAACATTTTATATTATATTATATTACATATCACCTCGCAAGGGATTTCTTAAGGTTAAAAATCATAAAATTAGTCTAAATAATAAAAACCTATATATTTTAGTCGTATCCCTTTCATATTTTAAATTCAAATAATATATTATGATGACATGCTCTACTTACTATGCATTTGGCCAAATTCCACCATTTTAAAGTTTAAATCAACATTTTTATAAATAATGCTTGTGTAGGCTCGACTGCATGATTGTAAAATACTAAAACAAAATTAGAATGCACAGAACAATATATTATGATATATGATGCCATACTATGTTACATCATATAACATTTTTTTAACTTAAAATCTTACTTTTTATACTACAAGTGGCATAGCATACCTTTGGTACTACAACTTAATTCCCACATCAAATTGTACAAATTTTATCTTCTAATTTTTTAAATCAATATTTTTATGATTTATATTAATATAGACTATAGGGCACAATACCATAATATACTAAAACATTCCAAAACATCTTATAACATCCAAAAACACATCACTACATGCTCAAATATATGATGCTACATTATACTTTAATATATGGTATTATAATATGATTTAAAGCTAAGGTTTAGGGTATTCAAATCTCTAATTATCAAGGGAAAGTCTCTTGATGACATTTTCTTCAGCTACCATAACTATGTTAGGATTAGGTCATTCTTTTGATCTACTTCTAATGACATCTTTATTCAAGGTTTAGGGTTCAGGGTTAAGTTTTATGGTTAGCTTAAGGTTTAGGGTTTATAGTTAGTTTAGGGTTTAGGGCTAGTTTAGGGTTTAGGTTTTAAGGTTTAGGGTTTGGGGTTTAGTGTTTAGGGTTTAGGGTTATAGGTTTTACGATCTCAATTTTATGGTTTTAAGGTTTATTTAGGGTTTAGGGTACAGTGTTTTAGGGTTTAGTGCTTAGGGTTTAGGGTTTAGGGTTTATGATGTGTAGGTTTATTTTAGGGTTTATGGTTTACATTTATGGTTTAGTTTTTAGGTTTAGGGTTTTAGGGTTTATGGCTTAGGGTTTAGGGTTTAGGTTTATGGTTTAAGTTTTAGAGGATTAGGGTTTTAGAATTTAAGATTTTTTTAATAGAACAAATTCAGATTCAACATTTCTTTGTGATTTCATCAACCAAGTGACCTTAAGTTTTCTAAGACATAAGATGACATTGATAAAAATAAGCACCCATAGAGCAAATCAAAACCCTGATATGTAGAACTATCTCTACTATAAAGACAGCCCATAAACATTAGATCCGATCAATCGCTCATTCTCTCCCCTCTAGAGCCACCCCTCCCGAAAGCGGTGGGATCCCATTATATCCCCTATCTCTCCCTCCACCACCACCATGGTTGCGGTCTTCCCACCTCCATAACCACCATTACTCTGAGCACCACTTCGATTTCCACCAGCACCTCTAGATCCCCCATCACCCTATGAGGCCGCTTCTCCTCACCGCCACCACCAGATCTAGACTGAGCCTAGTTGATGGTGATGTTCCGCCAAGGTTCTGCCCATTCTTGGGTTTATAGTTGGGGTTTAGGTTTAGGTTTAGTTTAGGGTTTGGGGTTGGGGTTTAGGGTTTAGGTTTTAGGGTTTAGGTTTAGGGTTTAGGTTTAGGGTTTAGGATTTAGGATTTAGGGTGGGTTTTAGGAGGTTTAGGGTTTAGGGGTTTAGGGTTTAAAGTTTAGTAGTTTAGGGTTGGGAGTTTAGGTTTGTGGTTTAGGTTTAGGGTTTAGTATTTAGGGTTCAATGTTTTTTAAAAAAAAAAAGTAATGGTTTAGATTTTATTAGTTTATTTAGTTTATTTTCTTATTTGAGTTTTTTATTTTTTAGGATTATTTTTTATTTTATTTAGTTGAGTTTATTTATTTTAGGTTTTTTATTTTAGTTTATGTTTTTATTTTAGTTTATTTTTTAGGTTTAGTTTATTTTTTAGTTTAGTTTTATTTTATTTTATTTTTAGGTTTAAGTTATTTTAGGTTTAGGTTATGGTTTTATTTTATTTTCTAGGTTTAGGTTTGAGTTATTTTAGGTTTATTTTAGGTTTTATTTTTTATAGGTTTAGATTTATTTTTTATTTATTTTATTTTATTTAGTTAAGGTTTAGGTTGGGTTTAGTTTATTTAGGTTTATTTTAGGTTTTATTTATTTTAGTTTAGTTTATTTTAGTTTAGGTTTTGGTTTATTTTTTTTTTAATTTTAGGTTCAGGTTTCTTTTTGGTTTAAGGTTTAGGTTTATTTTTTTTATTTCTTTTAAGGATTTATTTTTAGGTTTATTTTTTAGGTTTAGGTTTTTATTTAGCCTTTATTTTATTTTATTTTAGGTTTATTTTCTTTTTATTTTAGGTCTAGTTTTTATTTTGTTTAGGTTTTTTATTTTTTTTAGTTTAGTTTAGGTTATATTTATTTCATTTTAGTTTAGTTTTTATTTTTTATTCTATTTTCTTTTTAGGCTTAGGTTTAGGTTTAGTTTAGTTTAGTTTTAGTTTATGTTTTTATTTTATTTAATTTTATTATTTTAATTTGATTTATGTTTTATTCTTTATTTTATTTTTTAGGTTTTATTTAGTTTAGGTTTAGGTTTTAGCTTTTTAGGGTTTAGGGTTTAGGGTTTAGGTTTTAGGTTTAGGGTTTAACTTTTAGTTTAGGGTTTAAGGTTTTTTTAATAGAGAATAAATTCAGATTCAACATTTCTTCTTTTTGATTTCATCAACCAAGTAACGCAAGTTTCAAGAAGACATGATAATAAATATAAAAAAATGAGCAACATAGAGCAAATAAAAAACCATAGATAACTAAAACCATCTCTATAATAAAGACAGTTCCATAAGTAATAGGTCAGATCAATCGTTCTTTAATTTCTCTAGTTCTCATCAGAACCACCTCGACCTTTAGAGTAGTAGAATCCAACATGATTTTGCCAATCTCTCCCTCTGCCACCATCACGGTTGTATCCTCCATCACTCCTCCTGCCTCCATAACCACCACTGCTCTGACCACCACCTCTATATCTACCACCACCTCCAAATCCCCCACCATCATTGTGATAACTACCGCCTCCACCTTCGCCTCAACTGCCAGATCTAGATTAAGTCTAGTTGATAGTGATGTTCCTACTGTCAAGGTTATGCCCATTCTTAGAGTGTAGGTTAAGGTTTAGGTTTATTAGGTTATGGGGTTTATGTTTATGTTTTAGTTACTTTAGGTTTAGGTTTAGGGTTTTGATTTAGGGTTGTTTGAGTTTAGTGTTTGGGTTTAAGATTTAGGTTTAGGTTTAGGTTTAGTTTAGTATTTTGTCAGGTAGTAGTAGTTCATTTATTTTTTAGGTTGTGATTTATACCATTTTTTAAATTATGCAAACCCAGTTAGCTCATTTAGTTTAGTTTTTTATTTTATTTATTTAGGTTAATTTTATTTATATCATTAATTTAGTTTATTATTTTACTTTAGTTTATTTTAGATTTTTTTTTAAGTTTATTCTTTGGAGAGTTATTTTATCTTTAGCAGGTTTGGTTTAGAGCTAGCCCAGGACCCAGGGTCTTAGTGGCTCAGCCTATTTGTCTTTGCCTCAGTTGCCTGCCCCAGCCTAGGCCTAGGCCCTGGTTTGAGTCTGGGGTTGGTGGCCTAGTGGCATGGCCTGTCCCATCGTTTAGGTCAGTGTCAGGCTCAGTTTAACCTGGGTTTAGTAGCCTGTTTAGGTAGGGCTTTTAAGGCCTAGGGCAGTGCAGCCTGGCCCAGGCCTGGTGGCCCATGGGCAGGTTTGTGGCCTAGTTTATAGTTTCAGCCAGGTCAGTGGTTATAGTTTAGGGTTTCAGGTTAGGCCCAGGGTTTTAGACTAGTGTTAGACAGTCAGGCCCAGAGGTCAGCAGTAGGGTCTGGGGCTAGCAGAGCCTAGTCAGGCCTAGTGGCTGGTGCATGGTCAGGTTTTTTAAATTTTAAATTTAATCTTTAAAAAAAGTAAAGGCAGTTTAGGTTTATTTAGTTTTAATTTAGTTTATTTTATTTTTATTTTGATTTAAAATTATTTATTTTTATTATTTATTTTGGTATTTATTTTAGTTTATTTTTAAAGTTTTAATTTTAGTTTATATTTTTATTTTATTTTATTTTATTTCTTTTATTTTATTTTTAGAGTTTAGGTTTTTATTTTCTTTTTAGGTTTAAGTTTGGTTTTACTTTAGGTTTATTTTATGTTTTATTTTTATATAGTTTATTTTTTTAGTTTATTTTATTTTATTTATTTTAGGTTTATTTATAATTTTAGTTTAGTTCATTAGTTTTATGTTTATTTTATTTTATTTTATAGTTTAGGTTTTTTCTTTAGTTTAGGTTTTAGGTTTATTTTTATTAATTTTTAGGTTTTATTTTTATTGTAGTTTAATTTTATTTAGTTTTCTATTTTATTTTATTTTATTTTATTCTATTTAATTTTTATATTTTTGTTTCATTTTAGTTTAGGTTAATTTTATTTTATTTAGTTTTATTTTTTAGTTTATTTTCTTTAAGTTTTAATTTATGTATGTTTATATTATTTTATTTGATTATTTTATTTTAATTTTATTTTGGTTTAGATTATTTTATTTATTTTAGTTTTATAGTTTTAGTTTAGGTTTAGCCTTTTTTTTAGGGTTTTTATTTTTTGATTAGGGTTTAGGGCTCAGGGTTTAGTAGGCCTAAGTTTGTAGGGTTTCTTTTAGGTTTGTGGCTCAGTGGCCTTTTTGGTTGGGTTTGGGGTTTTGGGTTTTGGTAGGTTTTAGGTTTAGGGTCCGTTAGTTAGGTTTGACTTTTTTTTTTTAACAGAAAAAAATTCAACATTCCTTCTTTCTTTATTTATTTATTATTTATTATTTAATTTATTTTTATATTTTATTTATATTTTTTTATTTTTAGTTTATTTTATTTATTTTTTATTTATTTTAGTTTTATATTTTTATTTTATTTTATTTCTTTTAGTTTTTATTTTTTTTTAGTTTTATTTTATTTTATTTTTTTTTAGGTTTATGTAGTTTTATTTATTTTATGGTTTTATTTTTTTGGTTTTTAGTTTATTTTATTTTATAATTTTATTTAGTTTTAGGGTTTAGGTTTAGTTTATTTTAGGTTTAGGTTTTTTTATTTTATTTATTTATTTTAGGTTTATTTCTTTCTTACTTAGTTTAATATTTTTTATTTATAGGTTTATATTGGCTTGTTTAGGTTTAGGTTTTATTTAGTTTTATTTTATTTAGGTTTTATTTATATTTTATTTTTAGTTTTTTTAAGTTTTTTATTTTTTTAGTTTAGTTTAGGTTTTATTTTATTTTATTTTGTTTGGTTTTGTTTTTATTTTATTTTCCTTAGGTTTAGGTTTAGGTTTTAAATTATGTTTTTATTATTTATTTTTATTTTGGTCATGTAGGGTTTTAGGTTTGGGGTTTAGTTTAGGGTTTTTATTTTAGTGGGTTTAGGTTTTGGCAGCCTTTGGTTTATTTTAGTTTAGTTTTGGTTTTTTTTAACAGAGAAAACACATTCAACATTTCATCTTTTGTTTATTTAGTTTATTTTTTTATTTATTAGTTTATTTTTATTTTATTTTATTTTTATTTTATATTTTATTTAGTTTAGTTTATTTATTTTAGATTCATTTATTTTAGTTTAGGTTTTTATTTTGTCATTTTGAGGTTTTTTTTTTTAGATGACTTTATTTTATTTTATTTTTTTAGGTTTTAGTTTTATATTTTATTTTATTGGTTTTAGGTTTTTTATTTTATTTTAGGTTTATGTTTGAGTTTATTTTAGGTTTATTTTTATTTGTTTAGTTTAGTTTATGTGTTTATTTATATTTTATTTTAGTTTAGGTTTAGTTATTATTTATTTAGTTTATTTATTTTAGTTTATTTAGTTTTTTTTATTTTAGTTTATGTTTTCTTTTGGGTTTAGTTTATTTTTTTTATTTTTGGTTTATTTTTAGGTTTAAGTTTTATTTATTTTATTTAGTTTGTGTTTTATTTTATTTTATTTTACATTTAGTTTTAATTTTATTTTAAGTTTTTTATTCAGTGTATTTTATTTTTTTAGTTAGTTTAAGTTTTATTTATTTTATTTTAGTTTATTTTATTTAATTTTAGTTTAGGTTTGGTTTTATTTTAGTTTATTTATTTTAATTAGATGGTTTATTTATTTATTTTATTTTAGGGTTTTAGGTTTTGTTTAGGTGTATTAGGCTTTTTTGTTTTATGTTTAGGTTTAGGGTTTAGGTTTAGGTTTAGGATTCAGGTTTTAGTTTAGGATTTATGGCTTTTGGTTTCTTTTTAGCAGAGAACAAATTAAAATTAAACATTTTTTCTTTTCGATTTCATCAACCAAGTAACACACCAAGTTTTCTAAGACACAAGCGATGACATAGATCAAAAATGAGCACGCATAGAGCAAATCAAAAACCCAAGATAACTAGAACCATCTCTACTATAAAGACATAATTCCATAAGCACTAAATCGAATCGACCATTCTTTAGTTTCTCCAGTTCCCAAACCACCCCGTTTCGAGAGATCCACCATCATATCCCCGATCTCTCACTTCGCCATCACTATGGCTTTAACCTCCATCGCTCCTCCCGCCTCCATAACCACCACTACTCTGTCCACCACCTCCATGTCTACCAGCACCTCCAGATCCCCCACCACCATCATATAACCCCCGCCTTCCTCCATCAGATTGGGGATCTGACCTGGATGTTGATGTTCCTGTGACCCATTCTTGGTTTTGGTTTAGGTTAGGTTTATTAGGTTTTAGAGTTTAGGTTTATTTTAAATTTATTTAGTTACATTAGGTTTAGGTATAGGGTTTGGGTTTAGGTTTAGGTAGTTTGTGGGTTAATACTTAGGGTTTACTGGGTTTAGGTTTAGGGTTTAGGGTTTAGGGTTTGTGGTTTAGATTGGTATTTTTTAATTAAGCAAACCAAGAGGTTTAGGTTTATTTAGTTTAATTTTATTTATTTTATTTATTTTATTTTATATTTAGGTTTATTTTTTATTTTGTTTGATTTATTTATTTAAAGGTTTATTTATTTTAGTTTAGGTTTTTTATTTTAGTTTATTTTAGGTTTAGGTTTAGGTTTATGTTTATTTTTTTAGTTTTATTTTATTTTATTTTAGGTTTAAAATTTTTTTTATGCTTAGGTTTTATTTTATTTTAGGTTTAGGTATTAGTTATTATTTTAGGCTTTTTTAGGTTTTTTTTTAGTTTAGGTTTAGGTTTATTTTAGTTTATTTTATTTTATTTATTTTAGTTTTTAGTTTATTTTTGGTTCTAATTTAGGTTTTATTTATTTTAGTTTAGTTTATTTTATAGGTTTATGTTTATTTTATTTTTTTATGTTTTTCTAAATTTAGGGTTTAGGTTTTTTTTATTTGTTTTGGTTTTATTTTAGGTTTAGGTTTTATTTAGTTTTATTTTATTTAAGGTTTTGTGCCACCATCCTTCAAGATCTTTGAAACCGGATAACTCATTGCACACTTTAGACTGCATCACTGGTATAAACTCCTCTTCCGCCTTTTCATTAAGTGTCAAGTGTTGCATTTGATTTAACTACCAACGTTCTGATGACTTTCTGAGTTGGAGCACCACTTCATCAAGAGTTTTGTAGAGGGTGACCAGTATGTGACCTCATTGTAGAGAAATAGAAACTCATTACATTTTACATTAACCCGAGTAAAAATGTGAACTGTCCTCAATAACCATCGAGATTCTTCTCAAGAATATCCATGACCCCATCACCTTCTTAAGGGCTTTACCATCAAACTATTCAAGAAATTAATAAACAAGGCTAGCTACAAGAAAGCCAAATAGTTTCCCTTTCCTACCAATCATCTAGGCCCAAGTCTGAAGGTGTTGTGAAGAAGTGAGGATAGTTAGTAGATGAGGGGAGACAAAGAAGTATGAGAGACTATGAGCTTAGTGGCCTCCTTGCCACCTCCTAACCCACCTCACCACATAAGTAGCCACCATGCCACTACAACCATTTCCACCAGCCTCTACCTAATAGTAGTATTCATATCCATCGTGGTACTTTCACTACTCCGATAGATTGAATAAGCCATATTCATTCAAGAGGGAGGTAATTAGGAAAACCTTTAAGAATCTCTTAAAGCAACCTGACTTTCAATTACCAGAGCCTACAATGCTAGAGGAAGTGGGCAAAAGTTATGATCCTAGCTATGCCCCTACCACCGCATGTTAGGCCATGTCTTAGACGATTGTATCACTTTTAAGGATTAGCTTGAGCTCAGCTACAAGTTGAGAGCCATAGTTATCCCTAAGGAATACTTATTAGAACAACCATCTAGTTATGTTAGAGTAATCCTTGGGGATACTTGTGATCCTCTTAAGACCAAAGAAGGTTAGATATCTCCCTATCTCAAACCTCTACGAAGATCATTTCCAAGATCAAGAAACTTTACTTTCAGGTGGCTGAAGTAGCTCAAACCTCCAAAACCAAGGAAGGTTTGCTAGTTGCAAAAGACAACTCGGGGAGGATGACATCCCAGTAGTAGCAGTAGCTCACCATACTTGCCCAGGATAGTCCACTAGTGTAGCCACCGTCCTAGTCCAGTACTCTCTCCACCATTGCAGCTACCACTCTTCTATTAGCTCCTCTTCTATCGACAAGAGCATTGTATATGTGGATAAGGGCACTAAATCCATTACTCTGCTTACTTTACTTGATTTCTATCATGTACCTCCACCCAAAAAGAAATTAGTGAAGAAAGCTGATTCTACTTATATATTGTCTACTTCTCATGCTCTTGATTTTATTCATATTAAAAGCTCTGAAGTCTAAATAAAATAATAGCTTTAGTAGTTCCAATCCTTTCCTTTCTAATTCGAGTCGACAATCCTTCTCTAATCAATCTTTTACCTCTTGAGATTGACTTGGAGTCAAATGACTCGAGGATCCCATAGGAGAAGCTATAGGTATGCCCGATGAGAAGGTAGAACTTTCCACAAGCCATCATTCTAAGAAGTCACTGTAGTCAACCTACGCAGTGGCAAAGTTTTACCTCCTAGGGAAGCACCTCAAGATAAGGGTAAGCAAGTCATTAGTTCTAGTGAGTAGACAGCCCCTCCATAGGATGATCCACCCATGGATATTCTTGTAGAGGACCAAGCCAGAGACCAAGCCAGAGTTGATTACAATGTCTTAGCTCACCTTAGAAAGTTTCCAGCTATGTTAAGCATAAAAGATGCCCTTTTCTTATCCAAAGTGATGAGGGAATTTCTAAGCAAGGCCATACTTGATCTAAATATATATTTAGCTCGGCTGACCGCTACTAAAAAGGAGGCATGCCACTCAAAGGACATCTTAGGAGTTGCATTCAGCGATGAAGACTTACTCCTAGGGATGATCATGCATCGCCTCTTTACATTATAGGTAATATTGGTATATATAGGCTATCCAGAGTTCTAGTTGACCCGAGTGTATCAGTCAATATTATGAGTCTAAGAACCCTTTCCTACTTGAGGATCGACATCTGCAAACCCCAAAAAGAATGGATAATGTTGAGAGGATTCAATCAACAAGATTATAGGGCCTTATGGTGTGTATTTTGATGTATAATGGGGACACCACACAGATCGTAGAGGGGTACTTTTTGAGGAGATGGGGTACAACATTAAAGTATGATATACTATATCAAAAGATAAAGGAATCACCCTACAATTGACCTAATCATGTAATAAGGACTCAAAAAATGATGAGTCTTCGAATGTACTAGAGATTTTTCCCAAACTTTACATGGATGAATAAAGCAAGGTTTATACTAAACGTGGATCTTAAGTTCCCTGTGGAGGCAAGCCTCCATAGTTAATTACATCTTAGGAAATGAAATTTTTTAAGAATACTCTCAATTAAAGTAGACAATTATCATCTCCAAACATTTCAAGGTTAGGCTATCAAAGGATTGGCTGTATTTGAAAAATCAATTGGGAAAGTTCAAAGAGAAGACTTATTTTTGGAATCCAAATGAAATAAGTAAGAAATTATCATGATACTAGAGTAGTAAGCATTCCAATATATCATAGTTGGGCTTTATAATTTTGAAGTTGAGAAGATTTAAATGTTTTGAGTTGAAATTTAATTAGATTACTATGGCTTATAATCCACCAACACAAGATTGTGGGAATACCTAATAGGTGAGGATTTATGCTCATAGACTAAAAGAAATAGATACCTCAGATCTTAAATCTAAGGAGCTTTAGTATGAGCTAAATCATAACCTAAACCTAAGTGGCAGGTGGACATAAGGGTTTACCTCTACAAGAGAGAATAAATTATCCGACTTCTAGACTTATAACTGCTCAGAGTGGTTGTCAGCTAACTCCTCCTATGATTTTAAAACCATGTAGTATGGTCTTATGAATTGGAAGATAGCTAGGGTAGTTATTTAATTAGAAAGAGACTAAAGGTCTAAACACACTCCCTAAGTGACTAGAGCATAAGTTGTATGAGCATATGACTTAATCTATAGATGTAAAATATTTTTAAATTTTATTTTATTTTAAACACATTATTTTGACAGGGGCTTATGGATTTATTATGCCTAAATGCATGATGAAATAGGTTATGGGTCAAATCAACTAGAAGAAGGTGTTCTCCACCACATGGAATGCCCTCACAAGTCAAGCATTCCTTTATCATGAAAAGAGAGAAAGAATATGCATGAGTGAAACATAAAATCATATAGCTAAGGGTTGCTAAATCTTTTAATTATCTTATTTATGTATTAGGCTTTATGATGAGATTATGAGTTGTTTAAAATTTAGTTATGAGTGATTAGTTGGGTAGAAAAGTTATTTTTATCCTAAGAGCCTAATCATGTCCAAGCCACATATTAAAGCATTAATCATTTAAGAAACTATGAAAACCATGCCATCTTGATTTTCAATGTAAACATAACATCAAACAATTATATAAACTATCATAAATGAATAAAAGGCTAGTGCGGTTGGGTACCGTCGTACAACCCGAAGAGAAAAGATGGGTAGTCGATGTTATCCCCTTATACAACCTCTAATATGAAAAATAATTATAATTGCATTAAATGCTATGTGGCTCTTCTTTCTTCATTTCTCCATTTTTTTATTTGGTTCTTTTTTCTATTTGGCTTCAAAAGAATCATAGGGAACACCAGGACAAAGCCTTATGGCCACTGCTCATCCTAATCCCCCATAGCACTAATCCTAATTCTTATTGCAAAAATTACATTTATGTTGGAAAAGTAAATTTAACTACACCTGCAAAATAGAGGTTAGCTAAATAAACATATAATCCTAAGTAGTTGTATTTATGATTTGGACTTAGCACCCTACACATGGATAACTAAGCCCACATGTCCTAACTTGGATTATGCTTAAGGATTTAAGCAACCTGTAAAAAGAGCATTCACATTTATTTTTAAGCATCCTTTAAGCATAATCCCCTACAAAAAACATGATTAGGCTAATATTGGCCTATCATCCAGTCTACGAAGCATACACCCTAACATCCAATCTATAGTAATACATCATAAAACAAAACATACATCATATCATACACCGTCCTAACTTAGAGCTATAAGTTGTTGCTTAATTATAATGGTTGTATTAAGGCTTGTGTGGTAAGTCTTGTTAGGCATTAGTGTTGTATTTTCTAAGTGTAGAAGGATTTAATTTAACATGGAAGGTTGATTTCATTTGAAGTAGTTTAATTGATTTGAGAATTTTAATTTGTGTTTTCTTTTGTTTCATTTCATTACACTTAGCAACTAAGTGTTATAAAGAGAGGAAAAGAGGATCACCCTCTTTCATCCCTACCTTAAATCACTGTATAAAGTATATTAATTTGATTTAGTTCTCTTTAGTGAATGGCTTATTAAATGATTTAATTAATCCTAAGTTTAGGTTCACTTTAAATAATCCTATTCAAAATGAAAGGCATCTTAAGATTAAGTTAATTGAATTACTACCTTTGAAACAAGTATATGATTTAATCCTAAGTGTATCTATACATGCAACATATTTTATAACACTTAAATGATGAATGTATGTGTATGTTTAGAATTTATATTTTATTTGATTGATTTATTTAAACATATTAATTTAAAACTTTATCCAAATTCTTATACAGAAAGGAGATAAGAATGACATTAAATAGGCATGTGTCATTGTTAAACTAGGGAAGTGAGATAATCAAATGACCTCTTTGGAGCTAGCTAAAGCCTCATATTCTCGGGATGTCCATACTATATACACATTTACATTCAAACATATGTAAATTTGTATACATGAACATAGGAAGTAAGTTCCAAATCATATGGCGAATTAATTCAACCACTTAGTCAATTATGAATGCATGCAATTTTAATGTAAAATGGGATTTTTCATTCTTTAATCACATATGCATATTCATGTACAAAGATATCATTTGGCTCATTTGAATTCATTTGGGTCAAATGGGTTATGTTGACCAATTTGACCAAATTGGCCAAATTGGCTTGGGTTGGGTGTTGGTTTGGATTTTGTTGAGCAATTAAAGGTAATTGTAGGCTTTGGTTTAAATTAATTTGGATTTGGTTTTGATTTGGACCAACTTGAACCTTTAGGTCAATTTATGCTAAGTAGGTCAATTGGGTTCAATTGGGTCCAATCATGGCTTTGGTCAAGTTCAACAATCAATTTGGAATGAACTTGAGCCATTGATTGCAATCAATTTGGTTTATATTTTGATTCGACCCAATTTGGTCTTTTAGGTCCATTTTGGTCAACTTGGGTCAAGAGGGATAATTGGGTTTGGTTTGACTCAATTGAAGGTCAAGTCATATTCAAATATTGATGTTGATTTGGTATGAATCATTGGTTTTAAAGGATTTAGCTTTGGTTGTAATTTGGCTAGTTTGGGTTCATATGGGTTAAGGGGTTGACTTGGTCAAATTACCAAGTTGAGTTGGTTTGACCATATTTATGATAATTGATCAACCTAGGGTGATCAGTAATCATGATGGAAGGTTTTGATGGGCTTGGTTCAATCTAATTTGGGTAGGATTAAAACTTGGCTCAAATAGGTTAAATTGGGCACTTTGGGTCAAGTGGACCAATTGGGTTTAGTTGGCTTGATTTTGGGTTGAGTTTGATGTAGTTGAGTTTATTTATGGATTTAGGTTTGATATATAAATTCAATTGCAATTGGCTTGGGTTCAAATGGGTTTGGGTTCATTTGAACATTTCAAGTCAAAAGGGTTAAGTTGGGTTTGACTTGGGTTGATTTTGGTTTGGCATGATGATTGTTGATTTCATTTTTTATTTGTGAATATTATTGAGGTATGATTGATTCATAAGAAAAATCAATTGGGTTTTGAATGAAGGAATTTGGCTAAGTTCGTGGAGTTGAGTCAAGTGGCTTCTGTTTGGATTTTGATATGGTTTGATTTAGTTTTGATGATTTAAATGTATATTTCATTTAAATTTTTGAAGATGATCAAAAATATGATTTATTTGTGAGAAAATCAATTGAGTTTGACTTGATTTGGATTATTATTTGGCTTAGACCATGGGATATGTCATATGGCTTAGGAAGAGTTTTGATTTAATTTGATTTAGTTTGATTTAGTTTTGATCATTTGAATGTAGATTTGATTTATATTTAGGAAGATTATTGAAGATATAAATTGATTATGAGAAAATCAATTGAATTTAGATTGATTTGGATTAGGATTTTGATAAGTCCATGGGATAGGTCATATGAAGGGTTTTAAGTTTGGATTTGATCATAGGATTCAATCATTTGGTTTTGGAATTTGGATTTAGATTTGGATTTGAATTTGAATTTGATGTTTGAATTGAACTTGAGGTTTGGTTTGAGAAGGTGAACATGAATTGGATTTGGGTTGAAGGGTAGGTGGATTATAATCATAATGCTCTAAGTCTCTAAGTTAGTTAAGTGTTTACCTAATTGTTAGAAGTGTCTTATGACTAAGGAAGTCTTACTCTCTTGAAGTCTCCTAAATCTAAGGTTGGAAGATTGAATCTGCACTCCAAAAGTGAGGTGAACAGGCCTTAGGCTACATAGTGTTGCCCTTGGAGATAAATGGTTAGAAGATTGAAGCCAAGTTTCACATTATAGACTTGGATACATCTTTCAATTTTTTTCTTAGTAGACCATGGATACATAAGAACAACATAATTCCATCCTGTCTACATCAGTGTATGAAGTTCATGAGAGGTGGGATTTTCTACTATGGCAAAGGAGATCTCAAGCCATTTACAGTTCATGAGGTCGGCATATATGAGGATGCGGCTTACTACCTCCTTCAACATCAATAAGTCTATTCTCATGAACTTGGCCAAAGTTTAAAAATAAAAGAAAAAGATAAAAAAAGAAAAGGAAAGAGAAAAAGAAAAGAAATGAGAAAATGAAAAAGAAAATTAAAGGGAGAGAAAATAGATTTGGAGGAGGAAGTGGAGCCTGACATTAGATTCCACCCACAGTACGTTACTCCATTCGAACATGTGGGTCCAATGACCTAACCTTCACCAGGTAGATGAAGAGGCCCGTTCAGAGGCAGTCCTAGGGTTGGAAATCCTCCTTATTGGCCACCCTATAGAATATATGTCCTAGCTACCAAAAGTACACCTACTATCAATACAGACTTAGAATCTAGTTCATAGGATGAGTCTTATATGCACACACCACTCTTCTTAGTAGATTCCCTTGGAGGTGACACTTAAGCTAGATAATAATGGAGACCGGGCTCCAAAGCAAAGCATAAGTGCATCCAAGTCTATATGTGAAATAGTTAGGCATCAGTTGGGAACCTTAGCTCTAACCCCACTTTCCTCTCAAAAAGTTGAGGGTTTGGTAGCTAAGGAAGCCCCTAGGTCATCCACAGGTGTGAAGACTCAGAGGTTCTTTTTGGGAGCAACATCTTCAAGTCAAGAAGTTGATGTAGAACTTGAGGATGATTCATATAATGATTTAATAGAATTACTTTTTGATTGGTACTTGCCTTGTGTTCATAATTTAGCAAAGAAAGGGTGAATCCCACATACATCAAAGTGCGTGACTACTTCGAAAGAAATTGGAAGAATAAATGCAAAAGCACTCAAACAAGATCGGGACTAGGAATCATTATAGTGGGTCTAGTTGATGATGACGATTACTACTTAGTCATCACCAATCATTTAGAATCTGATAGGTTCTTTTCAAATCACATTAACTCATATGAGAGTCGTGCTTAAAACTTCATGATCCGGATGATTTTAAAGTCAAAGATGCACCACCAAAGTTTGAAGAAGAGATCAAGTCAACCATCAATGAGCTCAAGGAAATTAACTTAGGCACTGAAGAAGACCCAAGCATGACATACATCAGTTCTTTGTTGAATAAAATTGCTTAGTTAGGCTATTGACTGAGTTTAAGGACTACTTTGCATGCAGTTATGAAGAGATGCTTGCATTGGCTCCTTATGTAGTGGTCCATAAACTAACAGTAGAGCCTACTACTAACCCTATCAAGCAAGCTCCTAGATGCATGCGATTAGACATAGAATAATAGGTCATTTATGAAGTTAAGAAACTGATTGATGTGGGCTTCATTTGGTAAAAAAATACCCTAACTGGTTAGCCAGCGTTGTCCTAGTTAAGAAAAAGAATAGCCAAATTCACATATTCATCAATTTTAGGAATTTAAATAAGGCATGTCCAAAATACGAATTTCCACTACTAATCATGGAGCTGATGGCGGACATTGCCTCATCTCATGTAGTCTTCTCTTTCATGAATGCCTCATCTTGATATAACCAAATAAAGATGGCCCTTGAAGATGAAAGAAACACTACTTTTAGAACACCTGATCAGAATTTATTGCTATAAGGTCATGCCTTTCACTTAAACATGTCGTGCTAAATGGGGCTATGACTCTAATCTTCGATGAACTCATTCATCATCAAGTCGAGTGCCATGTCGATGATCTCATGGTTAAAAGTTAAGAAAAGGAAGACCATCTCTTTAACTTGAGAGTAGTTTTGTAATAGTTAAGATAATTTAACCTAAAAATGAACCCCCTGAAGTGTGCATTCGGAGTAGCTTCAGGGAAATTCTGTGGGTTTGTTGTCCAACACCAGGGAATCAAAATTAATTTAGAGAAGACCAAGGCAATTTTAGAAATGCCTCCCCATAAAAGTTTAACTCAACTCAGATCATTCCAAGGGCAGTTGTTGTATCTAAGATGCTTTATATCAAATTTATTGGGAAGATGTCAGCCATTCTCAGCACTTGCCAAAAAGGATGACAAGTTCAAGTGGGATAACAAGTGTGAGCATGCCTAAGAATACATCAAGCATTACCTGATGATGCCATTAGTTCTAGAAACCCCTATCCTAGGCAAGCCACTCATACTTTATAGTGCTACGTTAGACGACTCCATTGGTGCTTTGTTGGCCCAAGCTAGAGACAAAGGGAAGAAAAATGCACTCTACTACCTTAGCCATCATCTAATCAACTGAGGCTAATTATCCACCCATTGAGAATCATTGTGTAGCTTTATTCTTTGCATCATAAAAGTTACAACACTACATCCTTCCTTATAATGTGAACTTAATCTCTAGGATCAATCCAATAAATTATCTTATGACACAGTTAATGCTATCTGGACGGTTTGTATGACGGTCCATGATCCTCTTGTAGTTTGATGAGATTCTTATATCATTTGTCCAAACCTTGGACCAATAATGAAGCCAAATATGAGGCTCTGATTGCTGGTTTGGAGTTACTCATTTCTCTAAGCATCCAGAACATCAACATCTTCGGGGATTCTTTGCTAGTTATCAACCAAAATGTTGGGTCCTATAGGTTATAAAGCCCAAGCTCCATCACTACCACAAGTACACCATGGAGTTGTTAGCCCAAATCCTAAATGTTACCATTTATAAGATTCCTCACGGAGAGAATGCCATAGAATATGCTTTAACCAAGCTGGCTAAGGAGTTGACATGTCTGGATGATGAGGCCATATCAATAAAGGTACAAAATAGATAAGTCTTATCCCTTATTGATATTGAACTCATCAAAAAGTACTCTCTTGAAGGAGAGGTTTCCATTTCCAAGAAGGACAAGGAGTTAGATTAGAGGCAACCATTCATGGATTACCTAAATAAAGGTAAACTACCTCAAGAGAAGTCCCAAGCTCATTAGATGAAGTAGAGAGAACTTTCTTATGCTCTTGTGGATGGTGTCTTGTACCGGTGATCTTTTGATCATATGTGGTTACATTATATAGATAAGCATGAGGGCCTTAATATTGTGACTGAGGTATACTCAGGATTATGTGGAGCCAACCAATCCGTGCCAAAGATGAAAGCCAAGATCAAGAGATTAGGATACTACTTGCCATTGATGATCAAAGAATGCATGGATATGGCTAGTTGATGCCACCAATGTGAAATACATGATGTGGTCCTACACTAACCACCCAACATTCTACATCCTACATTGGCCTCATAGCCTTTCGAGTGTTGGGGTACTGACAAAGTGGGACCGATTGATCCTCCTTCTTCCAAAGGTCATCGGTTCATCTTAACTACTACTGACTACTTTTCCAAAAGGGTGAAGGCAATTCTACTCAGAGAGGTCACAACTCAGCATGTGCTCCACTATTTTAGGAACCATATCATATATAGGTTCAGAGTGCCTCAATGAATTATATATGATAATGGTACAGCATTCAAGAGCACCGAGGTCAACAACTTTGCCTAGAGATATAGCATAGATTGGGGATATTCTACCATCAACTACCCGAGGGAAAATGGCTTAATAGAAGCTTTCAACAAAACTCTCATCCAAATATCAAGACGACACTTGACAATAATAAGTAGTGGCATGAAGCCATGTGGGCCTACCACACCACATATAGAACTCCAACTCAGTCCACTCTTTTCTCCTTAGTGTATGGGTCTAAAGCCATTCTTCCATTAGAAGTCCAACTCCCATCACTAAGGATAGTTGTGGGTTGAAAAATCACAATCGAGCAGAACACCAAGTTATGGTTAAAAGAGCTTGAAGGTCTGGCAGAGAGACGCCTACGGGTATGCCAAAACCTTGAGTTGTATAAAGCTAAAATGATCAGGATGTTGTGCTACTCTACTAGTGTGTCACTCCAATGGTCTTCTTGCTTTTGGGGATGTAAGTATGCTACACTTTCCTTCCTTACTTGGCCACTGCACACGAACGAGCACCTTGTTAGTTTGGTAGGCCTTCTTTTGATAAGCTACCTCATGTTGTCTTCATTTAAGAGGATGTGAATCAGCTACACTTTCTTCTTGGATTAACCTTTGTGCACTGACTAGGTCGAGCATATTTGAGGTTTAGGATAAGTCCCCTAGCAACTCCTTCCCTCCTGACTGCTTCAAGTTTGTGTCTAGTCCTTCTTTGGGGCTCTCTGCTTAGTGGTTTCTTTAGATCAAATAGCATCTATTTTGTCGATGATAGACTATCTTGATGATCAGTTTCTCTTGGAAAGTTGAATGCCTACACGCTTTCTTTCTAGATTGATCGTTGCACACCGACGGGCACCTTAGGTTAGTTGTTCTCACTATAATGATGGATACACCACTCATACTGATGGATACACCTTAGGTTAGTTGGTTCTTGCACCTTAGAATACACCCACTCATGAGATAAGTCCCATGCTTTCCTTGTTTACTATATCAATAGGCTTTCTTTTCCGTGGCTTAGGATAGTGCCCCTAGCAGACCTCCCCTATGGGTACTATATTTGTATCCGATCTTTTGCGACCTTATTTAGACACCCGTGTTTCTCATAGCTTCCCCTTTTTAACTAATTGTAGTTGGACAATCTATCCCTGGATATTCTCCCTTAATCTAGTAAATTTGAGAGGTCAAGGCCGATATAGCCCTTATCGTGTGGTCCCTCACACACATAGAAAACATATAAACAAAATATATATATTCACTTGTGGATTAGGAGGACACCCATACTTGTATCTTTTCCCAAGCAGGTATCCTATCTTCAGGGTAGTGTCAGGAGAACTACCTATAAGATTCGTTAACTACTCTTGAGTTGATATAAGCCCTTAGTGGTGTATATATGTACATATTTAGGGTTTAGGGTTTAGGGTTTAGAATTTTAGTGTTTTGAGTTTTGGGTTTAATGTTGTAGGTTTAGGGCTTAGGGTTAGTTTTAGGGTTTAGGATTTAGTGTTTTTTTTTTATAAGTAAACCTATGTTTAGGTTTATTTAGTTTATTTTAATTTATTTGAGTTTATTTAATTTTTTTACTTTTATTCAAGTTTATTTTTATTTTTATTTATTTTAGTTTATTTATTTTAGTTTAAGTTTTATTTTAGTTTATATTTTAGGTTTAGGTTTATTTTAGTAGAGTTTTTTTTAGATTTTAGTTTAGTTTTAATTTTATTTTAGGTTTAGGTTTATTTAGTTTATTTTAGTTTAGGTTTATTTTTTTATTTTTATTTTAATTTTATTTTAGGTTTAGTTTTTTTTTTTAGGGTTTATTTTATTTTTTTATTTATTTTAGGTTATTTTTTAGGTTTAGGTTTTATTTTATTATATGTTAGGTTTAATTTTATTTTATTTATGTTTTTTCTTTATTTATTTTAAGTTTTATTTATTTTATTTTAGTTTAATTTTATTTTTTATTTTATTTTCTTTTAGGTTTAGGTTTTAGTTTATTTTATTTTATTTTAGTTTATTATTTTTATTTTGGTTTAGGTTTATTTATTTATTTTATTTTTAGTTTTATTTAGTTTAGTTTTTAGGTTTTTTAGGGCTTTAGTTTTAGGGTTTAAGGTTTGGGGTTTAGGGTTTAGGGTTTAGGGTTTATGGTTTATGGTTTAGGGTATTTTTTTAATAGAGAACAAACTCAGATACAACATTTCTTCTTTTTGATTATATCAACCAAGTAGCACCCCAAGTTTTCTAAGACACAAGCGACAACATAGATAAAAAATGAGCACCCATAGTGCAAATCAAAAACCTTATATATGTAAAACCTTATCTATAAAGACACATAGTTCCATTAACCACCCTCCTCTTGAGTAGCGGATATGCCATCATATCCTCGATCTCTCCTTCCGCCACCACCACTGTAACCTTCATGCACCTCCCTCCATAACCACCACTACTTCACCACCACCTCCATATCCACCACCTAGATCCCCACCACCATCGTGATAATCATCGCCCTCCTCAACCACCGATCTGGACTAGCCTGGCAGAGATGTTCTTACCATCAAGGTTCCCATTCTTAGGATTTAGGGGTTTGGGGTTTGGGTTAGTTTTTAAAGTTTAGGATTAGTTTAGAGTTTAGTTTAGGGTTTGGGGTTTTTGATTTAGGTGTGGTTTGTGGTTTAGTTTAGTTTTAGGGTTTAGAGTTTAGGTTTATGGTTTATGGGTTTAAGGTTTATGGTTTAGGTAGTTTAGTGTTTAGGGTTAGTTTTAGAGTTTAGGATTTAGGGTTTAGTATTTTTTTAAAATTAAATTAATCAAGAGTTTAGGTTTATTTATATTTTATTTTTTTATTTATTTGAGTTTATTTTTTATTTTTATTTAGGTTTTTTTTATTTTATATACTAGTTTATTTATTTTAAGTTTATTTATTTTTAGTTTTATTTTATTTATTTTTTTTTGTAGTGGTTTTTAGTTTTATTTTATTTTAGTTTTAGTTTTTTATTTTTTTTTAGGTTTAGGTTTAGGTTTATTTATTTTTTTTAGGTTTAGGTTTTATTTTAGGTTTCTTTTAGGTTTATTTTAGTTTAGGTTTTTTAGCATTTATTTTATTTATTTATGTTTAGGTTTAGGTTTAGTTTATTTTAGGTTTATTTATTTTAGTTTATGTTTATGTTTATTTTATTTTATTTTATTTTAGTTTAGGTTTAGGTATTTTTTTAGTTTAGTTTAGATTTTACTTTTAATTTTTTTTTAGGTTTATTTTTTTTAGTTTCAAGTTTTTATTTAGTGTTTATTTTATTTTATTTTAGGTTTATATTTTTTATCTTTTATTTAAGTTTTATTATTAGATTTATTTAATTTTTAATTTAGTTTAGGTTTTATTTATTTATTTTTTTATTTTATTTTATTTTGGATTAAGTTTATTTAGTTTAGGTTTTATTTTATTTTATTATATATTTACATTTTATTTATCTTTATATTTAGTTTAGGTAAATTTATGGTGGTTTAGAGGGTCAGTGGTAGGTGAGTTTGGGTTTTAAGGTTTAAGGTTTAGTAGGTTTAGGGTGGTGGGCTCAGTTTAAGGTTTAGTTGCTAGGTTTTTGGTTTAGGTTTATGGTTAGCAGGTTTATGGTTTAGCTTTAGGTTTTAATGTTTAGGTTTTTGGTTTTTTAAAGTTTAGTTAGTTGGGGGTTTATGAGGTTATTAGGGAGGTTTAGGGTGGTTTTGGGTTAGTTTTAGGTTTAGGATTAGGTTTAGAGTTTAGCTTTTATTCAGTTAATTTTAGGGTTTAGGGTTTAAGGTTTTTTTTTAAAAAAAAATTAATTAAATCGATAGTTTTAGGGTTTAGGGTTTATGGTTTTTTTAATATAGAACAAATTCATATTCAACATTTCTTATTTTGATTTCCAATGAAGTTAAGTTTTCTAAGACCCAGCGATGATATAGATAAAAATGAACACCTGAGTAAATCAAAACCCTAGATGTTGTTGCCACTATTGTAAAGGCATAGTTCCTTAAGCAGATCGGATCGGCGTTCTTGCTTTCTAGTTCCCATAACCTCTCTAGTACATGATTCTCCATCATCTCTCGGATCACTCCCTCTGCCACCACCATGGTTGTAACCTCCAGCCTCCTCTCATGACCACCCACCACCTCCATATCCATCAACACCTCCAAATCCCCCACCACCATTATGATAATCGTCGCATCGAGCTTCATCTCCACTGCTAGATTTAGATTTAGCCTACTTGATGGTGATTTCATGCCATCAAAGTTATGCCCATTTATTTAGTTTAGTTTATGGTTTAGGGTGGTTTAGGGATTATGATTTAGTGAGGGTTTAGGGTTTTAAGATTTAGGTTTAGTGTTTAGCATTAGTGTGTGGTTTAGGATTTGAGTTTAGGGTTTAGTTTAGGATTTAGGAGTTTAGGGTTTAGGTTTTAGTTTTTAGATTATAGGGTGGTTTAGTGGGGGAGGTTTAGATTTTAGTTTAGAGGATTTGAATGGTTTAGGTTTAAGTGGGGAGTAGTAGGGTTGAAGATTTAGGGTTTAGGGTTTGGGTAGTTAGTAGGGTTTAGATTTAGGGTTTAGGGTTTAGGGTTTAGGATTGGGTATTTTAATTATAAACAAAAAAATGGTATGTTTAGTTTATTTATTTATTTATTTTATTTTATTTTTATTTAAGTTTATTTTTTATTTTTTTTTGGTTCATTTATTTTAAGTTTATTTATTTTAGTTTAGGTTTTGTTTAGTTTATTTTCAAGTTTAATTTAGGTTTATTTTATTTTATTTTCAGTCACGATTATTTTATATTTCTAGGTTTTTAGGTTATTTTCTTTTTTTAGATTTAGTTTGAGGTTTTATTTTAGGATTATTTTTAGGTTTTACTTTTTTTTAGTTTAGGTTTATTTTTATTTATTATTTTTATTTATTTAATTTTTAGGTTTAGGTATAGGTTTATTTATTTATTTTATTTTAGGTATAGGTTTTAGGGTTATTTAGGTTTATTATTTAGGTTTAGTTTTGTTTAGTTTTTTTATTGTATTTTAGGTTTATTTATTTTTATTTAGTTTATATTTTATTTAGGTTTTTTTTCTTTTTGGTTTAGGATTCTATTTATTTTATTTTAGTTTAGCTTTTCTTTTTTTTAGGTTTAGGTTTAGGTTTAGTTTATGTTATTACTTTATTTATTTTATTTATTTTATTAGTTTTTATTTTAATTTTAGGTTTTTATTTTATTTTAGGTTTTATTTAGTTTTAGGTTTTTTTTTTTTTAGGAAAGGTTTAGGTAGTGGTATGGTTGAGATTTATTTAGTTTAGAGTTTGGGGTTTAAGTTTAGGTTTATTCCAGGTTTAGGGTTTAACAGGATTTGGGTTTAGGATTTTTTAGGAGGGTTTAAAGATTTTAAGTTTAGAGTTCAGATTTAGGAGTAGGGTATTAATATTTTTGGTTTAGAATTTATAGGTTTAGGGTTTAGATTTTTAGAGGTTTAGGTTTAAGGTTTATGATTTATGATAGGCATGTGGTTTGGTGGCCTGCAGGTTTAGGTTTAGTTAGAGTTTAGGGTTTATTTAGGTTTTTTTTAAAAAAGTTTAGTTTTATTTAGTATTTAAACCCATTTAGGTAGTTTAGTTTGGTTTAGTTTAGTGTAAATTTAGGTTTAGGTAGGTTTAGGTTTATTTTTATTTGAGTTTAGGATTTAGGATTTAGTTTAGGGTTTATTTTTAATTATCCCATTTTATTTTCTTTTATTTTGTAGTTTATTTATTTTATTTATCCATTTTAGTTTATTTATTTTAGGTTTATTTATTAGTTTATTTATTTATTTTAGTGGGTTTATTTTAGTTGAGTTTATTTTTATTTTATTTAGGTTTAGGTTTTAGGTTTGGTGGTTTAGGGTTTATAGTTTTAGGGTGGGTAGTTTAGGAGGGTTTGGGGAGTTTAGGTAAGGTTTATTTAGGTTTTTTTAGGTTTGGGATTTAGGGTTTATTTAAGATTTTGGTCAGGATGCAGGTTTAGAGGAGTTAGGGTTTTTGTAGGGTTGGGTTTAGTTTAGGTTTAGGGTTTTTAGGTTAGGGGTTTGGGTTAGTTTATGGTTTAGTTTTAGGGTTATGTTTTATTTACATTATTATTTATCTTTTAAATTAAGTAAACTAGTAAGTTTAGGTTTATTTAGTTTATTATTTTTTTATTTAGTTTAATTTATTTTTTATTTTGATTTCAATTTATTTTTATTTTTTACTAGTATAGTTTATGTATTTTATGTTTATTTAGTTTAGTTTGGGTTTTTTATTTTAGTTTATTTTTTAGGTTTAGGTTTAGGTTTAGGTTTATTTTTTTAGTTTAGTTTGATTTTTATTTTATTTTTTAAGTTTTGGTTTTATTTTTTATTTTTTGGTTTAGATTTAGGTTTTTATTTTATTTTTTTAGGTTTAGGTTTTGGGTTTTTATTATAGGTTTATTTTTGGGTTTTATTTTTGAGTTTAGATTTAGGTTTACTTTTAGTTTATTTTATTTTATTTAGGGTATAGGTTTAAGTTATTTTAAGTTTAGGTTTAGGTTTCATTTATTTTAGTTTAGTTTATCTTTTATATTATATTAGTTTAGTTTTTCTTTTGTTTAGGTTTTCCTAACCCAATCAGAAGGTGTGGGGTGAAATTTTTTAAATTTCTAAGAGTAATACTTCCATCTTCAATCTATGTGGATAAAATGAAGATAGAAATATACTCTTTTATGCATTTGGACACCGCGTAGATCCATAGATGTTCTTATTAGGGTGATCGGGTACAACATTGAGGAGAGGTGTACTATCTTGAAAGATAGAAGTCACCACCCTATAATGGACATAATCACCTCAATAAGGACTCCTACGGACAATGGGTCCGCATGTGTACCAGAGACTCTTCCCCTACTTTACAAGGAAAAGTAAAGCATGATTTTTTTTAAATTGGGTTCATTAAGTTCCCTACAGGGGCAAGCTCCCATAGTTAATTACATCCTGAGGAAGAGGATTCTTTAGGAATACTGTCGATTAAGGTAAATGATCATTGTCTCTAAATATTTCAAATAGGTAGGACTATCAATCAATTAGTTTATTTTAGAAGATCAAATGAGATTGATCAAAGAGAGGGAGTTATTATCGAAGCCAAAAGAAGATAAGTAGGAAATGCTCATGATGATAGGAAACTTAATGAGCATTTGAAACTATCCTATGGTTGGGCTTTACATTTTTGAAATTGATTTAATTTGTTTGAGTTGAATTTTTCATTAGAAATTTAAGGCTTATGATTCCATAACACAAGATTGTGGAAATGCCTAAGATGTGAGGATTTATACTTCTGGACTTACAACCACCCGACTGCTTGGACTTACAACCACCTGGGGGTGGCCGCCAACTAACTCCTCTATGATTTTATATTCATGTAGGCATATGCTTTATGCAAGATAGCTAGGCTATTATTTATTTTAGAAAGAGACTATATCCTTAAACTCACTCCCCAAGAGACTAGATCATGTAAGGGTATGAAAAATGAACTAGATCTAATGCAAATCATATTACATTTTATTTCACTTTTGGACAATCATTTGACTCAGGCTTATGGGAATCATATGCCTAATGCATGAGAAATAAGATTATGGGCCAAAATCGCAGAAGGGGAGGTGTGTTTCCACCATGGCTCTCTCAGGTCAAGCCAAGTTCTCTGGCAAAGGTGGAAGCCCTTCATTCAAGAGTGAAATAATATGCTTTTATGCACGATGTTATAAAAGAAATACTCATCCAACTAAGGGGTTGCTAATTCTTTTATCTAGATTTTAACTATAACTTTAAATGAGGTTATTTGTTGTTTATTTTTAATTTTGAGTTGATTAACTTGATAGAAGATTTATTTTCCCTAAGATCCTAATTGTCATCCAGGCCATACATCAAGCAAGGAAGAAACTAGGAAAAGGACGCCATCTTAATGCACAAGCTAAAAAAAATCATCAAACATTTTATAAAGCTAATTGCAAAAGAATAAAAGTTCAATTGTGGTCGGGAACCACCGCACAAACCCGAAAATAAATTGGGAAGCCGAGCTCTACCCTTATACAACCCGGATTACAAATGAATTAATTTATAATCAAGTAATAAATTCATGTTATAAGCATCTTCATTCTTCATTTCTTGTTTCTTATTTTCTTCTTTCTTCTTTTCTTCTTTCTTCTTTGGTTCATTCTTTTGGATAGTTGGAATGTGAATGCTCCAAAGGCTTCACATGGTACATAAGATGAGATCTTATAACCAATGCTCATCCTAATCCCCCATAACAATCATTCTAAAATACTAATTGCAAAAATAACATGAAAAGGGAAAATAAATCTAACTAACACCTGAAAAATAGAGATTAGCTAAACAAACCATACAAATCCCAAGAATGTATATTGGACTTAGCACCTCACACATGGGTAACCAAGTCCACTTGTATTGGATTATGCTTGGGGTATAAGCAGCATAGCAAAAGCGTTATATTTTGTACAAAGACCCCTTAAGCATAATCCCCTATAGAAAATAATGATTAGACTAAATCGTCCTACCATTCATTCTACCCACATTAATCCTAACATCCAGACTAAAACAAAACATCATAAAATAAAAGCAAACATCAAACCATGCACCGCTCTAACCAAAAGCTAGAAGTGGTGACTTAGTCTGATGTGTGCGCTATAAAAGGTTTGTGTGGTATGCTTAGCTATGGCTTTAAGGTTTGGATTCTCTAAGTGTGAAGATATTCAACTTAGATGTGTGGTTTCATTTAAGTGTTTAGTTGATTTGGGTTAATTTTATTTGATGCTTTGTTTAGGTTTGATTGAACCTATAATTAATTACTAAGTTATAAAGAGAGGGAAAAGAGAAGAGAACTCCTCTTTCCTTCCCTACCTAAGTAACTTCTAAAGTAGATTCATGTTTGATTTTGTTTAGTGAATGTTTTATTACGTGTTTTAATTAATCCTATGTTTATATCAACTCTAAACAAACCTATTCAAAAAGAAAGGAATTTTAAGATTAAGTAAAGTGAATTAATATTACAAATCACACATCACTTCATTTCTGTCCCAACTTGTATAACATTCATATGAATGAATCCTAAGCATATCTATACATACAAATGGAAATGTTTAGCACACTTTAAGATGAATGCTAAGTGAGTTCTTAAGAAAATTTGAACTCTTTATGATGCGTGATTTTCATTAAGCAGAAAAGAGGTTTTCTTATCCATTTTTCACATGCACATATGTATGTATGAAAGGCATAAGTGAGTATGGTGCCATTATTAGCACCAGGGGTGTAAAGTACAAGACCTACTTAGGGCAACTTAAAGCTTTGCAACCCCGAGGTTTTCCAGACTAATATACCACTTTCCTTAAATACAAACACATGTACAAAATAAATGAATGGAAAAGAAGATGCAAAAAGTTTGTGTTCGTTTATTTGTTTTGTTTATGCAATTTATATGTACAAGTGTGTATATCCTTCTTAAGTAATAGCATAGGAATGAATAGGAATGGGATTAGGCAAGTGTTGTGTTCTTTTCAAATGAACTATACACTTTGCCAAATCCTATTCAGCACTATGCTAAAAGAAAAGAGAAGAATGCCACACCAACGACATCTTCATATTTATATCCACATGCAAGCTCATAAATAATTATAAGTAGCACACTTTCAATTTTAGGTGTTTGATTAATATATTTTGAAAATAGTTTTGGATTTAGTAGTGATAATAGCCATTCAAATTTTACTTTGGCCAAAACATGCAATTTGACATGAAGAAAACATTTCATTTTTAATTTCATTTTTGAAAAGCATGAATGCATGAAATTCATATAACATACACATTTAGCATGTTAGGAAAAAACTAAAGTGGTGAAAGCATGTAAACATATTCACCCAAATTAATTCCTAAAGACAATCTTATGAAATAAGAAAGCTTAAAGCAAATCAAGTTATTTTTAAGGAAGGTTTGATTTTATTTTGAGTTTGATTTAATTTGAGAATTGTGAGGTGAGTTTATTATTCCTAACCCATTCCTACATATGTTAGGTGTTTCAATTTAATTTTTAGGTGATTAGACCAATTTTATGCTTTGGTTAGGTTAAGGTATGAATTAAGTGTGTTAATTAACCCTTACCTACACCACCATAGCATAGTTAATCAAATAATTATGAGCCGATGATATGACATAAAACCACACAATGAATTTAAATTAGCAATGCATCTAAGAAGAAAAGGGCCAAATGTATTTGGCTCATGATTAATGATTAATTAAGCTAAGGGGTTTAAGTTAAGAAATTTCACAACCCCTCTCACATATATGAATTGGATTTTAATTTCGTTAATTGTACTTAGGCTCTTGAACACCTAAGCATCTACCCAAGATAGAATAGTTAAGCTCTGGAAATTTTTAGAATTTTATGAAATTAATTAACAGGATAATTAGTGAATTAACCCTTAATTAAGGTTATATTAAGGAAGGAAGGGGGTTTAAGGAATATCTTAAGAAAAGTATCCCAAAATTATTCTCTAAACCTCATATTCACTTAATCAAAACTTAATTGACTCAATCAGAGGTTAAACCACTAATTATAACCTTAATTAAGCTTAATTACATTACGAGAGTGATTAAGGAATGAATTCGCAATTCCTCTAATTAAACCACCAATAAATAAGAAAATTAGGGAAGTAGAGTCATCCCACTAG